>JAWDGP010006114.1:375000-630000 GCA_033675545.1 Elysia crispata
CATTACCATGTAGGTACAAATCAATGAGCAGCTATGGATTCTCGCAAAACAGTCCTCCTCGTTGCACTTTTTTATCTTATCTACATTATACTTCAGTTCATAAGAAAAGTGATTTCCAGATAGATTAGGACATTACAGAGCTAGCTGTTTTCTCGAATTGCAACCAAGAAGAAAATAGCAAACAAACTCTCTAAATCAAAATGTTTAGTTTCTTAGATTATTCTTTGCCATTTTTCCGATTATACTTTTTCTTTCAGGTGACGTATGTAGGCAATTCGTCGCAATTCGTGGGCTAAAATGGACTAAAATGCAATGCATTGAAGGGAAGTAAAATAGTATAGACTATAGGTCTCAAGTTTTAAGGCCTATCTCTATAGTTGCATATATGAAAAATTCCTATACTATTACGAAATAATTAGCACTAGACTTGCCTGTAATGAGCGGATCAATGGAGCGCTCCGAGCCAGCCATTTAGACCTTGACCAATATATTTGATTGTTCTCTCCTAAAAGGCGAATCCAGTTTGTTTCTAATCGGACCTGAAAACTTTCTTAAAATTATTGGTCATAAAAAAATAAGATTGTAAACGTTTAAATCTAGGATCTAGATCAGTACCTTTTCAGATAACCCGCATCCAGATTCTAATTGTAGAAAAACTCGTTGATCTATAATTTTACGATTATAAATTGAACTTTGAGATCTTCGGATATGTTGACAGAATATCTGAAATGAGATACGAACTGGAACTCTAAACCTGAGTCATTATGTCATCATGCTGGAAACTCTTCAGGAATGAGCCGCTGGAGTCAATGGATAGGCGGGCAGTCATTACGAAGTGCCGTGCGTCGGCACGAAGAGATACAGAAAAGAATCCGCTCTGGTGGGATGCTCAGAAATATGTAGATCAGGTTGTGCCGGCCGAGTTTATCAGCCCATGTGAGATTGACACAGCAACCTACAGGTAAGAGCAATATTGCCGCTCAACAAGAAGAGCCTGGTGTGAATGTGAATGTGATTATCTAGATGCAATTTAGTGTACACCAAAGACCGTCTATGATATTTGGCAGCGAAGATAGAGGCTCTCCGACTAAAACAGAGTACAATTTATAAATGGTACAGTCGTTTCGAGGAGAGCAATTTATCAATAATTTTCTACAAATCCTTATAATTCCTACAAAGTATAAGCAGATCAACTGCCGTATGAAAGTAAAATCCCGTCAGAAATCTTAATGAAACGGCTCTAGCTTTAAAGAATGGAAAAGGTGGTAAGCACAACTTTACATAGTCAGATTTTGAAATGCGGGCAACAGCAAGATATCTTGATTTGAATCAGCAAATGATTATCCAAAGGCATTGCGAAATAGATAAATCTATTATGTACATCAACCTCTAAATATAATGTACATAATTATAATTAATGCTTTCCACCGGATGGTATGGTCGATAACCATAGACTGACTTGAATTTCAATCAAGATTAGATTAATTTAATGAATCAGAAATGTGTAGGTCTATGAATGAAAGCAATATTCAATGTAATTTAGGCTTGTTTTACATTTACCTCACGCCTTTACTAAGTCTCTTTAACAATGGTAATGATAATTTATGAAGTAACTTATCAAGAAATAAGCACTGTTAGACTGGAAATACATGTCGGCGTTAGCAGTAACCAAAGGCTCACGGGAAAAATATTACTGGCATTCAATGAACAGATATGTAACTGTGCTCGTTTTTTACTTTGTGTCATTTGTTGATTGACTGCATGTTCCCAATCAGTTTAACACAGAGGACCAAAAAGATAGCCATGTCTTTCTATTTTCAACATACTTTACAAATTTAATTTAAAATTACACTCATGCATTTAACTAAGCATGCTATATATTTATCCAAGACGCACAGTCTTTCGATTAGTGTGTAGAGCTATTGGTTTCGTTAAATTTATCTATATACAGATTTTCACTCGTTCCATCTATTTTCTAGCATTCCATTTTAGCAAATCCTCCTTAATCCTCTATTGTTCAGAGGCAAAAGAGAGCACTTCATGTTTGGTTCCTGTGACAGCATCCAAAGTTCTACATGTGGTAGGAAACAAAAGGAGAGATGCATCATTTTGAACTCCTCTTCCTCAATCTAAGGTTGTTGATCTGGCTCGGGAGAATGAGACCAAACTTCGTCGTGCTGCAGCAAGATCAGCGTCCCTTTTGTCGTCGTTCCTTCACAAATTGCCCCCGCCCCCCTACCCCCCCCCCCACCCACACACACATCCACACCCTAAAAATATAGCTCTAATTAAATTTTGTGAAGAGCGAGAATCATGATCTCTATGGCGTGCAGTCGATACGGGGATACCCGCTGCGCAATTAGCCATAATACATCCTAGAATGACTTCAAACGCATTTTATCATTTTCCTGTTCTCATAATTCTGATGCGTCGGTGGTGTAGTATGTAAAACTAGCCACCGATTTCCTTGCCTTTATGACTGCATGTTACAAATCACTTTCCATCAAGTTTTGTCCTTCGGGCTGAGATTAAACAGAATATATGAACACCATGCAGTTCTTGAGCATAGTGGCAGGACACGTACCTACTACATAGCATTTGAAACCAATAAATATGGACAAAACTCTCCCCTATACAATATTCTGTTGTTTAATGAATGCCTATGACGGAAAATGCTTTGTAACAGTAACACAACAGCGGCGGTTATATAGAGCTTTTTCAAGCAGCATGATCATATTTTCATTTGTACTGTTCATCAAAATAATCATACCGATTGCATATTGCTCACCTTACACGAAGCTCACTTAACTGAGGCTAAAAGAAAAGCGAGTGGTCTAAGTATATACACGCACTTCTTTTTGTGGAAAAGAAAATTTTCCAAGAAAGTTTACAGAAATCATGCAACAGCTGATATCGAGTCGAGATTTAAAAAAATAAAGCAAAGAAAAAAAAAAGACAAAAAAATAGAAATCTGTTGTTTTTTTTTAACCTTCTCTTTTTTTTTTAAACAAAAAGTCGCTCTTCTTGCCTGCCCAACACTACTCGTCTGTAATTAAAAAAAAAAAGGATATTCAATCTTTACATGCTGCCTGGATGAACGATACGAGTGGTTTTCAACATGAATGCACTTATGTTTTGTATTATCCTTTCAATAGTATGAAATAAGAAACGAACTACCCGAAGAATGAGGCTTTATGTCACCGCCACTTATAAAATCTCCATCATACATACACACCATTATAAACCGTTGGTCTGTTTATAATAATTATGCAGGTTTTCTAAACGTCTGCCACTGTTTTTCAGGTATCAAGTATTCGCACGACCTCCGCCCATCGCGTGTGCCCCTAGATCTCTGCGAGAGGTGACAGACGCTCCTCCGCCCATCCGCTATAATGTAAAACGAATCGCTGTGGACAAACCATTCCCGACGCAGAGCTTTGAGTGCGCCAGTCCATGGGCCAAGCACCAATTGGTGCTCCAGAGAAAAGACGAACAGAGCGCATGCTGTAAGCAGGACAGCAGTAGGAACAACAACGCGAGATTGATCGGATCAGCTAGCTCACAAAACAAAGTTATCGTCTGTCAAGACAAAACTTGCACTGTTGGAGGAGAAACGCTTCTGGATCCCAAACCTGCTAATTCTAATGTGTTAAAAAGATCCACAGAATCGAATGGCATTGTGCCTGCTCAGACTAGAGCCCGATTTGATACGGAATGTCGGTACGAAAGAAAGACGGCGCATTGGCTGAATGAAAACTACTCTCAGGCTTGTCCAAGATTGACTTTGGTGCCCAACTGTAATAGTGAAATTAAGACACGCGATCTTCATTCAAAACAAGGTTTACAGAGCGAAGCATCAAATAGGAATCCACCATATCAGGCAGATAGGAAGTCAGAAGTTCAAAACTTGAATCAACTTACTCAAGAAAACATTGGAGGGCCTCAAATGGCGAGAAGCCAACCAAAACTATCAGGTAGTTTTGAGCGAAATGCTCTATACATGGAGAAGGGCTCGGCCCACTGCGCACTCTCTCAAGATGGAAGCACCCCTAAAGACCAAATAGGTTGTATGCCCCATGAATCCTCATACAGGAGCCATTCGAATCTCAGCAATTGTTTGACAGGATCTGCAATATCCGTAGATCGCTGCGGAAACCATTGTTTCAGGAGTAAGACTAATATGTCGAGTTGTTCGGTAAGTCCAGCCAGTTCCCGGATTTCATGTCAACCTGGCATAAAAGATGAGATACAGCCTTTAGCTCTTCACAATGCGTCCCGCATCAGTAGCCGTGCAGATAGCCCTTGCTCTGTCTCTACAATTTCGCTGTGCCTCAGTCCAAAGAAAGCCTATGCATCCAATCGTGAGAAAATCAGTCAGAGAGGATCAGTAGGTAGCGGATCAAATTTAAGACGAGAAAGTGTGGCTAGTCTTCTATCGGAGAGTAATTCATCACCCATCCCTAGTGTAAGAGGGGCAAGGAAAAAAATTACTGAATCAAAAACTATAAGTTGCCAAGAAAGTGTGGCAAGTTTACTGAGCGAATCTACCCACAATAACAACGACAACAACAACAACAACAACAACAACAACAACAACAACAACAATAACAACAACAACAACAACAACAACAACAACAGCAACAATCATCTGAAAGAAGAATCTGTTATGTTGCAACCGACTGAGGCTCTGCAAAATCTTTTTGGAGAGTCTTTTTCTACAAGAGTGGCAAATCCTCTGTCTCAAAATAATAATGCTGCAGCGTTGTCCCACTCTACATCTGATCGATACACCTTGTATTGTTGTCCTATAAAGAATCACAGGACACAAGGCCAAACATTCTATGAGCCAGAAACAGAGAAAAGGCTGTGCAGATTTCATGGAAAGTATCCGGAGATATCAATACACCAGCCTATAGTACTAGACCAAGTGATGCCCACAGACCCTTCAAATTGGAATGTCAAGCATTCTGGAGTTCCTGAACAGCTTCAGTGCGCATTGGTGACGGAATGTCGAACAGGAAGACCCATTGAAAGTAATGAAGGACCTCTATTGATGTGCGAATCCGGACAGCAAGTAACGCCAAATATTGGCTATGGTACTTACAAGATTATTGGCGGCTTGCAAAGAAGAGAGGCACCCTTTCCAAATTATTCAAAGAATCTGAGATTTCCTCCAGACATAGAAGAATACAATGAGTTCATCAAGCGATGCCCAAACTTCAGGTTAGGGCGCTACGATCGCACGGATCCTCTAAATGAGATGTTACTTCCATCAAACAAGTCCACCAACCTCTTAGGGGGCTACAAGATTGGGCCGTACACTTTTTGTAAAATGCCTAGGAGAAAGTTGCCAGCTCTATTCAAGCCTCTCAAGATGAGGAGTGATCTCAGCTGGAGCTTGCCTTCTTCTCTTGTTAATCAATAATATTGTGAACGAATAGAAATGCCTGAGATATACGTGTATCTCTTGGATAATATGTGCTTCTGGTTTCCTTATTTTTCTACTGAACCACATCAAAACACTACATACGGCTTGTCATCCTAAAAATATGTTCATCTTACGGTTGGAGTTCAAAATTAAAAAAGGAAACAACTGAAAAGTATTCTTTATTAACTTTACAATCTTTATCTCTCACATTGACCTAGACAACCACACATATGATGGTTTGAAATTGAATTTTTAGTGACACCCATTGTTATATCATGATGGGCAGTTTTAAAATTACTCTGTAAGTTAACTGATAGTCTTCAACACATCAGAGATAGTAATTATAAGTACTCACCAAAGGTTGACAAAGTGCTGTTAATGTTAATTTTCGTCTTATCAGCTGCTCAGAATGACTTTCAAATTACTTGTTCACATGCCCAGTGGTACAGTTGATAAATGTTTAAATTATAAACTAGTCTCTTGCATGAATCTACCAATTGCCTTCCTTGAAGAGTCTTCAGGTGTAGATTTGTGCCGTAGGATAAGTTTAAATAGGCCTCTTTCCCTGCCTTCCCTACTCTATCCTCAGCAGTGCCTGTCTCCATCATTAAAAATAATTATCAGCATTATTGCTTCTACAAATTCTAGCCCTGATCCCTGCCTCAATCCTCGAGTATAAAGATGCCTCTATATGTGAAATCAAGGAGTAACTGAAGTACCCTAATTCCAAGGTTGTTAATCGATATGCTCCATTCAAATGGATGTGCTATTCTAACAATATGGTGAGCCTTATTCTGAAAGAAAAAACTTCTAAATTTGTTAAGTTTTCAATTTTTCCAAATTTATTACACTAAATCTAGATATATAAAAAAAGTAAACAAGATTTTACAGTTACTCAGGAATTCATTGTTCATCTCAAAACATTAATTTTCAAGCCCTTTGATATTTGCTCTTCCCTTTCTGCCATGTCAGAAGCTTTACTGATTTCTTCAACATTCACGACGAATGTCTCAAGAACAGAGTGTACAATACAGAATGAGAATAGGACAAAGTCAATTCCAAATGAGTATACCACTGAGCAATTCAACAAGTATTTCCACTGAATTAGTAAAAACTGAAGTTGATGGGAATTGTTCATTAGTTTTGCTCAGCATTGCTATAGCATGGTAGTATTATTTTCTTTTATTTGAATTGTCTTTAAGATTTGAATTAAGTTTCAACTGAATGGTTCAGTGATTGAACCAAACAAACTTTGGGACAACAATATTTGACATTAGATTTGGTTCAACTAGCATTACTGTCAAATTGGACTGAGGAGATGGAGTTAAGCTCCTTCTTTTAGAAGAACACGTGGATTCAACTGTTCTATTGTTTAGTATTTGTTAAGACCTTGAGTGATAAATGCAACAATCACGATAGTCAGCTTGCAACCCTTAGACTCAGCTGATAGTGACAGGTCAACCCATGAATTAGCTTCCTATTGAAACAAGTAAATGGAATTAGTAAGCATATTTTGCAATTGACAAAATATAAAGTATGAAATCTGAAGTCTTAATTCTCAGCTAAAGACTTTAAATGCGGTTACTAAATTGTTAAATCTGTTGTAATGCCTAAGCAAAAATACATTCATCGACAACTTATTTTTTTAGTGCCCTTACCACTTGTAGTTGTACCATAAACATATTAAGATGAGTACAAATATAAATTTCAAATCATTTTCTTTCAGAGAACGAATTTAGAAATAAGACACACTAAAACCACTATCTGCATTTCAGTTTTGTTTCTTTTATTTCCGCAACAGGCAGAGAATACAAATTTTGAAAGCCTAAGAGTTCCACAGTATAAAAAGGGGTTACAAAGACTTTATTTCATCATACTAAAAATCAATTTAACTATAAATACAAATTAAAACTTTCAATAAAAATGTATACACAGTTGGAACGCATAGGAGCTATCTACACTGTACAATATAAATTTTTATCGAGACTGCACCATGAACAAAGTGCCCCCCCCCCCCCCCAAAGTGCAAAGGCACTTTAGATCACTTATCTAGCAAGTGGCTGTTTCATGAATCATTAAAACACAACACTTCAAGCAGGACTTTCAAAAAAATTTAAACTATGGTTAAATAGGTTACATCTTATTTTTAATAGAACTGTGGGTAGAGTTAGTGAACAAGGAATAACAACATCAACAGCCTTGCCTCAATCTAATAATGTTGAAGGTAAAGCAGAATTTGAGAGCAGTCTTTGATTTTTTTTTTGATAACCATCTCAAAAAAAAAAAAAGGTATTTTTCCCTAACCTTCAAATAAATGAGACAGTTCTGAGCAATTTCTACTGTTGAGAAGCTCATAACAATACCTTTTGCAAACATCAAAATCTTTGAACGCAAAATCTGTGACTTAGGACTCATTCAAAAATTTAGGAAATTGCCTGATGGTAAATCAGTCAATGCTTAAGTCTTTCAGTTACTGCAGCCAAGATGTCTGTAAGCTAACAAAGATAATATTGAGTTAAATCGTTCAACCTAAGAATTTAACAAAATGAGGGCTTATAGATGTTTCATTGAAACATAGCAGTGTTCCTAGCCTTCACTTTATATGACACCATATATATATAAATTGGAAGAAATTCCATTCACTTCAATGAAATCCGAAAGGCCACCACTGAATTGATTATTAAAAAAAAGAGAACAAGTAAGATTTAAATTTTAACTTTCCATGTGTGTCAATATAATGTATTTACTCTTGAAAAGGTTTACAGGCCCTCTAATGTACAAATATTTCCAACGGTGCATCTGAAAAAAATTTAAAAAAAGAGCAAAACAGTTATCAAAGGTTCAAAGGTAAAAGTATTACAATGAGGTTATTTACAGAGGAGTTTCTTATTTTTTTCCCATGTTGAGAACATTGAACTTCACTTAAGACTACTCATTGTGAGTGTAATTTATTTGTCTACATGTGTTTGCTCAAAAGAACCTCACAAAAATTGAACTGTGTTATGAAAAATCTCAATTCACAATAAGATAATAGGCTTCTAGACAGCAAAAAAAAAAAAAATTGAATAGCAATATATATCAAAGAGAAATTTCCCATCATATCAACTGAAAATGACTGCTTCATATAACTTGTGACAAGATATAATTAAGAAAGTGATATTGACTGATTTCGTGTAAGCAAACTTAAAAGAAATAAAAAAAAAAAAAAAGCTAAATCAATAAAATTATACATTGGTTATATTAACTAAAACTTGTCTTAAAGGAGCTGTATTAAGTAAAATTTATAATCTGAGTAAAGGTCTCTCTTGACCCTAACTGAGAATAAAAGTATTTATAATTTTTCAAAATTTGAGAGTCATTTATCAGAGATTCAAAACTATGTATAAGGCCTGAGAGCCAAGCTGCCTTCCAGGGCTAAGCCACATTCTTTGTATGGATGTGCTCTGGGATAACATAACAATGACAAAATATCATGGCATAAGTATCTACACATATTACTTTTGAATCCAAGAGAATCCACTCGTGGCAAAAAAAAAAAAATTTGACAGCAAATGAAGCTATAAGTTTTTAATAGTTCTCATTCTATATGAGGAAAGTTTGTTGGTCAAATTCATAAAATAACAAAAAAGTATGCATAGCAAATAGTAAATTAAATATTCAATCAATCAACACAAAATCCTTCAGACAAACAACAGTGCAACCAAAAAATAAGGGGAATCTTATTCATTTAGATTTTAAAAATTAAGAGACATTTTGCTCTAAAGGGTTGGCAACAATAAAAAGAGACTTGAAATGTTGTGATAAACAGAGTCAAATCAAAAATTTCTATTGAATTTTTTAATTCTTGTTTTATATTTGACATATTCTGTATTGAAATCTCTGCAACAAAATAAAAAAGTCAAACCAGACATATTGCAATTTAGCATAACAACAGAAAATTTCATCCCTTACACTATTTTTTAAGCTAATTTTTATTTTTATTTTGGCCAAAGATCAGTTTATATACCCAAGTAAAATAAGAAAATATTATTGGCAACATTATTCTAAAGTATTGGGAAAAGTATTTGCTGATACTCCCTGATATATTTGAATTAGTTGGGAACTATCTTTCACCTGACAACTCATCTTTAGACACCTATAAAAATTAAAGAAAAATTTTGCCAACTTGCATGTTTTTCTGATAGTTACAAACACAAAATTTGACAATTTCAAGAATGCTCTTGACAGACTTTATAAATCGCACATTTATAGACTGTTATACTTGAGTGGTCCTAGATTGCCAAGATAAGGTGAATTTTTAAAAATTAATCTTTCATAAAAAAGGTCCTTTCCTGAATGAAAAATGATTGCTCTTTCATATATATATAATCAGAACAAAGATTTTTATAACTTAAGTATAAAAAAAATTCAGGAATCAAATGCAGCTTCTGAATCAGAGGATAGATCTAGGTCTAACTCAATATTGCCATCATCTTACAGAATCTAGATCTTGATCTAGCAAATCCTTATCCCACAATTCTAAACCCCTTTCCTTATCAATGTTGTCCACTCACTTACAGTTCCCTTTCCTTAAATTTATCTTTTCTTGAAAAGTGAGGAAAAAAAACTAGGGTTTTTCTTTAAAAGTCCTTACTTGAGAACCACTGAAACTAAAAGCTATAAGCTATAAAAGAAAGTTGAAACTTTCTGGAAGTACTGAAAAACAACTTAATAGATGGTAGGTGCATATGGAGATGGGGGTTCTTAGTTGATGGCCAGTGATAAAATGATAATCCCACAGGGGCAATGCAGAAAAATCGTGATTGCCCATCAGCAAAAAAACAAAAAAAAAATCTTTTCGCATAGAGACCATCCTTTACTCCTTGTGCGAGCTGATTGTGAAAATTATAAACTATTTATACAGTGATTTTCCTCTTTAAGGATACTTAAACTTTATGAACTTACAGAACTTGACTTTATGGAAATTAAGCTATAAAATTTACAAATGCATTACATGAGTATGAGCTTTCCATCACAGGGCCAAAAAAAAAAAATAATGTATAAAATGCCCTAATATTTGCAATTTTATAAACAAAAAATTGAATTTACGTCAAAAGACAATTTCATCAGACTCAAGTGGATAAAATGATACATAAAACTATTAAAAAATAAAATCAATTAAAAAAAATAAGAACAAAGAATCTTTTTGTCAACAGTACTGAGCTATATATATGTAAACTTTGAAGCCTGATTGTACTAAACATCATATTCAACGTAACATAGAAAAAAACCTACACATAAGGTGTATGGCATTTCAATGACAAAGTGCATAAAAATCAGTAAGATGCAACCTATTGTGTAACAAGGAAAAAGCTCAGGAGATACAGTGCAAGTCATAGAACATTTCTCATCGCAGCATCAACATAATTGTCAAGGTGTTCCATCACTGTGAAAGACAAAAAAAAATATGTGATTACATGTAATCTCAATGTTTTTTATTCCGTGTATGTTCATAATAAACAGAGAGATAGCCTATACACCTCTTTACATTTGACATTTTGAAGTAGGTTTATGAATGACACAATTTTCTTTATGCCACCCTGATGAGACAACACATGTTTGAGCTGATACAAGGCTTGAAAAATAGTATCCTATGTGTTTACCACAAAAAAAAATAAAACAGGCCATTTATAATTATAATCTTCTATGATTGCGTTTATTACACAAAATTTAAGCACTATATCGAGCAAGCTGCATTTGATTTCTTCCAAATATAGAAAATAAAGTTAATAAGTCCTAATACAAAAAAAAATTACATTAGATACCAAGGAACAAATTCCATGTGCTTTTATAGAAAAAGCTTAAATGAGAATCAAGTTTCTAAATCCCTGAGGCTGAAAGTTGAGATCACTGTGAGACTAAATTTAGGTTAGCAGGTCCAAGAATGAATCTTTTCACATGTTCTCTTTCTTTCAAATTTAATTTAAACGTACGTAGTTGTATTGGATCTCTCATCCATTGGTGGAACAAGTAAAAGATAGATCAAAACCTACATTTTCTTTTTTAAAAGGACCAGTATTGGCTGTCATTATGCAACTTATTCTTTGCAATGCTACATGGATCAGGAGAAAGATAAATGAAGCAGAAATGAGTCAGAGGATTTTCCATTCAAAATTGACAAATCTAATAGTACAAACAGGGAAACAAAGGATTATGTTTTTCCTAAACTTTAAAGGTTTTTCAATTTTTATAATTCTACACCCTGTTGTACATTGTACTGAAATTTGATGAATAGTATTTATTGTGATTTTAGTGGTAATTTTGTATCTATAATCACAAACCCTCTCCCTGATATCTTATGAATATTTTAAAGATGAAGAAAATGAAATAATTTGAGGAAATGAATGTTTAGACTCATAATGTTTACTATAAGGCACAAAAATTGATGAGAGATATTGAGATAGATAGAAAACATGCTGACAAGGCATGTTCTTGTTACTGACTAGGCTGATTTAAAAAAAAAATTTTTTTTTGTACTCAGAGTAAGGCATTGAATGACCTGTTGCAGCTTATCTAGGATTATAGCTATTTGTCTTAGAATGAACACAACCTATAACTATAGTCTCATGTCATGCCCGGTTTCAATTATAGATCTAGATTTTCTCCAGCTTTATCTAAGACCTCCAAATTTATCTTGATAATCGACTATATTTAGATTGTGTATCTTGAACAAACATACAAACAACTGGCTAGTCATTAATATAAGATGGAAGAAATAGGGGTAATCCTTTGTTGGAGATGATAACGTTTTTCAGACGACTCATCGATAAATTAAACAACACGATGGCATCAATGTCTTGCTTGGTTTCTTCTATAACACAAATCTCTATACTGCAATTGCAAATATAAAAAAAAAAGATAAAAAGAAATAATATCGATATATAATATCCCCTGATTTTATACTTACACACAGAGTGATCCTTAATGACGCAAAAATTTTGTACTTGCCGTAGACTTATCTTTTCAATTTTTCCTGCGTTTGTAAAATTTTGTATACAAGTTCAACCTTATGGATAAAAGTTTTTGTCTTGCACAAGGACAGGATTTACAGAGGATCCAATCTTATTTTGAAAAAAAAAAAAGAGAGAGAGACCTTACTGGATCCACTGGATCTCTATTTCACTGAGAAATTATAAATCTTTCAGGAATTATTAAATGCAAATGCAAGACTTACGCCATAAACATCATTTCATCTCTGATGTCAGTATCATCCAAGTCAGCATCATAATCCATGTTGTCAATTCTGACGATTGATATATTGGATAAACAATTAAATAATAAAAAAAGTTACGTGTAAAAAAGTCATTATTACTGAATAAAGCTATTCTACCTCCCTGCAATACAACTTTATATAGACAGCACCTCAATTGGTACCCTTGCACACACTTTTATTATGTTTTTTTTATCTCAAAACAAGCACAGCTAAACCGGAAAAAAACACCCACATTGTGGCTTGCTACACACTTGAATGTTCTTAATTGTTTGCAGCCTAGGGGTGAAACATGTCAGCTGAGTGTGTCTACCAAAACTTCATCTTGTTCATTATATTGCCTCAGCTCATTTTACAGATTTTACAGATGATTTATTTAATAGGTAGGAAAGCTACAGAAACACATTCACTTACGATATTTATCATGGCCTCATAAAGAAACACAATTAGTGGATAATACTTTCAAAGATTTTGGTTCAAACTATTCAGTATCTGCATATTGACTCAGTAGCCTAAATCTACAGATTGTGTATCCAGAATCTGGCTCAAGTGTCTTTATTGTCAATACTGTATGGGTTCAAAACAAAATAATAAATCTGGGCGAATACATTACAAATTGATTTAAGGTTTAGGTTTAAATCTAGCTCTGAAGGCAAATACATTTTTCTTTTGATATGTTTAGCCATTAGTGTGGTGAACCAAATTACTAGCAGATCTGCCCAACTAAAATCTGGAGAAGCTTCACTTAACATGGATGATTACAACTCAAAAGAGAATCCAGTATTTTCCATTGACTCTCAACTTACAGACTAGATCATTGGCAGTCTGCTTCAACATAAGTTGAAAAAAAGCATTCTTATCCAATCTACACCACATCACTTTGGATAAAACTGAAGAATAGACTAGGCCTTGTTATTGGGGAAGAGCTTTATCTACAAGTTGTACTCAACACTGGTTTTTTTGTACCATACTTTGATAAGATTTCACAGCTCAATGATCTACAAACCATAACTTTACAGACATTGAAGAAATATTTATGTGGTGTACTTAGGAACTGTTAAGAAGGCCCCCACAAGAGTTGCAATGTTTGATTATTTGGCTAAACAAAATTATTTGCAGAGGTAATACATAGGATTAGAGAAAAATGTTATGCATTTTAATACATTTCATTATCAAGATGAATGTGCAATAACAGTTTGTGTTTTTTAAACCTAAGAATGGGCGAAAAACTTAAAAAAACACACATACATCTTACTGTGTAATGGCAAAACATGAGGCTTGTTCAGTCAAGTAATTTCAATTGGTAAAAAATAATGTTTTTTCCCTTAATCAAAGATGAATACAAAGATAATTTGAGAAAACTTAATTGAATACCATACGCACCAGCCTGTGTAATACCAAACAAGTGCCTTACTTAGATTGGAGGCATAAAAAAAAATAACCTAGGTTTTCTAACATTTTATTGCTCCCTTTAAAAATAATTTCACTAAACAAACACTTCTCCATTGTTTTCACCATGCATGTTATTTCTTTATTAAAGTACACGATTCAGCAAAGTGCACTTGTGAATAAAATGCATGTCTAAATCAACATTGATAATAAATGCTAACCTCTTTGCATGTCATGTTTCTTGGAACATGTGGATAGTTTCAAAATGTGCCCACCTTTTTGAAAGCTGATGAACTTTAGTAGCCCTTACGTTGTTTTTTATTAATAAGTATGGCATATCATTATTTAAACACAATATGCTTGGAACGCAAGATATGTTACATATTATTTAAGTTGCCCATTTGTTTACCTGGTAGCTCGACAGGAAAAGAAGACTATCCTTTTCAGCTTTACATTGTAGAAGAAATAATTGAAGGACCAGATACAACCATCTTCACTGAATGGGTCTGAGAGGAGGTCAGCATTGTAACTGGAAAATAGAAACAGGAACAAAGTTTTACAACACAATCTAAAAAAAAGGAACCTATATCCCTCTCTTCAACACTTTGGAATTCATTTAATCATTGACTTGAGTATATCAAATTTCTATTGATATTAAACTTTCCACAACCATGCCCTTACTAGAAGTAGCAGCACTAGCACAAGGCAAAGTGCAATGTCAAAATATACTAAAGATTAAAAAAAATTTAAGATACTTTATGCTGAAACAGGGAGATGAGATTTAACCATCATATGCTACCTAAGGCTTCAAGTATATGACTTTCACCCCTAAATCTCTCCTACAGTGGCTTAGATGCCATACAAAATAGAAGCTTTCCTTCCTCTTCTTGCCTTCATGTGCATTAATAATAGTAGGAAAGCCTTACTACAGGATGATTCATTTGAGAAGAATGAATTTGAAGGATAATGACCAAATTTGACATACTGTTAAAATAAGGGGTGCACACCAGTTTTTGTTTCTGTGCTGTTATCTATGTAAACTATGAACTTACCTAAAATGTCATCTAATCTTATGAATTTCCAACATTCATAAATAATTTCAAAATGCAATTTGCAAGGTAACTAGATTGATTTGTTTCACTGAATTTTCATCACTTATCTGTGAAAATCACTTTTTCATATTGTAAATTAAAACTTATGCATGAGAAAAAGAACATCAAATACATACAATACAAGGCTAGAAAGAAAGGGCTTTTCCAAAATCAATAAAATTTTTTCTTTTTTTTTTTTAATATTGTTGCTCTACTTGTCCTTACATAAGTATTATACACAATAGTTACTACATCATAGTTCGAAAAACTACCTTATTTTAATAGACCAAGGGAACCTAATCCTTTGATGTCTCTAAGGTTGTTTGAGACAATGAATAAGCAAGCGCTCGACAAGCCTAGAAGCCAGACTTAGTCTGGTCCGATTTCCTTTTTTCTCCTCTACTGTCTCGCTGTAAATCACTTTCTGTGCTTAATTGTAATGAAAGTGCCCATATGTAGTTGCACCTGAGTTTAAACAAAAGGACATCCACTGACTCATGAAGCTTTAGCTTAGATGGAAGACTCAAATGTTTGCTTTTTAAATCTTTTTCTGCTTTGTTGTCCCCTCCCCCCCCTCGCCTTTTTCCCACCCTCACACACACACATACTACTACTAAATTAATTTTGTATTGATTAGCAGCCACTTGGTCTGTTTGTTATCATCGCTGTGTCTTTGTTAGACCTAGTGATTTTTTAGTTTGGCTAATTTAATGACATGTTATATTGAAATTCTTGAAAAATTTAATTCATTTACCTGAAAATGTGGCAATCTTTCAAGCAGATCTCCTCATCTACAGCAGACCATAGCTGTTGTTTAAATGCTCCAAATCGATCGCCAGCTGATGCAAACAAAGATGAGTTGATGTTTTGCTCCACCCACTAGAAAGACGAAATTTATGAACAGAAATTAATAGTTGCCAACATGAAAATTGCAACAGGTATTGAAATTCTAGCACTGCATTTTTTTTTAAATAGTTGTTGGATCTTTCCACAAAAACTTTTGTTTAATATGCCTTCATCAGTTTTTAAGACAGCTTCTATAAATGATGGGATATCCACCATTTACAATTTTCAGAAATAAGTATAAACCATGAAACCGATTTTTTAGATATAATAGCTGCAGACATGGTTATGGCCATTGTGCTCAAAAGTGTTCATAATCTCTGGGCCAGAATGACTTCCCAGATCAGTCTCTGCAAACTCCTGACATATATAAAATGTACATAGTGACTACTGTTTGATTTGTAGCTAAATCCCTGAAAGTTTTAATGTGAGAGCATTGACATGCTTAGTTTTTTTAGATTTGGGGTACTCATTCAAAAAAAGTGTGACTGTACTTAAGGTTTACACATTTAGTTTTAATCAATGCCGCTTTCTTTTTTAATCTAAAAAAAAGAGCATTTCAATAAATAAAGCTGTAGTGTAACATTCATCACATGCGTAGAGACACTAAGACAGGAGTAGTTCCCATGATTGTAAAATTTTTCTGCTATTGTAATTATCTCCCTTTGGTTTGTTTTGTAGATTATTCCCAATGACTGGTAATATGACCATTATTTATGTTTATATTAATTTCCTATTTCTAGTACAGTGTTTACGATCTAATGAGCTGCCATGAAAGCCATTTACATTGGACCTCGACTATTACAAAATTGGCCATAACGAAGGGATTATAAAGGACGTTTTTTTCTTTCAGGAAAATGTAAAAATTTTGTGAACAAAAATGAAAATTGAATAGAAAATTCTTGATCTGAAAGGGACAAATTATTTGTGGTGCAAAAACGTAACAAATTTTTAAAACAGAGGAAGTTGAAAAATACAAAATGAAAAATTACAGCTAAGCTGTATTTTTCATAACAATTCAATATATCTCAGCAATATACTGGCCAATTTCAATGAAACTGGATGAAAATGACAATGTTGGACACTTTATTATGGTATCTTATCAAAAAGCAAAAAAAAAAAAAGTAAGGAAAGAGGAGAGCCTTTTACCGCATAATGGCTCTCTTTCACAACAAACATTGCAAGATGCCCTTTCCTTTTGATATCCTGAATGTAAACATCAAAAGTCTTCCTCCATTACCAGTAGAGTTTACTTTCACAATTTAGTTTCCTACAATTATTAATATCATAAGCCGACTTGATACCACTAGCCGCTGGTATCAGCGGCACCCATAAACTGAATAACTAATGGCCACTAGCAGCAGCTGGATGTGTTTTAAGTGGTAATTAACATTATATAAAAAAGATCTTAGAGCAAAACAATGAGTTTCATACAAATCCCATGTGTCAACATGATTGGCCTCGTTCACAATGGTTTTAAATGCATTAACATGAAATTAAGTCAAAAACTTCAAAAACTAAGGAAAAAAGGTAACAAATGTTTTGTGACTTATCTAGTTCACTTTCAACTGTCATAAAAAATTGGCACACTGTTTTTTTGCAGAGGAATATAATTTTTCCCATTTTAAAACTCTCAGTCATTTTTTTTTTGGTCTATTTAGGAAAAAAAAGTTGTGCCATAGAAAAATTAATGTTTTTAGATCTATGAATTTAATTATGGCATTTAAAAAAAAACAACTTCAGAATCAGATTCTATCATTTCTTTCAAGCAATAAGAACTTCCTATTTTTATTTCCTGGTTTGGAAGTACAAAATTATAAATATATATATATATTCAATCTTACGTCCAAGCTTGACTCTCTACTGAACTCCGAACTTTTTGCTGCACTAAAATCATAATCTGGATTAAAAGATGCATTGAGAGTAGATATCAGGTAGAAAAGAGTCTTGGTAGAGATAGTGTCACAGAGGCTTCCTCCATCCTCATGGCTGCCAACACCAGGTAAGTGAGAGCTGTCAACAAAGGTAAATTAAATGTTTTAGCCTTTGGCTCACATCATTTTATGATTTAGAAAAAAAATTCATGTGCCCTTCAGAAAAATTCCTTCTTCTATCAATGTATTTTTATATCAATTGTTTGATTAAATATCCAGGCTCAACAAAAGTCTTCTTATTTTCAATTAAGTGTTCTGATCTAATCACCTTTTGAAACAATAATAGTCTTCTTTCACAGTTAAGAGAATGAATCTCTTTCTAGTAATTCTTCTTTAACTCATACAGTTAGCTGAGACCATCTGAATTTCCAATAACAGATCCAGAGCCTATGAGGTGATAAGAACAAATTGCAATTCAAGCGTGTCTGTCAGTACCCTGATACATGTCTCTATCACTTTGCTTTTCAAAAACCTATTAAAATGTTGAAAATAACATGATTGCAAAAATAAATATTACTTAATTTATTTTGACAATAAACGCCTGCCTAGTTACTTCATTTTGACCTATGGTAAGAATTGCTTGAACTCAAGTATTCTGCTTTTCTATGTGACCAGTCCTGAAGCTTCTCAGTAAATGGCTGTGGCTGTGTTCCTTTTTACCTGAGGGTCACCATGTGAGCAGAAGCAGGGTTCATTGTTTGATTTGGAACAATGTGAGATTAATTCCTTATAATTTATTTCATAATATATCAGTCAAAGGTTTATACTTTGTATCTCAAGGCATATATCTTATGTTAAGCAGAAACAGTATATTCTTACTACAACTTAGCTTATACAAGTACCAAATTCGACTGTGTGCTTCTCTGCACAGCCAACTTCATCCAGTGAGCAAAAATGAAAACTTAAAGATTTGGACAAGTTAAAAATGAATGTAAAAAAAAAAAAAGCAATCAATCCGTTTTTTCTCTGCAGGATGAGCAAAATACCTAGGGATAGCCAGTTTTTATCCTAATTAGATAATGGTGCAAGAAAACAGGCAGTTGATCCTAGATAAGGATACTGGATTTTGATAGAGCAGTTAACACAGAGGCCTAGAGATCCCAATTTAAGATTGTCTGGACTTGTAAAACTTTAAGTCAAACCAATGTTTGAAGAAAGATCATGAAGTTCTGCATGACAAATAATCTAAAGAAGAAGTTCATGAACCATACTCATTGGGATTAGATGAGCTATAAGAGTATCCGTGAGCCTGTGGTGGTGATAAGGCTTGCAAGCCTCCTGGTGCTTCACGGTTTTCCTCATTCAGGGTTTTGAACAATCGCTTGTCGTTCCCTGCCATCTTGCAGGAATAACTTTCGATTCTAGAAAAGTCAAGAAAATGAAAAAAAAATCTGCATAAATTACATTAAAAAAAACCTTGATTATAGTCTACAAACAAAAATCAGTTAGCATAAAAATAGAGAAATTTCAGTGTTTTACAAGCTCCTCTCACACGGCATGGAAGTCTGGTTAAAAGGAGACTCATATGCAGTCAAAATGCCCTAAAGTTCAACAAGGCAATATAAGAAAAAAATTCCAGAGGAGTTCAGAACAAAAAAATTGGACCTCTCCTCTGACCGGCTGAGAAATTTTCATCAGTTAACTGATGTGAATATTACATATTCAGTCAATATAAAGATGACAGGCTTAGGACTTAACATTTTTACAACCATAGTAGCAAGAGACTTTATATTTAAGAATTCTCAGCTAAAAATTTCATCTTGTTATGATCCCTCCTGCCTCTCTCTTAATCAACTCACCAGACTATATATATATGCAAAAGCGCAAAAAAAAGAAAAAATTATAAATTTGTAAATTGGGACCCGAAGGCAAACCCTATCTAGAGCACTATACATATACAATATAATTATAGCAGCAAACTTAGAGTTATAACACAAGAATAACACATTAAAGAAATTTACAGAAAGGCTTTTTCGAATGGGTATGGTACCTCAACAATACTAACGTGGGCTTCCTTTGATAGAACAATAGAAAAAGATTGGGCTTGGTTTTTATATCATATATGAATAATAGAGAAGTATGAAATTTAACCCTTTTTTTTCAAAAACTAACGCATCATATATCCTATATTTATACTAAACCAACGTACCCAATTGAAACTCCCACTGAATTTACATACATATGTATTAAAATCCAATGGTTGGAAAAAAGAATCATTTAATAACGCAAACCAGGATTCTGTACACAGTCCAAACCATCAAATGAATGAAGGATAAAAGAGCATGCTGTGCCACTGTCAGCACAAAAATTGAAAAAAGGCGACTACATATCCAGAAGTCAAATTAAGTTTAAAACTTAAGAGGTGACAATAGACCAGTTTCCATGACTAAAGATGGAAAAAAAAAAAAAAACCCTCTTCCCAGCCACACATCCCTCTCATAAACCAATCTAAAGCAGGCATGTAACTGAGGCTGTTTGTTGAGGGAGCATGCAATACAACACTTCTTTCCTTTTTTTTCAGTGGATAAGAGCTTCCTGTGGAGCCTTCATCCCAGTTCCCACCCCCCTGAAGTGTCTATATCCGAAAAATCCAGTGTTTTATATTAAACGGCACTTGTTACTTGTAAAGCAGGTACATATATACCCCATAAAGGTCTATTTTGTAATGTTAGCTGGCCAACAGCCGTGACTTTAGAAGCCTTGATCAAATGGTTTATAAATTATGAGAGCTAAAAGTGCAATTTCAACTACATGCTTGAAAGAAGAAAAATTTTTCCCTAAAAATTATAAGTCATCTTCACCATTAAGACCAGAAGCAATCAAATCACGGCTTTCACATTACAATTTTTAGATCTCAAGGAAAGGCTAAGAGTAGGATGATAATTTTCAAGTTTTCAAAACCTTTTCAAAAACTTGATCAAGACTTTGCCATTAGCTTACAAAACTTTACCCACTCATGCTCATACACTGCTACCATATTATTAAATTACAGATGGAGACATTCCTTAATTTTATTTACCCTACTGGTACCTTTCATTCCTACTTTGTCTGCTTCTGTCCCAAACGGGAAAACAGAATCATTTTGGTCTGAACCTCAAACAGTTATAATGGCAAATTGGTCTTTACAAACCTAAAATCAATATGAGTATTGCTGTTTTCAATATCCATTGATAATGCCGAATTGACGGCTTCAAATTTGGAGTTCTCCAGAAGTTTCATGATGATCAGATGCAGTCTTTTTTTTTGCCTTGGAACAGCTTAAATGCCAAAAATATATTTTAACACAGAACCTTTTTTTCAAAAACTAGATGCCAGGTTCAAAATCTGAGATCAAGAACTTTGATCATATCATTAATAACTACAAAAAACACCTGAATTATATTTTGAAATTATGCTGAAAATATGGCGACTTTTCAGCTACAAAAGAGATGTTAGAGATATAGACTAGATCTAGATCTAGATATTAGATACTGATTTGATCACAACTCGTTCCTAGCTTGTGGTTAGTTCTTGATCTTTCAAAATACTGTGACAATCTTCAAGGAAAGATCACTGATCAATCTCTTTCCAACATAGTTGAAGTTGAAGAATATAACATTTCAACTACAAAACAGATTCTCTTGTTTTTCATTCCAGCCTTGATTACAATGGATCACGATTAAAACAGATCTAGAATCTAAGCCTAGATCTATATTCTTGGCAATAGCTGAACACTACTCTGTCTCTGCTTTTGAGCGATGTTAGATTTTAACCCGCTCAAAGTTGTTTGCACAAAGTCAACACGAAGAACACCACAGGAGATTTAAGGAAACATAGTTTTTTAGAAAACTCTTAGGATGAGCATAAAAAAGTCTGTGTTTGGAGCAATCTTCAATATCACTTCTGAGCAGTCCACTCGTTTTATTAGTGTCAACAAATAACAAAATACCCTCCTCCGCCATAATTCTGTCACTGTCCCTGTAGATCCTGTAGAGATGATACTATGAATATGATATCAGTCCTTTTGAATCACTTATGTTTTGAGCTTAAGAGATAAAAAGCAAATCTGGGTAATGAGATTGAGGCACTCAGCTTAATTTGGATTTCCGTAAACGAGACCAGAAGTGAAGATTGTTTTCATTCAGCCATTTGTAAATAACAGTCCCATGATCCCCTTGTTCTAGATAAAGGAACTAATTTACTCAGCTTCTAGGCCTATAAGGTCAAGGTTATCTCAAGGGAATATAATTATCAAAGATTGAAGGAAACGAAAGTAGAACTAGATCTAGATAGATCTCGATTCATGTACTACATTACCTTCAACGCTAGTTTGATGTTTGCATTTTCAGGATATGGAAAATTTGTTTTGAAAGCAAAGATGGCATCATTTTATAAGAGGTTGATTGTCCAAAAGGTGAGATCATACAATTAAATAGACATTCTTCCAATGAACCATCTAGATCTATTCGATTTATCAACTACAGGAGTTTTATGGTTCCACCAGGCGTTGATTTGCATGGCTTTTTAGTGCCACTGATATGGTGTAGAACATTGCCCAATTTGTTTGATATTTAAGCTTGTCGATCGTATTACTTGTCATTACATTGTTCCTTTTTTACTTTTAAACATTTTAATGCTTGCTTTTTTTACCCATTTAGTACTTAAACCTAATTAATTAAAGCTATGCTTCTTATTTTGCACAATTTTCTTTTTCATCTCTAGAGATCAATATTTGAAATTGACTGATTTAACGATTCAGCAAAACACAATTAGAGCAAACATGGATCCCTCAAACTCATCTATTTTCTTCTTCAGATTCTCTATTTATCCCCTTCTTATTTCTAGGTTTTGGTCAAACTAATTTGAAGTTATAACACATCTTTGAATAATCAGTTCTCAATTGCAGAAAGAAAATGTTAGCCTTATAAGAAATTTGATAGACCTTGACTTTAAAGTCTTTCATCTTGTTCACAGATCTTAAATTTTGATCAAGTGTCCTACACAGCTGTAGTTATTCTTCAAGCAAACATACCCCGCCTCTCCCTTAGTTTCACTGAGTAGAAACAGTTTGTCTACAGGCCCCCTGACTTTTGATTCCTAGTCGTCAGCAAGAGAGACAATCCCTCTTCCATCTCAACTTACTGACAACTGGCATCAGTTGTCTGTAAGCGCCTGCTAGGTCTACTTGTTGCTTAGACTTAATAGCAGCAGCTGTAAACAAACTTTGAATAGGTAGTGATAGGTAGATCAATCTGTGCCGACCCGTTGCTCAATTAATCAATACATAGGTGAGAAAAAAGTAGCAGTTAAAATCTCTTTATTGATGGTTAGGATGCCAGACGGCTCATTTTGTAGATCAAGGAGTTTTGGGTACCAAAAAAAGCTGTAGCTTTGCTTTGACAGACAGCCCCTGTCTGGGTCAAAGGTTATTCAGGAACTCCCTTACAGGTATATAAACTGACAAACTTTATGAATCCCAGCAAAAGTTCGTCATCCTGTCTGTCCAGATTTAGATTACATCTTGCAAAGTTGCATGCAAGAGTATAGGTCCTTGGGCAATATTGAGTACCTGCACAGCACTCCCTCCGACAAGATGTCACATTTATAAGGCAAACCTCTGAAGCTGGTCACGCAGAAGACCCCAGTATATGGGGCAACGGTAGGGCAGAACAGCTAAGTGAGAGCACTGCTCTTATAGAAAAAAATTACAACCCTCTATAGATATCTTGGCAAAGAAAATCATTACACAACTCAAAAAAGCACTTGGAGAATATATGGAATTGTTAAGATTGCAACATCACTCAATGAAATCTGACACAGGTCAAATTTCACTAGTCATCTCCAAATCTATATTTATAGCACTGCCAAAGAAACCAGGGGAACAAAGTGTGGATTACATAGAACGGTCACTCTTTTGAGTCATATCGCTAAGAATCATCATGAAGCGGGTCGAAAACAAAAATCAAACCAGAAAAGGTGGGGAACAGTGTGGCTTTATGGAGGGACAATAAATACTATCTAAATCCTTCAAACTATAACTAAGTTCTAGAGGTGCTTTATTGACTAACCAAGGTATTAGAAAGAGTACCACATGATGAGCCAACTGCCTCATCAAAATTGTTGTAAAGGCAACTTTGGGAGCATACCAGTTCTTCTCTTTGCCATCAAAGGACGTAAAATATAATAGCCTAGTATTAAATATAGCCAGATTAGGTGTAGATCTAGCTGTAGTGGAATGTTGGTTTTACATGTACTGCCCTTCTTGGACTGAAAAGATGGGTGGGAGGAGGAAACTTTCAGTTTCAATGGTTTCATAGAAATGAAATAATCTTCACAGAATTTGATCTTTATTTTGTCTGAGGGGCTTTGTGAGAAATTGGTAATCAGACGTCTAGAATTACACAAGACTGAAGCAGAAATTTAGATATCAAGATATAACCAAAGCATCAAGGGTTTTATTTTTCTTGTGAGCATATATCATGTATAAAATATATCTTCTGGAATATAACTGTTGCGTTTCATTCCTTCAAAATATTCACAGGTAACATTACTGGGAGTTACAGTATGTTTTAGGTAAAGTCTACGTTCAAAAAAAGTATTGTATACTTGGAACTGAAATAAAAATAATGGACCAAGCAAGTCAGCCTGATCATTGAAAATAGCAATTATATTTGTGAACAGAGTGCAAAGTAAGTCAAAAAATCAATGTTGTAACTGCTATGAGCAAACAAATTAAAGTTAACAAGCAAGATATCCATATAGCACATACACACATCAACCTGCTCTTCATTTCGTTGAAGAGGTTTTAGCTTAAAAATTCAGAGTAATTTCATCAATATTTTACTCCATAAATACAAATGTTGACTTAGGCTTTCAAATGATTTTGTAATACCTTGAGAATAAATCCAATCAACACATTAAGGCTATAGAGGACTATCTTATCAATCAATGAAATACTGGTGCATTTTTTTTTACTGATTATGGTTATGGTTTTAAGTAGCCTTCCCCCTTTTTCCTCTTTGATTCTTAAATTTAGGCGATGTTTAGACAAGGGTGATCACCTTGTCATATAATTCAAACTTTCAATTGATTTTAAAGTCTTAAAGGTTTTGTCCTTTTTCATTATTACTATTATTATTATTATTATTATTATTATTATTATTATTATTATTATTATTATTATTATTATTATTATTATTATTAATATTATTATAATTATTATTACAAACTGAAAATCAAGTTTTACAAAGGGACCCTGGTGTCAATTTCAAGGGCTGGTGTGCATGTGTGTATCTTACTTGCAGCTCAAAGTGAGGCAACTCTACAGAAGATGATGGACCAACTTTTGCAGGCATGCAAGTTTTCCCTAATGATTACATTAAAAAAAAATTGTCTCAAAACCACTGGAATCTGTCACCAAGTTCTGCTATCTAGGATCTACAATCACATCCTCCGTCTCCTTAGAAGATGAGATCAATGTAAGGATTGGAAAAGTAGGAACTTCATTCAGAAAGCTCATAAAGAGAGCATAGAACAACAAGATGCTCTCAATCTAGACTAAGATTAGAATCTATGAAGCTTGAGTCCTTAGCACACTCCTCTATGGTTGTGCATGGATCAGAAACATGGACCACATACACAGGCCAAGAGAGAAAACTCAATACCTTTCACCTAAGATGTCTCCGAAGGATCATTGGTATACGTTGGGAAGACAGGAAGACCAACACATCTGTACTTGAAAAAGCAAATCTTCGAAGTATATTTACCATCTTATGCAAGAGGCGACTCAGAAGGCTGGGGCACTTGACACGGATGGACAACAGCCGCAGTCCGAAACAGATGGTCTTTAGTCAGATGGCTTCCTGAAACAGAGCCAAAAGAAGATCCAAGCTGAGATTCAAGGATAAGCTCAAAAGCAGCTTGACCAGGTGCAAAATAAATGTACAAACCTGGGAAAAACTGGCTGAAGATGAAGCAGCTTGGAAAGCATCTGTAACAATGCGCACCAAACATCATGAGAATACCATCATCTCAAATCTTAAGGTAAAGTGCAAGAAAAGAAAAGAAGCTACAACCAAGCCTTATGGCTCATGTCTGACCTGCAGAACCTGCAACAATGCTTTTCTTCAAACATTGGCAGGATCAGTCATGAGAAATGCAGCAAGATTTAGACTACAGGGTTAGGCTGCTTTGATCACCTGCCAAGATGCAAAGAGCCATATAAATGGTCTCAATACCTATCCTGTTACTTACATGATCCAGATAAAAGCCTCAGTCTATATATATTTACCTAGAATCTAGATCTCTAAATTCTAAACACCGAATTTAGAACTAGATCTTAACCTTTTGAATTGAGTCTAGCTGCTGTAAATATCTAGGCTTTAGGTGTAGAATGTATGTCCAAGCAACTTTTTCAGATTCTTTGCTTAGATCTTACTGTATAACATGCAGAGCTATTCCAGGCAGTTTTAGAATTTTCGCCACCCACACTCTGTACGCTGTAGGCCTACTTTCAAGTTAATTCCTGCCATCAAATGTGCAACAAGAGATGTGTGGGACCAACCTGTAAACTGAGAAAAATATTATAGCTTTCCATTTTTTACCATCTTGTGGACCAGTGCTTTGGTACAGTGATCAAAAGCAGAAGAAGAAAATTTTATGCCACAGACTGCTGGCTGAAATTTTGCAATGGCATTTGTCATTCATTGAATGAGAGATCAGTTTTTGCTATTAAAATATAACTTTCTATGAATAGGCTTACTTGGCTTTATATTTGATACAAAATTAGTCAGATGGAATAATTTTTTTTATCCTTATCTTAAGTCCTTGAATTTTTTTAACATAAGGCGACTGTTTTGATTGTGGAAAGGCACAGTTTTGGAGCCCTATCATTAGACAGAACTCATCTGAAGAATAAATATTACAAGTTGAAATGATTTAAATGAGAACGCAGAAGAAGAAAAATGGTTTAAAATCTCAAAAATAGCAATTTTTCATACTTATTATCATAGTTGCAAGGCTTAAATAGTATTAAACTTTCAATTCCTGCTAAAAGTGGTACAGTTCTTTGCGGCACAGCCATTCTCTTTTGTACCATCCCCCAAATCGGGATGAGAATTTTTTATCAGTGCAACCCTGCGTTTAGAGGGTATAGAAAGGCAATAATGTTGTGGTATGGTAAGGTTTCAAACTTTTAAAATCAGGTGTGAAATATATGAATTTAGGCTAAGGCTAATATTTTACTTAAAATTTTTTTAGATTATAAAGTGCATCAAAGGAAACAAGCATGGCAAAGAATTGCAACAAATTGAGGACTACATTCACAGCTTGGTTCAAGTTCAGCCTTTAAAGAAAAATGTTGGAAGTGCAAGGTAAAATTAACATGTGGGTTGGTTTGCAATATTTCAAAATATAAATCTGATAGTTCTTGGGGACAAATTAACATGGTCCAGGAACGGAGGAGGGAGAGAGGGAATCAGACATACAAATTGTATTGGCCAAAAGAAGAATAATGACTATAGGTCCTTCACTTTGCATGTCATCAAGATTTTGTTTGTGTAGGACTGTATCAGTGTTCAGTCATGAGACAGAAACTAAGTACCCTGAACTATTGTTGTATTGTTCATTGCCGCGACAATCACAATAAAACTCCTCATATAGGTTATTTTGCGTGCTGAAAATTTTAATCCGCGAAGGAAAAAAGACTGAAGAGCTATTGAAAAAAGAAGGGCAGCTTGAATTAATTTAATTAACCAAGAATATTTTACAGACCAGGCTATTACCGAAAAAAAAAAAAAAACATGGATTGGGGTCTGTGACGACCACTTGTCAGTGTTTAGTAAGACCAGAATATATGGAGTGTAAATTAAATCAACATATCAAGAATCCTTCGTTATGTGTAGTTTATAACAGCATATCATGGGGATAGAATGTAATTTTTTAGCTTTTGACTTTTGCGCTTGAAAGTCGGATTTAGATCTAAATTTGAATATAGGCCAAATATTGTCAGTCCAGATTTATGATCAAATCATTTTTAATTCTTATGCTTTAGATTTATCCTAAATCTTGGTGCAAATATGACATTGATACCTGTAAACTTTCTTTATGCCTGCTTTTGCAAGACCTAGATCTATTCTATAGTCCAGCAAAAGTCCTTGATGTATTGTAATTCTAAGGAATAATTTCCATATCATTTAAGTACGAGAAAAATATTCAGGTCTTAGTCTGAAACTGACCAAAAATCTAGTCTCTTAGCAATGAATATAGATATGTGTGTGTGTGTGTGAGAGAGAGAGAGATAGAGAGAGAAAAAGAGAGAGAGAGAGAGAGAGAGAGAGAAAAAAGAGAGAGAGAGAGAGAGAGAGAGAGAGAGAGAGAGAGAGAGAGAGAGAGAGAGAGAGAGAGAGAGGATTGCAGTTAAAAAAAAAATACCTTGTAACTGTTTCTTATCTTTAACTTTCTACACTGTTTTGTGCAAATTAATTTTAGACTTTGTGGTTAAACTTGCATCTCATGGTGCTGAAACAGTGAAACAGCCATAACCTTTTAACAATTTTTTTTTCTTTTCTGTATAATTTTTTGCTTTCAGGAAAATCGGCTAATATATGTGATTGCCCTCTGCCTTGGCCCCAACATTAAAGCTGGGTTATAGCGTAGACAAGTCATTGAAATCATATATAAATAAATATTATTGATCACACGAATCTTTTCCTCATAGCGTGCTTTAGTTTCGTTACTTAAGGACTTAAAATACAATGACCGAGCAGGTAAACTCAGAGCAAAAATAGTATGTCTGATGTAAACCTGTGACCAGGGCGAACAACCTATAGGCATGAGAAAAAAAAAGTTATGTGGGTAGGATCTGACTCAGCTTAGCATCTTGAGAGAGAAAGATTGACAGAGAGGCATATACACAAACAAATAGGGAATGGTTCTTCAACCATTTTGTTCTTGTACAGTGGAATCATTAAGGGAAATTCTTACTTACATTCAACTCTGATAGACCTGTTTTATATTTCTTTATATAATTTGGAACTTTTTTCTATCCCAAGGTGTTGACTTCATCCATATATTTAATACACTGTATATAATTATGAGTTATGTTTCATAACTCCATATCTTCTTTCTATCTTAGCGGTTGCCAGTTTAGTGTAGACATCTCTCGGCTCAGCATTTGTTTAGATGGATCTTCTGAAAGATTTTTACAGGTAAAATTTTTTATATGGGAGGCTATTGTCAATCAATCTTTATGAGTTGAAGCTAACAGCCATTGATTCAATAGATGTCAATTTGACCGGAATACTTAAGATTTTTTACTAATACTTCATTTAAGTAAATTCATAGATTTGATTATCATCACCTGATTATCATGCCTGATTTTCTCCAGTTGAATAAAAAAGGGCATGGTTGGTATGTTTAACTTGATTAAAAAACTATTTGCAAAATTCTTTGATTATTCCAATTTAGACCACCCACTTGGATGAAAAGGACTATCTACAAACATTTGCAGATGGTCGATTCCTCAATATCAAAGTTCCAAAGGATAAATTTACTAAGGTAACGTGAAACATGCTTACTAAATCTCTTTATTTAGAAGCTCTGGTCAGTGGTAGCTGCTAGTCTGAGATTGAAATGTGTGCTTTAGAAATGCAGGATATGAATATTAGTAGTTACTCATTTCTAAAATAAGAATATGGGGATTTCAAAGAGAAAGAAGAAGCAGAGGACAGTGAAAATTGGGAATAGGAGGACAATACAGGAAAAGAAAAGTGCGAAAATGACGAGTATGAGAAGAAGACTAGCAGAAGCAGCATCAGAAGCATGGGTTCAATGACACATATATGAAAACAAAAACTTCAAGAATACCGCTATTGGAAATGAAAATGAGGTCATTTTGAAACAACCTTCGTAACAGATTTTTTTGTTACTATTAAATCAGAGCAGCAGCAACTGAAATCATTACACATCGCGGTGTGGCAAAGGCAGAACAAATTTGATTCTAAAGGGGCAAGTTCTTTCACAATAACCACAGTATTTTTTTTCATTGCTCATGGATTTGTTATTTATAACTACAATTTCCCAGTTCATCTATTTTTATGTCTTACAGAAAATTCTTGAAGAAATCAGATCATTTACATCTGATTATGGTAGAGCAGATAGCAAGTGTGGCCGTCCTGAAAATATTTGTGTTGAGTACAGGTAAGGTCTAGAGCTTCCAATTTTTAACTCTTGCTTTAGAGAATGCATGTGTACCATAGGCTATGACAGGAAATACAGGAAAGTTTGGTTTTATCATGTAGATTCAGGGAAATAATTGTATATGTTTTAAATAATCCGCATCTTTTTCACAACCAGTCAAAAAGGAGGGTTGTTGAAATTTTGAGTTAAAGGAAAAAGAAACTGCTCTTGAAAATACACTTCTGCTTGTTTTAGTATTTTAAAAGAGAAACAACAACAACAACAACAATAATGATAATAATAATAATAATAATAATAATAATAATAATAATAATAATAATAATAATCATCATCTAAAAATTGGTTTGTAATTTAAGCTATGCAGTTTTCATTCTGTGATTTTTTAATTACAGCTCTTTAAAAAATAAAATTTTCACTTTTGCAGCTTCTGTCATGTGTCTCGTTAAGGCAAAATGTTTGGGATATACAAATTATGTTTTTTCTTTTTCTCTCTAAATAGCTCTCCTAATGTAGCAAAGCCTTTTCATGTTGGTCATTTAAGATCAACGATCATTGGCAATACTCTTTCCAATCTGCTTGAGGCTGTCGGTCATTCAGTACGAAGAGTTAACTTTATTGGAGACTGGGGTACCCAGTTTGGTAAGATTTTTAAAAGAAGTCTATTTAAAGTTTTCAACTTGTTTACAAAAGATGTTTAAATATTTAGAGATGTCAAAACTGAGAAAAATATCACATACTTAGGCCCATTTATAAAGAAAAGAATTAATTAAAATGGAGCCTGGATAAAGTCAAGCCTTTGGGACTAGGGAAAATTAAGTTAGTGCATAAATGTGTACTGGCTTTCTTTATATATATATATACATACATATACACACATATATAAACAATTTTATATGTTTATGTCGTTGGCTTTTCCCATAAAAATAGTGCCAGAAATTGGTGCGCTCATAGTCCGAGCTTTGTTACAGTAAACTATCGATACAGGGCTTCATTGACGTTCTCAGCTTGACCAGCTCTCATTTGTTTATTTTCTAGGTGATAGGGATAAAAATCGCAGGCTTCTTTGATCTGAACTCTGTTGTTGATTTTTTAAATGTTGCTCATGTGCAGGCCATATTTCTTTCCAAGTCCTACTTGTGTAAACATGTTGGAGTCTACATCTTTCAGAAGTTTTAACTTTGTTTCCAAACTGAGTACATTGAACTTTTTCTTAGACATAATGATGAGTATAGATCTAGATAAAGTAATGTCAAACTCGGTAGCTGTATTACGGGAATGAAGCGGGAAGGTTCATGCTTCATTGATAGTCTAGTCTAGATTTAGGCTAAAACAGTGATACACAGCTTGGTTTGTGCTTAAAACGAGGAGCAATAGATATCAATAAAATAGCAAACCTGCACAGGGCCGCTGCATATGGGCTGTGTGTGTGTGTGTGTATCACTGTGCAGCATTAAGACTGGTGGCTGGAAGAGAGGAGGTGACATGATTCGTTTAGATCAGTGTAATGACAGGAGTCCTTTTAAAGATCTAAATTGAGTGATCATGTCTAGTTCTGTGCACAAGACAAAGAAAAAAGGAGAAAGCCTTTTAACCATTGTGTGTGTGCGTTTCTCAAATCAACTCACAGGTTGGGATACAAACTTGTAATAGACCTGGTAAGAGAGGTATAGATAAATTTAGTAGCCTCGATCTAATTCTAACTAGACTCATGCGCAAGACAAAGCGGTTTTTATGGAGCTTTCTCCACTCTCCTACTTAAAATCACCACAAGACTGATTCATTTGGAGTTCACTTTATTTGAAAACACCGCTGGAGGGGGTTGATTTTAATCCACAGTAAAATTGTATGGAATGAAGAAGCAAAAAAATGGATCCGTCAGAAAAGTTTGACTTCATCCAAGGACTGCCTTTAAGCAAGGTGATTTCTGGCGGATTTCACTGTATGTTGTCTAATCAGGACTTGATTGCAAAGAAATTATATTAGTAAACAGAAAAAGACTTCATGTATAAATAACTAAGAACATTGTTACTTGTCATGAGTGCAGTGGTACCCAGAAAGTCGAAGAGGGTCGGGAGATTATATCAGGTCCTGATTCTTAGTTTTTGCCCAACATTTTATCACACCATTTTACATTATTAGTAGTTGTTTTTTTTTTTGTTATTTTATGAGCTTACTTGAGATTTTAAGATCCCCTGTTGCTTCACAACTTTGAGGGAATGTTGGCTTTTTTTTTGTTTTTTTTATTTCTTCCAAGGCTTTGAGCTTATCTTGCTTGCCATTATGACTTTCTTGCATATGGAACTCCCTCAAAATGACATATTGATGTTCTCTGTAGTATGATAATTTTTTTGTCTCCTATGTTGCCTGAAGAATCTTATATGCAAGATGAAATGCTTTTCGTCTAGCTTGAGAAAAGGCAAGCATGTCTGACAAACTACTGTTGACTTTGATTATTGCCATAGTCTGATGTCTCACCTAAATAAGCCACTGATGGAACTTTGATATCTTTTTCACAATCTTTGTCAGGTATCAGGCATGAGAGGTGTTAATCCAAGGAGTCAAAATCTTAGATGGGAACTACCTGAATTCATACATTTAATATGTGGCCTTTCCTTTATATTGAACAGAATCACTCATTCATTGCTAAAACATTTCCCATGATAGCTCTTATATAAATAGCATTATGGTTTTTGAAAGTTTTTAAACAGTTCTTTGGATGAAGTTTAAGTTTGCAGCATTCTAACTTTTATCTTTATTTTTTTTTTTTGTAGTAATGGGCGAAAGGGTCATGACTGTTGACAACTAAAAAGTCTATATTTAGATTCTATTGACAAGGTGATTTCTAGACTTCTAAATTTAAAGGTAGCTTATAATGGGTAATCAATTAAATTCTTGAGGATTCAAATGCACCATTAAAAGCAAAAAAAAAAACCACATCGTTTTTTGTTTTTTTTTTGCTGAACACAAAAATTCAAAGTTTCTTTGGCGAGTGAAATTTATAAGTATATGTGAAAAATTACATAAAATTGAATTTTGAGGTAACAGTTTGATTATCATTTTTCAGTGACACCTGTGTTAATTTATTTATTGCAGAAATTTGAGTTAGATTTTGGAAGTTTTCCTTTTTAAAACATTTTTAAAATACTTTGAAAATGTCAGTCTTGGGCATTCAAAAAGTTGAAAATGGCATATTGGAAAGAGAGTCAAAGTCAGGTTTGGTGCTGACAGTTTGTTTTTTGACTAAAGAAAGAATGAGGCATTGCTTGCCAGTACATAACACTCATTTTTAGGTCATTGCTTAGGTTTTAAGTTCACCATGAAGAAAATTTTTATCATTTCTATTCTCTTTTGACAAAAATCTGTTGCCAATCAGCAAGAAAGCCTTCAGGATTAGAGATAGAAAATGGAGACTAAAATCTGTTTCTTCAGAATTCTTCACAGTTTTTCTGAAGTTCCCGATTTTTTTTATTCCACTGTATAATCTTGATGTAATGCTTGCTTTGAAGCCAGAAGCTAGTGTAATTTTTGTTATTTATAAGTATTATGGATTGCAATATTCGATAATTTTTTTTACTTAAGATTTAAAAAGTTGTTGCATCTGTCAGAACTTGTTAACAATGAAAATTATAGTGGGTAAAAAAAAAAAAGAGAAAAAAAAGATTTCATTAATAGTTAATTACCAACAATGTAACCTTAATTTTATTCTGGTCTTGAAGTCAGAAGTTAATGTAAAAGATTTTTTTTAATTCTGTTTTATTTTCCTTTTTTTTTTTTTTCTGAATTTGCTTTATTAGACGTTGCTCTTTTCAGCATTTACTTGAACAAAAAAAAATTCTATAAAAATATGTTTGAGAATAGTTGGTTGAGCTTTCAATCAACAATAACTTCTGAACTTATCTTCAAATCATACATTTGACTCTTGATTGGATCTTATCAAAACAATATATTTTGAAAATAAAAAAAGTTTCAGATTTTTCTATTTGCTTTTCATGCAAAATATAATGATGTCCTTAGCTTTTTTTTCCCTAAACTCATCTGCCATCCCTAAATAATGTTGTTTTTTTTTTTTCACCAAATAACAGGATTGCTTTCTCTCGGGCTTCAACGCTATGCTGACGTGGAGAAGCTGAAATCAGATCCTCTTCTTGAACTCTTCAATGTCAGTAAAGATTTAGATTCAGGATATGTAGTTTGTTATTTTGCTTTAATAGAAAATGTGTAAAAGGTCAGTGATAGAAAAGAAGAGAGGAAGAGTAATGATGCATTCTGTGGTTTCTCATTCTGTTTGTCTCAGATCAAAAGGTACTCCCTCCTTTCTCTCGTACTGACATCCCAAAAATGTGGTTGGTGTTGAAAGTTTTCCTATACTTTCTATATTTTGAAAACTCATGTGCAATTATGGAAAAGGATGAAGCATATCTTTGATAAAGTTTGAATCAAGCTTTAACTCAAATTTTATTTAATTTTCACACTTTGTTTAGTGCTCTGTGTGCATTTGTAGCTTTACTAAATATTTTTTAAATAATGTATACAACTCCTTCATTTTTTACCATTTTTAATGATAGTCCTGTTCATCTGCACTTTTCAGACATTTTCCACATCAAAATTTACCAAAAAGAGTATATTTTACTACAAATTTTGCATTAATATGTTGACATTTTTATATGTTCTTACAAAAAATGCTCTAAGTTGTTAAATACATAAGTGTAATTAATAACTACGAAAATATCTGTTCATTTTGTATCTACATGCTATTCAATGAATTACACAACTATCATCAGAGTTGGCTCAATTGATCAGGTGCCCAGCTCTTTTGTGTAGACAATCATGACTTTTCATGCTTATGGATCCCTTTTAGCTTTTAGTGCACCTGTCATTTATCGACTTTGTTGTCCATCCAACATCTTTTCTCGCTGTTTTCCCTTGCTGCATTTTCCTTCGATCTTCCAGTTGTCACAAGATGTTCTAATTTCTCTCTTCTCTTCACATGGCTGAAAAAGGTTGCTTGGTATTTATATATTTTATTTATAATTTATCTTGTTGTGGCAGCTTCTCACAACTGTGTTTCATTCTCTGGAAACTCATTTTTGCTCTTGTTATGCTTGATGCAATATCAATGTTGTTGCATCCATAGCTTGGTATTAAAGTACCCAAGTATTTTAATGATCCCTGTGCTAAAGGGATAAAGAAGTTGATATCTGGACTTTCTTCTTCAACAATGTCTAATAATTGTTGGAAGTCCTCTTTGTTTTCTGCAATTAATACTGTGTCATCAGCGTATCTCAAGATGTTTATGTTGTTCTTTAATTCCTGGGTATCTTAGGTTTTGCACGATTATTTCAATGCACAGAGAGAAAATATCTGTGGTAAGCACACATCCTTGTCCATTACCAAGCTTTAGTTTTGTAAATGAGCTGATGTCTCCTCAACTCGCATTGACACTATCTGTTTCCAATAAACAATTTTGATCACTTGTAGTTCTTTTCCATCTATCTTAAACTCTTTAGTTGTGTCAATGTGTGATTATCTCATCGCATCGTACTTTTCAAATGCCTTGGTGTGGTTAATTAAACACAGATATACAAACCTCTTTTTGTACTTGCAGGGTTCATTCAATCATAATTGAAAGGATTTAGATAGTATTTGTTGTACTTTTTTCTTCCACAAAGCAGCACTGGTATCACACATTATTCTTAATTGTGCAATCATCTGTTCAGAAGGAATAGATGAAGCAAAATTGGTGCTATGGGCAAGAATTCATTCATCCTTGCAAATTTAACTGCTTTTCACACTCTTCTTTTTTATTGGAAATCTAATCTACTGTTTTCCATATTTTATCTGTCACAGCTCTATGTTAAGATAAATCAAGATGTAAAATCTGAGTGTGGGGAAGCCCCAGAGATGACATCTCTTACATACCAAGAAGGTCTTGAACTTTTTGCAAGATTGGAGAAAGGTGCAAATGTCCTGTAAATTAAAATTTGTCTGCTGTATTAGTTTTATCTTGAGTTGGAACAATTTTCAATTTTATTCAGTACTGCATAATCAGAGCAGATAGCTAAACATCTAAAAGTCATTGCAAATTACTGTGGTTCTGAAACATGGAAAATCATTTCATACCAAATTGAATTGATCTTAGTTGTGAGAATTTAATATTTCGTATCATTTTTATCAGTTAAATTTGGTTTTTGTTTTTTCCTGATCATGTGGATTTCCTTTTTTTTTTAAGACAAAAAAGTTGTTTCATCAATGAATGAGAAAACATTATAGCAAAGACAAAGATGTAGAAAACTGAGTATGAATGCAGTGTTGTTAGAACATAAAATTTTTCAGTTTTTAAACATTGAAACCTTGCAATATACTTGTGAATTTAGTTTCATTTCTTGACAGGGGATGAAGGAATGAGAGTTTTGTGGAAGATGGTCAATGATCTGAGTCTTACAGAACTAAACAAAATGTATCAGGCAAGCCTTTTTCTTTTTATTAAATTCACACATTTCTGGTTTTTTTGCTGTGGTTTTTTTTTAATGTAGCATGCATATGAACTGCATAAAATGTTTTTTTTTCATTATAAGTGAAATATACCCAGCATGCAAAATGGTAAGAAATTCATAAAAAAATTATTGTTAAATTATACAATAATCTGAGATCTTTCAGTTTGTTAATTTTTTAAGTCTCAATCTTTCTTTTCAATTTTTACTGAAGCAAATATTTGAGAAATTCAATCGGAATGTACTTAACCATCCCAAAAGATCAACTGAAAACAGGGTTATCTTTGAACACATAATGATTATTTGCAAACATAAAATTTTAGTACTCTCTCTCTCTCTCTCTCTCTCTCTCTCTCTCTCTCTCTCTCTCTCTCTCTCTCTCTCTTTCTCTCTCTCTCTCTCTCTCTCTCTCTCACTCTCTCCTTTCTCTCTCTCTCTCTCTCTCTCTCTCTCTCTCTCTCTCTCTCTCTCTCTCTCTCTCTCTCTCTCTCTCTCTCTCTCTCTCTCTCTCTCTCTCTGAAAACAATCCATCTCTTTTTTTTGCGTTCTCTTTCTGTGAACAGCATGGCTGAAATGAAAAAAAAATTTAGAAAACAATGTGTTCATAACTTTTTTTTTTTTTGTACAAGTTATTAAAGACGCTTCAATCTTCATTTCAACAAAAATGTTTAAATCAGACTTCTAAGTAAGTAAAATTTGTGGAAATTTTTCTTTGAGTTTTTACTTGTATATTAGCATAAAGTGGCATAAAAAAGATAATGGGTAGCATAGAAACAGCATGAGTGTAGTGATTGTACATATTTTCAGTCATCTTTCAAATAATAATGTGAATCTGTGTCACTGCCGCTGTAGCACATTCAATTCATTCCCTACAAAGGTGGGATTTGAAGAAAAAATTTTGATTCTGTTGCTGGTTTACTGGACCTATAATGCTTTGATTATATAAAACTGACTATCAAAGGAAAGAAGACAAATGAAAGAGATAGTGTGCAGAAAACAGAATTTTTAGCATTGGTTGCAGCCTTAGTTTCAAAAAACAGTATTTGGTTTTTTGGGTTTTTTTTTTTTTAACTTTTTTGCTGCATTTTTTATTTTGCGTTTTCCTTTTGGTTGTGATTGCTAAAAGTTTCATTGAAATTTATTATGGTGTTCAAAATAACTTACCTTTTTAACTTATTTTTAGGTCTGTAAATTAATTATGAAGGTTGAAAATTTTGAATGGAATTTTGATGATATATTCGTCTTTAGATGCATTTTTCCTTCTCATAAGATTCCGAGAAAGTTTACCGATGTTGTAAAAGTGTAAATAAATACACTTTGATTTACTCAAGTTCCTGATTGAAAGGACTAAGTTTTCCAGACCTGTCTGTTTGAGAGTTCCAAACTTAACATTCCCATTCATTAATCAAAAGTGTGGGAGTGCCACGAACGGCTTTGAAGAAATTAACAATAACATCACATGTATTTTACACTAGATAATCATGTCATGTCCAATCCGCAGGTATGTCTCATAATTATAGGATATGCATGTTAGTCAAATATATAAAATATAAATTTCTTCTTTTTTTATGATCCTTTTGTTCCCTTATAGAGGCTTGGTGTCCGTTTCACTGATATCATGTCAGAGTCATCATACCAACAAAAAACAGCAGATGTGCTTAATTACTTGCAAGACCTAGGTTTGATGCAATATGAGTAAGTTTTACCTCTTTTTGAAAGAAATCAATGAGCTGACGTGATTATCAGGAAAGAGTGAAAAAAATAATTACCCTCTCCTTTTACATATGTCATTATCCATGTTCTTCCCCACCCCTTAGAGAGAGAGAGAGAGAGAGAGAGAGAAAAGAGGCAAGCAGGTATATATATATTAGTGATGGACAATCTTATCTTAAATGTCCTTTCATGCGACAATTATATTAAAAGCGGAGAACAAGGCTGTTGTTTCAACAACTGCATCCACAGACATGGTAACAATCCACCTCTCATCATTAAAATCTATCCTATATCTTACCTCAAATTGTATTAATATTTACATGTATATTATTTATTAACCTATCTACCTGCCTGTGATTTTTTCCTTTGTCTGGCTCTCAATCAGTCCATATCTTTTACTTTTATTCTATAAGTCTTTCTTTTTATTTGTTTCGTCCCTCTATCTCTTCTCTCTAAATAATTTGCTTCTTGGTTTTACACGAAGTCAGATCCCTCTTAGGTTTATGCATTTGTTAGCCCGATGGAGCTGTATTATTTTTATAAGTGGTTTGTACCTTCCTTTTCGAAATGCATTGACTAACAATCACATGACATGTCATCTTGTCATCCTCAGTGATCACGGTGTTGGCTATGTTCAGATACCACAAGAGAAAACTATAGGTCGAGCCAGTGTTGTAAAAAGTGATGGTTCCTCCCTTTATTTGACCAGGTACACTGCATAGTCATCGTTTATTTTTGCACTCATACTGTTTGCATCAAAGATTACTGGGTAAGGAAGGAGGTAACAGTATTTATTACAAGAAAAAAAATACACATGGATTAGTTCTAAGAATTTGGTGAACAACCTGATGCTACTCTTCATAGAGGATGTCACAGTTATCATGACAAGCATAACAGTATTGTAAATATTTGGATTAATATCACATGAATCCTAGGATTGGACAAACTTTTTACAAGATAAAGATGTTACCTCTTACATCAGATAAAAAAAATAGACTATCTAGCGATTTAGTTTATTCAATTTGGTGTGGCTCACTGAATGATTTTCCTGTGCGATGCACAGGATTGGCAATTCTCTTGGGCAGCCAATCACATGCAGCACACGGGATGGCCTTTAATGATTTTTTTCTCACCTGCTATTGTGTCTACGCAAGCACAGCATCTTAGTTTCAAATGTGTGTAGATGGGACTGGAAAAAAGCGGATACTTTTTTTAACGAAAATTTTTCCTGAGTTCACTTCTACGAGGCACAGCCAAAGCATTTGATATATAGTATTCAAATCTGTTTTATTTGAAATGTTTATTTTTTTTTATTTGCATGGCCAAATTTCATTTAAATTGATCAATTAGGAATGTAATGGTAATTTTTTTTAAACTGCCCTCAAACGCTCGCTTTTAACGCTTGTAAACCTAAAAATAGCCCACAGTTGAGTGAGTTAAGGTTGTCAGGCTTTCAATTTTGAATCTAGAGAATCTAGATCTAGATTTACAGCTCAAATTGAAAGAGCTGTTTGTGAAGTAGAGATCTTTTCTCTATTACTTTCATTCAGCATGTGATTGTCTTTTGTCCTTATTTGATGTAAGCTAGATTTAGATGTACATTTATTAGTTCTTAAGATTCAGCAGCACAACACTAGCTTGGGAAGCTTTGTTGTTATTGTGTTGCTCATATAGATATGAATAGCCTACTGTTCTTGATTTATGGAGTTTACTAGATGTCCTATGATTGATCCTTTCATCAAAATGCTGACAGAATTTCAAGATCTGAAAATCTCTTCATTTAACAGCAACGTATGTAATGAGGATTGTCTGTAATTCAAAATGATTTTTACGTCTCACTAAATTGAGTCCGCCAAGAGGATGAGAGAATTTCATGTGACAAAACTAGGTAGAGCAAATGTTAGCCTTGAGTGTTAATGATTATTGGACTCAATAATAATCTAATTGAAATTTTGACCGATTTCATGAGTATGTGGTGCAATAACTTACATTTCATGCTTTGAAATATAAGGCTTAAATTTAAGGCATAAAGAAATAATTATAATATGCAGAATAAAACTGTAGCTTATGTCCATTTAATAAATACTATTTTCTAATTAAATATGTTGCAACGCTTTTGACTTACAATGTAAATTTGAAAGATGCACTAAAAAGGGGAAGAAATATCAAACTTTGACAGATAGAATTATGTCACTCTGTTTTTTCAACATCTTACATCTCATCAGCATAGTTAACCATTCTGCAAAAATTACTTTGCATCACTGTAGACCTATACATTTGCATTGTATTCCATTTAGTTTTTTCCAAACTTATTTTTCTATGAAGAAATATACCTAGGGTGATTCAAAATGACTTCAAATTTGAAGAAGACAGAAAACTGTTTTTGTGTGATGGATCAATGTTGAAATATTGATAGCAACTATTTTTTCACTGACTGTTCAATAAAGGCTGTTCATAATCTTCGTTTATAAATCTAATTAAAGAAATATTTTAAGAAATCTGTTTGAAAGTATGGCAAACTGATGGTCATGTGGTTGATTTAAGATTCAGCTTACTGCTGCCCCAGGTGGGGCAAGTTTATAGTGATAGAAAATCCCTTATCTTTTTCCAGAACTTTTGTGTAATCATGTTTTTTTTTTTTCTCTTCAAAGATTTACTTTGCATCTTTTGTTCACAGTTTTGAACCAGTGATTGGTTTTGTTTGACAAAAGCATGGGCATCTTGAACACCAAACTCATACTCATTATTTGCACAATTTATTCTACATAACAAAAATCATTAATCTTTACAAAGCTTTAAACAGTAAGAAAAAGCTACATGATTGTCAATAAGATATACAGTGATCTTGGAGTTATATAATGGTGTTAATTTGTGTCATTTATATCTAATAACATCATTCTAACTCATTCAGATTACATAGCTCTTTTTGCTGTTTTTGATTCACAGGGACATAGCATCAGCTCTTGATAGACAGGAAATGTTTAAACTAGAGAGAATGCACTATGTGGTAGGTGTACATCAATATTTTTATTCATAGTTTTGGATTGCAGGAACATTTTGTGAAATGTACAGAAAGTTATTTTTTGTTTTATCATTCAATCCAATACGTTGTTTCCAAAGAGAACGCTCATTCTCTTATCCCGTATCCACACTGGTCATTTGGTGAAGCCTGGTATGACATATTGTTTAGATTCATATGCATATGCATTTGCATTTTGTTGCCATGACAATTTATTATTTAAATAGAAATTGTTAAAAAGAAGAGCAACTGATTAAATAATTCACTCCCCGGCCATATTTTATGGCTGGACCCAAGTAAATATGACCTTGGCCTCTAAATTAACATAAAGTGGACTGAATTTGTTAGTAATGCTCAAGTTATCCGCCAAAAACGATGCAAACAACTGGAAAAAAATTCTTCAATACTCAGTTTGGACATGCCTAGATGTGTATGTCTTCCATGAAATTTATCAGGTTGCCAAATTTGAATGAAATTGTGAGCGGGTAAAACCGGCTTAGGGGCAGGTTTTTAACTGAATACGAGTAGGTAGAGAATTTGTCAAAACAGAAGTTATATCGATATTACCCATTGTCCATCAACATATTAATCTCAAGGATAACTTTCACACTATTCTCTATATGGCTAGTACTAGGATTCCATTTCTTGCCTTTCCTTTAAATATTTTCTTTTTTTCAACATCTTTTTATCCGGCTATAAGATTCTGAGAGACTCTGGGAACATGAAACAATTTAGAGCTACTAAAAATCTTCGTCAACTTGGTGAACACTGCATTATCCTAAATTTTGGAATATGTTCACCAAAATATTCAGACTTCATATCAACTTTGATAGCTAAAAAGTCAAATTTGTAAAAGCTAATTGAGTTGTTCATAGATATTGTTATGAAAGATTTTCAAGACTGGTGTTAGAAATTTCTGTAAATATTATCTGTTTCATCAAAGGATAAATTTGACGCTATGAAATAATTGTACATCCATCTTTATATAGGTAGATCAAGGTCAGAGAGGACATTTTACCAAACTGCTCCACATTTTGAACAAGTTAGATGTACCATGGGCAGCTCAGTAAGTCTGGCTATCTTTTAGACATAGTCTTTGGTTTTACCAAATTATGGTATTAAACTCATATGAAATGTACTTTTATACTGATTTATTTTCAAAGAAATCTAAAGGAATTATTTTTTCTATCTAATTTTATTTTTAAGAAATTTTTGGGTTACTTGCATTCAAATCTCTAAAAAAGAAAGAATTGGTTGCAAATTTTTCTTAGATTAGACATTTTCTCAAATAACACTCTTTCATTTCTATTATTATATAAGTTTTATCCTTAAACTCAAAATTTTTAATAGATTGATGTAACAAATGCTTCCTTCTTATGTTTGTCTTTCTATTATCTTGTATTTTTTTTAGCAAGATAATAGCTCAATCAATCAATCATGTGCCCTGCTCTTTAGGGTAGGCAATCATAACCTTCCACGTATCTCTAACCCTCGACCAGGGTGCGTTTCAATATTTTGTAGCTTGCTCTGAACTTCATAAATCTTTTTTTTTCTGAAAAAGCCCTGAAGCATATGTAATTGGAGTATCTGACTTACAATTGATTCACTCTGTCTGCGTTTGTCATAGACAGTGCATCTACTCTGTGTTGCTCTCACCCTCTGTTATTTGTAATGGACAGTCGACCAAAGATTTCCTGTTATTATTTTAGACCTATTGACATCGTTCACATCAAATTTGGGCGAGTGAAAGGCATGAGCACCCGGCGGGGAAAGGTTGTTTTCCTCAGAGATGTGTTAGATGAGGCAAAGTCCAGAGTCATTGAATCTATGAGAGCCAGGTCAAGTGAGTTTGTAGATTCTTTTTTATACCCGTTCACAAGTATTTTATGTTGTGATTCCCATAAAAGAGATAACTTAGTTCTTAACTATGCTATAGGGATAGCTTTATTAGTAGCTTCACATACAATATTATGATCATTGTCAGTTTAAAAATTAATTATCATTATCATAAAGAGAGCACTATGTAGCCCTTCTTGCACATGAGCCATCAATCCACAATGGCACAAGAACCATTCTAATGTCTTACTTCTTTAATCCAATCTAAATCCCATGCTTTTTAAAAATCTTTTACTACTTAGTTTTCTTATTCCATTTCCTCTTCTTCCTTCTTGGCATCTTCCCTCGTTTCCTCTCCTTCTCCTCCTTCACTGCTTCTTCTTTTTCTTCTTCTCTTCAACCTCCCCCTCCTTCTCCTATTGCTTCTCCCTTTCCTGCTTCTCTTTCTCTTTCTTCTTCTCTTCATTCTTCTTATTCGCCCTCCTCTTGCTGCTTCTTTTCTTTTTTTCTTTTCCTCATAGGCTTTTCCTACTCCTTTTCCTTTTCTGTTCCTCATCTTGCTCCTCGCCGTTATTTTCTTCTCCTCTCCTCCTCGTCCCTATCTTTCTTTTACTTCTTCTGATTACTTTTTTGTTAGTACCACTATCATTTGTTCTTTTCCATTGGAGAATCACTTGGTTTTATTCTGTTTAATATTTTGATAGTAAAGTGTAAAAATCCTTAAATGTAGCTTTAAACTTGTCAAAAACCATGAAAAAAAATCGACATGTGGCTCATGAGAAGTGTCGGTGTGTGTATGTATGTATATATATATAGATAGATATAGATATAGAAGATCTTACCTTAAATTCTCGTCATACGACACTGGTGTTTCGAGTGGAGGACAAAGGTGTCGCTTGTCCTCCGCTCTCTTTGGGTATGACTGAGGTGTGTTTGGTTGCTGTTCCGACCTTGTGTTGTTGTTTTTTTTCATTTCAGGGCCACTGGTAGTTTTGTAGTAAATGTTTCTTTCTGTGGAGGCACAATGAAAATATTTCCCTTCTTTTGTTGAGGCTTGGTTTGGTTTTTAGAATGAAATATTTCTCTGCTATGCATAGGTTGCATCTGTTTGTTACTGCTGAGTGTGGCTGCACTCTTTCGATTATATCCCATGATAAGTGGAATTCAATTTTTGATTCCTTAAGTTTCCAAATGAATTTACTTAAAGTTGTGGCTGTTTTTTTTTGTGGTTAAGTCTAAAGCTCGATGTATGCTGGTTGTGTCTGGTTTTGAACTCATTTTCTGTTATTCCTATATATATATGTCAGTCCGGTTTTTTCAAGGGTTTCTGTATTTATGTATAAACATAAAAGAGCTTTAATAGGAGATATATAAAAAAAAAAAAAGGTTAAAAAGAAGAAGCCGCATGTTCAGGCTGTGCCTAAAAGATGAGAATCAAAGAAAGCAATTTGTCTACAAAAGTATTTTTATATATTCATACAACCTTTTCATTTGATGAGCTTAGGTTTTTTTTTAAGTTTAACATTTAATACTTTCCCAAAATTGTGACTAAGAATTTTCTTCTTTTTGTCTTTATCAATACCTTCATAGCAACAAAAGTCACTGAGAACATTGAGGAAGTTGGGGATATAATTGGAGTGACATGTATTGCTTTACAGGTGAGCCCTGTAGCGTAATAACTAGAAAGTCTTTTATCAATCCCAGTTAAATTATGAATGTTATATGATTAGGAATTCCTGCAATGAGTCTCTAATTGATGTATGTGGCATTTATGTTATTTTTTGAATGTTTCAACCACAGTAGCGTGTAACTAAAATTATTTCTTCTCTGTCTGTCTGTCTGTCTGTCTGTCTGTCTCTCTCTCTCTCTCTCTCTCTCTCTCTCTCTCTCTCTCTCTCTCTCTCTCTCTCTCTCTCTCTCTCTCTCTCTCTCTCTTTCTCTCTTCCACACAAGCAAATCTACCTATACCTTCCCTTGCTCTGTCTCTCTCCTACACCTTCCTGATGTAGATGAAGAATGTTTTAATACTGCTACCTTAAATAGGTTAGGATATTTAATTGTGTAAAAAAAATATGCAGAGGTAGCAAGTTAAATGCTTGCTAGATAAAGGCTTTTGTTAAATTAAACACTATCAGTTTGACCTGCAAAAGCAAAATTAAAAATAAAAAAAAAATGAAGAGAAGATAGCTCTATTTCATAATTGCATTATCTATTGGGCACACTGATGGTTAGCTCAATCAAGAGAAATATTATTTCACCATTTCAAAAGCAATGATTTTTTAATGTTTTCATTATAAAGACAGGGTATGTACTAAACTCGTACTGAAGAAGCCGGTAGAGCACAGTGCATTAAACCAGATACCACTTAATTATTCAAACTTTCTGACTGCTCTCAGCCTCACTTACTCACCTCCTCCTTCTCTATTTCCCACTCCCTATCATCACTGCATCACATTTCAGATGGACCGTGTAATCAATAAAAAATGAATATTTCCTCTTACCCTCTTCTTTGTTATTAATGCAATCTTTTGTTTCCCTATTTCCCTGCATATGTGTTCTAAGATAGTCGCACAAAACTAGTCCCATTTTTACTTTCCTAATAATATACCTGACTGTCTGTCTGGACTTTGCGACCAATGATTTTGGGATACATTTGGAGCCATATTTTTGTAGTCCCACCTTGTCTGACAGCCATTGCTTGATGGAGAAAGAAAGGCCTATGATTTTGTTATTGATGAGCTGATTCAACCAATCACTCAAATGATTATTAAATTAATAACTACCAATAGATAATGAAATCAACTAATTATCTAATCGCTAATTATAATTTACCTTCTAATTATCTACTATGTATGTATTTATATATGTCTGATTCTCTATAATTTTATTACATCTTTAATGCCAATAATTACTGTGGTTGATTAACACATATTCATATGAAAAAAGGTGTTTACAAATTTTATGTTCTCATCAATGTCCCTCCTCCAGGATCTGAAAAGCCACAGAGCTAATGACTATACATTCTCTTGGGATAGAGCTTTAAACATGAAAGCTGACTCAGGAATTTTTGTACATTACTGCCATGCACGTGTTTGTAGGTGAGGATCATCTTTGTTTAAATATATTGCTACAGTTCTATTTTTCTTTCTTTCTTTCTCTCTCTCTCTTTCTCTCTCTCTCTCTCTCTCTCTCTCTCTCTCTCTCTCTCTCTCTCTCTCTCTCTCTCTCTCTCTCTCTCTCTCTCTCTCTCTGTCTTTCTCTCTATCTCTGTCTGTCTGTCTGTCTCTCTCCTTTAAGTATGATATTAACTGAAGAGAGCACATCAACAGTGCTTGAAACATGCATGTCATGAGTAGGCATATATATATATTTCTCTCTATCTCTGTCTGTCTGTCTCTCTCTCTCCTTTAAGTATGATATTAACTGAAGAGAGCACATCAACAGTGCTTGAAACATGCATGTCATGAGTAGGCATATATATGTAAGTAAAACTTCATTATATCTCATAGCTCAAAGTTCCTTTAGATGAGCTCTTTATCCGTTGTACTAACTTGAAAAAAAAAAGGAGATAGCTGGCTTTTATTCTTAGAGTATTCTATTTCTGGCTCGTACTTAAAAAAAAAGCAGGGCAACTTTACAAGATGTCTATAATGTCTACCAAACAAAAATCTTAGTAAAGACGGGGTATGCTATATGCCTAGATTTAAATTTCAAAGATACTGCTTACTTGTAAATCTAGCTCCTTGTTTATAAATTTGAGGTTTGCTCATGAAGAAGAAGAAGACATAATAATGATAGTATTCCCAAAAGTTAGCATGCTAGTGTAATTCATCCATTAATTACTTTTTTATTTCACAATGGTTGGATAAAAATCAGAAGTTGTTTGTCGTATGAAACAAAATTTAGCGAAATTGAGAGTCATGCTATTTGACACAGGAATATAAAGTTGATTTTGCAAAATCCAAATTGATATTTAGATCTTTTTAAATATTAACTTTCTTGTAAGTTGAAATAAGTAGACAGCTATGAATTCCTGCAAGGCAATGTATATCTAGGACCTTTTTGTGGAGATTTATAGCCTCCTAATAAGCATTTAATTTAATCTTTAAATAGGATTTGGAAATATAGAATTGGGTGATTTCTCTCATTGTTTAGGTCGCAGTTCTGGTAAATTACTGTGTACTTCTGAAAGTGATACAAGTAGCAGGGTTTGAGAATAGAAACTTTACCAGTAGTAAACTTAATTTATTTCATCACTACCTGGCTTGCCTGCCATCAATTAGGACAGCAGCAAAGCTGTTCTAGCTTTGATGGTCCATTAACAAAACCCTCAAAGCACCAGATAATTGTGCCATAGATGCTGCATAGGTCTTCAAGTGTTTTTGAGGCATCCCCTTTTTAACTTTAATCGGAAAGTTACTTTTTAAGACAATATTTTCATTACTACATATATTTTCTAAGAGACAAAATGTTCCTTTTCTCAAATTTTTCTTTTGTTTTTAGAAAAATGAATATTAGTGAACCAGTTTCATTTGCATTAAATTTTTACTGACAAAACAAATGTGTAATTAAAGAAATTATTTTTTGTAAGTGATAGACATTGTTCTTATCAGTCCTTTCACCACATCTTTATAACCAGTATCTCAAATTAGTCTGCTGGGAATATATCTTAAGCCAAAATAAACAGCAACAAAAATTGTACTTTCTCTCACAACTATTTGCAGCATCATGGATTGAGGACCTGTATAATTGGTACTATATTTGTGAAACCCTGTTTTCTTAAAGGAAATTAAACAGAATTTAAATAATCCCCAAAGAAAGTAAGAGTAGTTTATTTGCCCATCAAACCAAAAACAATTCAGTTCTTATATACAATGAACAACTTTTGTTACTATTACTGTGATGTATTCTCCTCCCTATTTTGACTATGTCCAGATTAATTCAAGTGAGTTTTCTGCTGAGTTTAAAAAAGTTAATGACTCAACAGTGCAATAATATTGTATTCCAAAAGTATCATGATCTTCAATGATCATTGATATCCAGTACAGGTAAACACTCATTGGTTTTGTGTCTCTCATTTGGATAACTCTTTTTTTCATTAAATAAGTATCAGTAGAAGTAGGAACTGCTCATTTCGAATTTAATGCCTAAGGTGCGCTGCTGTTGTAGCCTTTTATTAGACTGAAATTTATTTGCATTCCTCTTTGACTGTTCTGCAAGCCGTGCATTCCTTTTGTATGTGTAAAGTTTTTTATTACGTTCTTATATTTTTATTTATTTAAATAGTAAAAGTGAAATTTAACTTTAAATGTAATTAAATGACTGCCTCATCTTGATTAATTTAGCATGTTATCTGGCTGTGGATTTTCTGTGACAGATGATGTAGATGTGAAGTTGATCCTTAATGACATCAATTTGCAAAATCTTATTCATCATATGGCTCGGTGAGTTGTTTTTTTCATTTTAGAATGACTAAGCACTTTTCATTAGAGGAAATGATGTACAACATTTCAAGAATTTTTTTTTTTTGAATATGTTGGATGTGAAAAGACAAATTTTGCTAGTACTTGTTTAAAAGTGAGCAATGTTTAATGCTTAGGTAAAATGGCAGAATAATAGATCTGAGGTAATATCTTACTGGAGAAAAATGTTGATTTTGCTTCAATTTATTGCATTTATTAAAAGATGAAAATAGTGAACTCTACCATATGTAAATATAAAGTTTTTCCATTATTCTACATGAAAGGTAGATTTTTCTCCCAATTAATAAACTTGATTAAAAAAAAATAGTGTTATAATTCAGCACAAGTATCCATCAGACACATCATTTTATTTTTTCATGTCTTATTAATTTTATGGCCAATGTTGATACCAGGTATCCAGATGTGTTTTCACTGGCTCTCGTCAGATTAGAGCCTCATCATATAGTTCAGTATTTGTTTAAATTGTGGTAAGTAAAACTTTTCAAACTTTTAAAAAAAATTATGCCATTATTTTGTTTTACTTGCAGTAGCAAAATGAAAATTCCACCTGGCAATAAAAATCCTATCACCACACCGTGTTAAAAAAAAATGTTTAAAACAACAATCACATCAAATAGCACTGCTGTGATTGGATGTTACATGCAGAACCCACTTGATTACAGCAGACAACATTGTCCAATACATGCAGTTCAGAGATAGTTTGCTATTTCGAGTTTGAGTTTGGTGAATTTAAATTTGATGAATTTGGTTTGAGGCTATCTAATGGTTTGAATGAAGAAAACATTGAATTTGATTTTGCAAGGATAGAGTTTTTCTTGACGGCAGCTGCAGCATCAATGTTTTTTTAGTTAAGAAGCATGGAAGGTTAAGGCCTTTTTCCCTGATTTTTCAGCTTTGTAAGCCAGACAGTTAAAATTGTGTCTATCGCCACTGTCTGCATTTAGCCAGTCACTATATTGTGTGTCTTTAGTCCACTCTTGATGGAGGTTGCACTTGCCCATTCTTTAACACTACTGATTTCGATTGAGCTTTTTCTAAGTCTAGACATCTAGATCTAGCTAGTTAGATCAATAATTTGTCTACCAACCACCTCACCATAGACTTCTGATCTAGGCTAATATATTATTGACATGCTGAGCAAAGAAAATAGATGCCCACCACACAACTTGCTAATTTCATTGTCACAAAAAGCTTGTATTTAAATGCGCTGAGTCTAACAACACGTGTCCAAAAATCTTAAATGGAAATGGTGCTTGCCTAAGTTATGTCAAGACACTCGGAAATTTCTAGAGTATTTTCAAACACACCCATCAACATTATTTTTTACTAGAAATATATTGTTCTTGAATACACTAAAAATCGCAAAGCTGGATGCACCTGGGGATACTTAAGTGTACTGAAATCAAATTTGGCCTTAAAAAACGAGCATTTTGCACGGAGCCAGAGCCATTTCTGGTCCTTGGTTTGCCCATCTTGAAGGATAGAATGTGGCATGTGGCACTTCAATCCCTGTGTCCTCAGACAGATGTCTTGAAGCTGGATGCAGTATTTTAGTAATGCTCATTTTTTCTCTCCGCTATTTGTCTTCATCAGGTCCTTACCATATCCCTTGGCCTATTCTCTTTCTCTTTTCTCTTGCTTCTTGCCTTGTAACACATGAAATCTTGTCAGAAAGATGTATTCAGACAAGAATGGTAACGAAATAGGGCAGTCTAAAGGCCTTTTTGGGAGACATTGAAATTTTTTGCACATGCGGATTACTTTCACTTAAAATCTGACCTCCTGTTCAATTTCAAACCAAAATTCAACTTCCCGACTTTGCTGGACACAATGATTTATTTAGGAAAGGGGATAAGGGTAAAGGCATATGTAAAACTTTCATAGGCACTCTACCAAGAACTTAAGACATGATTTTAAATTTGAAATCAAAACCTGAATGTTGCTTCTACTTGGATTGACTCTGTGCACGTATATGTGGTAAAGTTGGGGTAAAGAAATCAAGAAGAAAAAAGACATTTTCAGGGTATTTATAATTCATGTCACATGGTTTGTTGACAAATTTTCAAGAAAACTGTCTCCACATATTAATTTCATATATTTAGCTTGGGTTTCCTTTTATCCTTCTGCATGAATAATTTGAAACTTTGAAATAAGAAGCCTAAGAAACCTGATCCTTTTTTTTCTACTTCTCCTACCATCAAAACTGTTCGACTATATATTTTTCAGTCACTTGATAAATGCAGCATACTCTTCTTGCCCAATTAAAGGACAACCTGTCGCCATTGCACAGGTGAGGATTGACCCTGACCCTCCAGATCCAACATTTTCTCCTTTATTTCTTGTCTCACTTAGTATAGGTGCCATGAGTATATTCATATTTACTGTTTGTTGTAATTATTGAATCAATGAATTTTATTTTTTCATTTAGCTCATAGTCAAACTGTTGCCTGTTGATGAATAGGGATGCTATTGTTCAGCTTCAAACTTTAATTTGCCACAAAAGGCATAAATTGGCTTTTTATATAAATCTATCAGTCATTTAACCTATCTTACCATCAAGTTTTTGGAAGAACAAAGATACTTAATATTTCATTTAGTAATACAATTTCTTTTAATAAAGATTTTTCCAGTTTCGTGCATCTTTCATACCGATTCAGTGATTCTCATTATCTGTATTTTTCCCAAAATCTAGGCAAGACTTCTGGTATTTGAGTGTTCTAGGCAAGTTCTTGTCAACTCTATGAATATCCTGGGATTGCAGCCCCTGGAGAAAATTTGATGTGCTTTTTTATATATTTTTTTTTTTGGAATTTGTTATACCAAGTTTTTGTTCACAGTGTTTATGCCAAATAATAGTCAGTAACTGAGAAAAAGTTTCATCATTTTATTTGAATAAAATATATAAATCAACAGAATAAAGGTTAAAGAGAGGGCAATAGCGTTTAGGCTTCAAAATTGTTTATTTGGTGAAAGAAAGTTCACAATACGTTGATGGAATGGTAAGGTATGGAAACTCAATTAGTATTTTCTGAAATATTTTCCTTAATGATATAGAAGATAAAGAATGGAAGAAAATATTTTACCATTGCTTTCAATCTTACTCTCAATCCTCACTAATGTTAATACTTAGAAAAGCCAGCGCTTATTTTTCGTGAATTTATATTTAGATTTTAGGTATTCTGCATATACTCTGCCTTCTTTTATTCATATTTATATTTATGCTTTATAAAAAGCATAACTTCATTACTATCTAATTATAGTGAAGTAAATCATTACAAATCAAGATGAAGCTATTTACAATTTTTTTTTATTGCACTTAGGAATGCGGAAGAGAGATGACAGAAACATGTAGCCTTTGCGGTGAAATAAATGTATGAAAATTTTTGAGTTTTTGTTTTATTTTCTTTAGTGTCAGGGTAACTTCTTGTTGTATATATACTTACATATATAAATACATAAATATTAAAAATTTTTCAGGTACTGGATTTTAAAAAATTTATTGTACTACCCTGGATTGCTAAAGCTTATAATTATTCTAGATCTAGTCACAATTATTGTAACTTAAAAGTGGCAAGTTAATAAAATAGCTTATTTTGAATGGTTCTATGGTACCTTATTGACAATGAGTGGATCCATTTGATATTTTACATATAAAACAGTATAGAAGTATGGGATGTATACAAAAGAAGTAGAAATGGTATTTATATTTACATCTTGTAAAGGGGATGATAACAGTTCTTAAAATACTACTACTTTCCTGTCCAGGACGGCATGTTTACCATGATGCTTTTGTCTTATCACTGGAGTGGGTCAAATTTTGTTTAATTTTAAAAAATTTTTAAGGTTTTCATGCCATTAAAATGAAAAACAATTTTTTTAAATTTATTTATATAAAAAAGAAAACAGTAACTTGTTTTAAGAGCTGCCCTTTTTGAAAATTGTATACCATTGAGAAGAGTCTTTTAAATGTTATTCGGTTCATCATGACAAATTTGATGAATTAATTACAACGAAACTATAATGCTTTTTTAAGCTAAATCCATAACTTTTCTTTACTTTTTTTTTTTTTTTTTCTTTGTACCACATGGAACACTGATCTTGGATGATCAAAATTCAATGAATTTCATCACTGTACATTGATTGGTTTTGGAGGAGATAGCAGAGAAAAAAAAATCAAAGTTGCCTTTTATAATATAGATGCTGCTGCCAATATAGAAATCAAGCCGCAAAGGCAATAATTAAAGACTTATCTGTCAAACTTTTATGGTCATTAAGTGCACCGCACAAGATTTCCTCTCATGGGTATATTTTAAAGTTACCTTGAAAAATATTACGCCTCTGGTCACATCAGGGACCAAAATATTAGGCACCACCTGAGTGATAACTGCTGGTGACTCTTGTGGCAGGCTCAGCTGGGCTTTAAAAAATGACATAATTTTGGATTTCAACAAAAACAATTTCAGAATAGAATTGCCAGTCAATTTGAGTGTAAAGAGACGAAATAATTACATGTGTATGCATGAAATCGTACACGAGAAAAATTTTTTTCCTGAATGAGCTGCTATTTTTGGTTTGGGATAAGAAAAATGTAAGCCTTACATGTCTTTCTCTGTTATATTTCTCCATTGCCTTCTGTATGTCATACTGAGAATAAAGCCTAGTGTTCTCCACAATGCTGTGTCAAACTTTGAGAACTGAAAATTAAGTAACTATTTACAAACCTGTACACTTTCAATATTGTACCACCATAAATTCATTTCATTGTGGTTACCTTCTTAAAAGAACAAGGTACCACAAACTGATTTTAAAACCCTCTAAATTTGAATATAACCAACTGCACTGCAAAGATCTTATAAAAACATGAAATTTCCTGCAAAATTTAACCAAAATCAGTTGGTAAGTAGCAATTTCACAGCTTTTATAATTTTGTTCATATGGGCACAACAGAACTTCAGCTCATCATGCTAATTATCAGGGCACATGGAATTAATTTGTTAAATCTTGTGAAACAAAACCTACATATTTACAATATCCAGTACATTCACTAAACACACAAACACATACACACACAATTTCAGGGCCATAGAAAATTTTTTTTAAAAGTTTTTATTGGTCAACAAAGATGGCCAAAAATACTTGCCGTACGTCAAATTAAGAAAAAGGACATACCTGGTTTTTCAAAAATTCTGTGCGCCTATGCCCGGCTTTGATATCTTAAGATCCAGTTGAGAAAAATGGTAGAGAAAAAAACTTATCCCAGACATAGTAGGTCTCTTTTCGAATAGTGAAAATAGCACACAGTAGTTTCAGAGTGGAGCACTTAGTTCGGGCGGTGATCTGACCTTTTGCATGGGGTCATTATCACGCTGGCAGGGTTACCTGAGCTTAGGCAAGCACTTTTACTCTCACTGAACCACTTAATTGTGCCATTTTTAAAAGCATATAGTGCAAAAATATAGACAGAATCATTCTGAAAGTTACACAAATTAAAAATTTATTTCACGATCTTTACAGTTATATAAGATTTTAAAGGGAGAAACAAATATGACTCATCTAAAATAAAAAAACAACGGAACGTGAGGGCAACTTTTTTGTTGGTTTCAAACATCAAGCAAACATTTAATTCTTAACTTGTAATTTTAGGGCGCTAGAGTTAAAATTGTGTAAGTTATTTCAAAGGGATTGTTGAACTTGCGGCTAGAGAAATGTGTTTAAAATATATTGGCATTCACTGTGTATACACACACACTCATATATATATATATATATATATATATGGGTCACTAGCGACATGAGAGATAGAGTATTCTGCAGGCTATGGGCTTCAACAACTGCCGGTAAATTGGCACTTTTGCCATTTATTCCTACCACCCTTCTCTCAATTTTTGCAATATTTGCATGCAGCATTTGACCCCCTTGCTCCCCTAGTAACCCCAAACCAAACCCCATCTCTCAATGAAGGGTAGACAGTGCCTTTATAACATGTGTAGTTTTATTGTGATTATGTTGTGCAAGTGACGTCTGTATAGTGACATGTAAGAACTAAGATGTGATTGCTGAGCCGATCGTGTGATGGGTGGACTGTTCAATTTTACGAGTGCGTGAAACTAAATTATGTACTGTGGCGAAAGCACTGTTGAGAGTATCAAATTTAGTTTCAATTGAAAATGCTTTGTCAATGATTACTTTTCTATGGTGAGTTCTTCTACAGTGCTAACAATGTGTTTTGTGAGATCCGTGTATACTTGTGTTGTCATGTAATTGTGGCAGTGATTTCCTGTGAATGACCTGCTGTGATATGCTTGTAGAACTATGTTGTGTTTTGCTAATATACGCTGGAAGACAAAGAAGTTTTATTATGATATTGGGCTAAATTATCTTCAACAATTGGACATTTGTAATTTAGCTCGCTTGAAATCATTTCAATTCATTGTGATCAAGTCAAAAACATTACACTCTCCTAAACACAACAGTCACCATATTCTCATGCTCTGTAGAAAAAAATGCATTTATTTCATGAAAACATTTTTACTTAGGCAGGAGACTGCCAACAAGAGTGATTTTATCTGATCATAAGATGTTTTTCCACTTCCTCTAGATGAAACATATGATGGTCTACTGGAAAAGTAGATCCAGACATGGAATTTTATCGGCCCAATCATTATTTTCAGGCAAACAGACCTTTAAACTACTAAATTAAAGTCACTTCATTGTGGCAACTACAATTTCAAAAAAATACTAATCAAAGCAATGTTCTTCGAATACGAACAGGCAATCTAAGACTAGTGAGAGAAGGGAGACCTATGTAAATGTCATGAAAGGATATTCCAGCCTCCAATGGGTAAAGATTGTATCAGAAATAAGTCCATGCCTTACCTCCTTGTCAAGGAATTGAAGTTTTTTTATCAGTTTGCAGTCAGAATAAAAAGAAAATTAAAAAACATGTCTATCTAAAAACTTCGAATTCAAGAATGGCACTGGGCCATTATTCAAATTAATCAAGAGAAATGCATTTATTCCTGTTGAGTCTGTTTCTTAAGTTCTGCCTTTGTAGCTACTGTACTTTCATTATTCCTTTTCACTCACTCTTTATTCTTAAATGCAACTCAACTAAATTCAGCTCTTTCAATGCAATGTTCTTCGTAGTTGTCTTTGCATAATTTACAATGCAAGTCAAATTTTGAGATGCCATACAAAATACCCAAGAGTCAACTCTTTTTTATAGGCGTTTTTAAAAAAAAATGTTACATTAGTTGGCCTTACAATGGGCATGTATTGAAACAATGAAAAAATTATGGGATGAGCTGATATGAAGTTTCCATATCATTGATGCGATAATTATGTTCAACAAAATTTCCTTAGTTTCAAAATGACTTGTCAGATGAGAACATGGTAATGTTAGCTCATAATTGTAGTTGCCTAAGCTTATGGGTGTGAAAATGTGCATTTGCTAGTACACTGATAGCTTTGAAAAATTGTACTGAAACTGAAAGGGAATAGGTGGTCTTTTGTACTTTGGTGTCTGACTATTTAAAGGAAGCATTAAACTAAAGTTTAAAGTAGTTTCTTAAGCATTGGGGTTGCTGACTTTGATAACACTTCTTTGAACATGACAGTTTTTTTTTATACATTTTAACGTTATTGCATAAAAGCCTGGTAAAAATTGTAAACCCTATCAACAAGTAAATAAAGCATGTAGCTGGACGACTATATGTAGCGTTTGATAGAAATTAGTACATGACACATATTTTCATTTTATTCCTACACTGTATATATCTTGAAACGCCTTATGAGAGAAAGAGTAATAATAATTATCTTCTTTAGTTTTTCTTTTCAAAGTGCCATATTAATATTATGGAGACTCATGAAATCTGTAAATCATGTATAAGTTTTACTACCCTGCTACTGTACTATAGCACATGTAAGGAGATATAAATTTGCTTTGATCTGTGAAAATGGAGGAATAAATTGGTAATTGCCCTAAGAGGGAAATTAATTATGACCTACATGTACTTCAGTTGTCAACTTTTAAGAAAAGTAAATGCCAGTTAGTGTCTCCATCTTAAATATTAGCCTGCTTAAACTTCCACTCTATGGCATGCTTCATGCATTGCCCATGCCTTAGTAATTTAATAATCCTGTCTGATCTTTGTCACCACTCACCTCCACTTGATTTCTCCTATTGGAAATAAAGCACTTTATCTAGATTTCATTAATTTTGGTCCGAGAGGCTTAATTTAATCTCATCTAATTCTATATCTTCAGAGTGTCTGCTGCTATAATTAATAGCCCATTGGTTCTACAATTTTAACTGAATATCCTCATAATCTAGACTCGTTATTTGCAACTTAAACATCAGATACAGCTGATTTTGTTAAGTGCCACCTCTGCAGTTTCTGTACTTTCATTATTCCTTCTCATTCACTTTTTACCTTTAATGCAGCTTAACTCAATAAACAAATCAAATCTTGCCAAGATCCTGAAATGGTACCAAAACCTGTAGATTGAATCAATCCTAATTAGGCAACAACTTGGACCCAGGTTTAGTAAGATTATCTTTAGAACTGATTTGCCTATAATGTGCAATTGCGTTCCTGTTCATCACAGATAATATCTATGCATCTTTCATTTTCCAGAAAAATGACTTGCATTGACTGACAAATTTTTCTGCTTTAAGTGTCAACACCAGAAACTTGTAATTTAAGAGAAATTCCTTTTCCTTGGTATCTTTCATACATATCTGCTATTTGTCTGCCACTGTTAGTATTAATTTCTAATTAGACTTGTGAAAATGCTGACATTAACTTTCATTGTTATGATCGTAAACAGTAAGAATTACCAGTGACATTGTGAAAAGTTATCTCAAACCTTGTGTCTCATAATGAAATGATTAATTTTGTGAGAATAGGGTAGGGAGATTCTGACAACGTCTTGGTTCTAAGGCAAGACAATTAAAAGAAATAGAATGGGGAAGGGAGCTTTTCTTCTCTTATTTGTGCTACTAAATCGTTATATCTACTATTGTTGCTGGTTAGGGTGTACGAAAAATATCTGCAAATAATTAAATAGACAGAAATTTACTCGATCAACAAGAAAAAAAAAAATCAGATGCTGCAGATTAGAAGAATTTGTTTCCTGTAGCCTTATATAACATCTCATAATGAAATAAAGAAATTTTACAAAGGCTTCCCAACGTAGTGGTGACACAAAATTGAGAACAAGGCAGCACCTTTGAGTAAGATATTCCATCATTATCTCTTTTATTTGTCATTTCTCCAAAGAAAAAATATTTTGAAAAAAAAAATTGCAATTTCAAGTTTATTCAATGACTGTGTGAACTGAGAGAGATGATAACTCAAGATGTAGTGGTCTGCCAAACCTCACTATATACCCACTCTCATTTATTTTTTGTACAAAAACAATTTCATCTTATCTGATAAGCTAAAATGTTGCCTCCCACTTCAACTTGTTCATTACACAGTGCTGACCAGGATCAGGACATATTACATCTGTTCTGTAGTGATCACACACTGATGCAGTCAATACAAAAGGATTAAGACATTAAAGGCATAAGTCAATTAATAGTAACTCCAAAAACTGTTCTCCAAAACATAAATCATACATCAACATTGAAAACAAGGCAATTGATGTCGCAGGAATCATTGACATAGATAAGGCCATTGAGCCAATGAAGACATATCACAAACAAAAAGAGAAAAATCCAAATATAATTCAACTCAGAATAATCATAAGGTAGTTTGCTTACATTAAAAAAAAAAATCAATAAAAAAAAAATCGATGAACTTGAACCATGATTAAAATCAGAGAGCATAGAACAGAAGGTTCCTGTATAGCAATTAGTCAAAATTCACTAAATTGCATCAAAAGGATTTGAATAAATCTAAGGATTGGGCATTTATTACAAAGTTCTTTGTTCTCAGAATATACGCTGGCATCAAAAGTACAATACAGAATAATAAAGGCCATAATCCCAGATCAAAGGTGGCAGCCATCATACATGTGACAACACTTTTTGCAGAATTTAAATACATAAAAATGGTAGCAATTGCACATGAAACTATACACAATCATACTTAGCAAACAATATTTATATTCAAAATATCAGCCAAAATCTGAGGTCACTACTCAAAGTGAGTAATGTAGACTAATTTAATTTCTTTGGTGAGCCTTACAAATTGATGTAAACACTGCAAAATATATAGGTATGACCATTACATTTTGTAGTCCTATGAACCACATAAAAAGCATAGAGTGAATCATTATTCCATAGATCCATAGATTCAGTCCATACCCAAAGCAATCTAAATTAATTTGGGGAGGGGGGGAGAGTAGTTTAGAGAAAGCAAATCTTTCATAAGCATGAAATATATGAGTCTAAATTTCTACCCTGAATTAATATTATTTTTTATTTTATTAGTCATGCTTCCCTGGTGAGCAACCCTACATAAATTTATGTTACTCTAAGTTGTTGCCTGTGTATATCTGTAGCAATGCCACAAAATGACATGTTTTGCTGAAGGGAAATTTTTGGGTAAATGCAATTTTCTTAGGGAGGCTTAAAATTTCTGCTTTTTATACTGCTCTTATATCTAACTTTCATATTGTTTCAGAAATAAAAGCACTTCAAATAACGAAGATTTCAAGGTTTCAAGCCTTCTTGAGAAAAATGGCATTTCCCAAGTAGTCATCTGCCTCAAAACGTCTCATTTTGTGGCACTACTGCACATAAATTTTTTTTTCTTTATGCAAGTGTGTGTGTGTGTGTGCAAAATGCAAGGTTTTGCCTCAATACAGGTCTTGGTAAGATAAGTTTAGGCCTAGACATGGAAAAAAACATGGAATGAGTAAGGGGATCAATGTTGATAAAATAAAACTATGTAAGCACAAGAGAAGGGTAGATAGGGGATGGACGATGTAAGGGTAAAAAAAAGAATTGCCAATACGCTCCATGTTACATGCAACGAAACCAATGACACTGTGGTCAGTACTCTTCTCCATTCCTCACAACCTACGCTTGCACTTCTAAAATACTAGATGCAGGTGTAGCAACCATTTTTAATTTTATACGGTTTATCCAGTTCTTGAACTTACTAAGTAATCTAATTGGGATTAATTGATTAATTGAAATTTGAGATAAGGGCAATTTTTCATTTGCACATGACCTGTTAAAGGTGAAATGTATGCTACGAGCAGTAAATAGAAGACATATCACTCTCCATTTCCAAGTCTGATGCCATAGTAGCTTAACTCCACTATACTCTCACACCAACACAGAATCCACACAAAGGTATTTCATCCTTTTCCTAGGTACAAAAAAACCTGCATAAAAATTCCATTGAGATGCACTGCCCCTTTTATAATATAATATGAGGTCATAAAAACGGGCTTTATTAGGTATAAGGCATGGCTTTTGTGGATCCAGATTTTTTTTGCTTAAGTTAAATGAGACTCCACTGAAGAATATTACCAAATTTATCTGCCCAAACCAACATAAACATACCTTGGCTTTAGCTTATAAGTGAAAAAAAAAAATTAAAAATTTTCAACCATAACTGCTTTTCTTTTCTCAAAAAAAAATATTTTGAATTTGATAAAAAACAGAGAAAACATTAAATTTTGTCAAATGTCACTACATCTGAATCACATTTAGCTGATATCTAATGTATCACAACACTTTCCCTGACTACAAATGATTTATCAAGGCAAAAATATTGGTTGCCTCAACTTCTAACAATTATTTTGCAGTAAAAACAAATCAACAAAGATGTGGCCTTTGAGATATCAGTACATATCATATACACATCACTCTACTGTTTGCAGAATGACATTTTCTAAGTTGAGTATGTATGACTTGGGCGACTTGGGTGACACTGACAGACACTAGACAAAAACTCACAAACAATTACAATATTTACCATTATAATATTAATCAATGAGTTTCAATTCCAAATAAATGCCCAAAGGCACCTGAATTTCAAAGTGCTCATTAATTGGAAAAAATTGCCTAAGGAAAAAAAAAAAACCAAAGATAATATTCTATATCAAGACCTGACATCATTTGTTTTGCATCCGACTCAACCAGATAGTCTTAAAAACCATACAGTGCACAATCATATTGATTTCAGCCCCTTGAGCAAGCAAACAAATGATAGAAAGAACTAGTTGCCTACAGTGGCAGATTTTAATAGCTTCATTTCCATAACTCATTGATGCCATGCCACATGTGTAATTGCAACAGTCAAGCGAACACAGAGGTCGTGTCACAAGGATATTCGCAGTAGCTTTAATAAAAATAAATACAAAATCTGAGGACAGTCAAAGGGATAAAGCTGGCGTTTACTTAAGAATATTATCATTTCTAAACTTTTTCTCTTGACTTACAGCATTTTTATCCTGAAAATTGTCTTTAATAAGCTCAATTTCTGCTGGTCACATACGTGTTCAAATGTATTGAAAACTTAGCGCAGCTGAAGTGATTTAGATTTCTATGGATGAAGGGTTGAATGAGGGGGTATGTTTAGAATTTGCAGGTGAATTAGACACAACAGCTAATATTATAACTGATGATGAAGATACTTTTAGCTAGCTCAATCGCTTCTGATTCTTCTAGTTTTGGGTCTACAACTAGTCTAGATCTAGCTTCTGCGCCTGCTACTGACCAATCCACAGCAACACCAACATTTGCTTTTCATACTAGAACTAAATAATGTTGATTTTGGTGAAGTTGCATCAGATCCAAAGTTAGATCTAGTCTCAAGCCGGCCCAGGACTATCAGAATGGGTTAACAACACTGAGAATTTCATAGGGCCTCATCTTTCACCGATCTGTCTGGATTCCAAGCAGTTATGGCAGTGGATGCCACACCTTTACATTTTTACATCACATCACTGATAAAAGTCACAAAGACTTCAAAACAGAAACCAACAGATATGCAGTTAGCGCCTGTAAAGAAACCTTAAGCAGAAACCTGAACGTGTCTCCTCGAAGTTTCTTTCTCACATGGAGAACACTCACTGAGAAAGAGATGCTTGTCTTTATCTCAATTCTCACCAACATGGGGGTTGGTCACAAAGCAACAATGCAAGATTACTGATCTATCTATCCTCTCTTGTCTACTAGATTTGCTTCCTGCCACATGAAATGGGAACAATTCCATATGATTTCATTATTCTTTCCTATGTTTTGCAAGCAAAACAGGCAGATCCTGATAGCAACAATGGTGCTGCTGTTCCGCAGGATACTGCAAACATGTTCACACTTAAGCAGTGGATGGAGCTCTATACTGAAGACAAGGAGAAGAAAGTACACAGAAACTGCAGAGTCTGCTTCAACAAAGCGCAATGTAGTGCTGCAAAATCTGCAAAGTCCCTCTCTATGTGTTGCCATACCTGGAGTTTTATCAGAGCAGGATTTCTCACAAGATTGAGGAAGGGATTCAGGCATCATACAAGTTTCCAGAATTTCAGTTCTATATGTTTGCATCTATTTTTGTCGTCCTTGCGTTTTCAATACAATTTGAATGGAACAGGACTACTTTCATGTGATAAATGTGCACACTGCCTTATTTTTACCACTGTTTATTACTTAGTGTCTGTGACTTATTTTATTACAATTTATTTATTATAACTATCAATAAAAGTATATTTTTTTTTTCCAATTCCTGAGTGTAACTTGTAAACACAATATATCTGCCCCCCCAAATTTTCCTTTCGAACCCAAACTGGTGGTTCATATAAAATGTCACAACTTTCTTCCAAGTAATGAAAGAAGTAATCTGTGTATTTGTTGTTTTTTTTTCTTTATTAGAAAGAAAAAAAAATGTGAACTTTAAAAAGATATACAAGAATAAATTGACAGCAAATGTTTATTTCGTCACATTTCTTTATAAAAAATGGCAAATATACTTCAATACAGGGTGTGTGCAGGGCTCATGGGCCTTATGACTTAGTTTTGGCCAATTATCAACTCACAATTACACATTAATTTTTTTTTTCAAACGTTAAAATTTATTTTTGGTAATTTTTTACATATTTACCTCATTTCACCTCTAACTCATGGAATTCAATACAAAAAGAAAATGTTTTCCCTCTTCCTTGAACAATTATTTAACACAAATTCTTAAGTTTACTTGTACATTTAAACATGCAGCAAAAGAATCCATGTGATTGAAATTCAAGCCAGTTCTGACAACTAGCAAAGAATGGCACAGTTTATCTCAAAAGGTGAATATCAGGTCAGATAAAATTGCCATGTTAAGCTAAGAAGCAGATCATTGTACTTCAGTTATTTGTATGGCCTTTGTTGCTGCTAGTTTGTCTGGTGGCAGCTTGGGTAAAATCTTAAGATTAAAGCAATCAATCAAACAGTCAGATTTTCTTCATCTTCAATACATGTGACTGTTTTATGACTTAGTTGAAGTTTTTGTTATCACTCATGGCCAACTTTCTTGTGATGACTAAAAAAACCTAGAAGCAGCCCAGGGTTAGTGCATGTAGTCAGAAACAGAAGCAAAGGCACATGCTCCAATTCCAGACTCAGACATTAGACGCATACACTGCCTGGCCTGAGCTATGGCAACCTCCAATGGTGGTTGCCGTGGCAGACCTTTAGACTCTGAGGAGAGATAAAAAAACAAAAAGATTAATAATGCCCTGTAGGAAAAGGCATATAGATTATGTCTAGCTATATGCAACACTATAATTTATCAAACTTTTTACGTTGCTGCAAATACTGTCAATCCCAAAGTAATTCAGATACAGAATTTTAAAAATAATTTATGGTGATTAGTTTTACTGAATGTTTGTCTTTGATATTAAAGCCTGAAGAATAGACATAGTTTTTGCAAAACTAATCATTCCATTTTTTTTCTAGTGTCCTGGCTACTAAGGGGACAATGCCATTCTGCGAGTCATGTTTTGCGTGTATGTGTGTGTATTTAGTTGACCTACTTTTCATACAAGAGTCAGCAGCCAGCAGGGATAAGGGAGAGAGGGCAGAGTTTTGATGGGACTCAGACGTGAATCCATCCTATACTATGAGAGGAAGAGAATGTATCTGCATGAGGTGACTGAACCAGTATTGGCATGATCTAGCCTGTTGGTTGGACTTGGAGAAAGCATAATTTATGATGTGCAACATATGCTGCCAGCCATCCCCTTATCTGGGCTTAAATTTGCCTGCTGCACCCATGAAGCAGCTTGCAACCGATAGGGTTACTGGGTTAAACACCCCTTCCAATAGGGGATTCCCGTTTCTTTGCAACTCTAGTTGTTAGATCTAATTTTCATACCCAAGCAATGGAGAGTTTAAGCTCATGCATGAAAGGAAGAAGCACAAAAATCATATGATTTGTTAAATCTATATTTAAACAATACAAACATATATTTTTTCCCTTTCTTTTCATTTAATTGATAGAGTTATTGAGCATTTTAAAAAGTAAATGAAGCCAGAATAAACTTTACAGTATGACAGGTGGTGACATTTTTTTAACGGACATTTATCAAAAGTGAAAAAATTTTGGGGGATGAAATTTTTAGAGCATTTCATATATATGTTGAACTTAACACCCACCAAAGAGCATTAGTGAAGAGTTCTCCGTTTTCAAGTCATGCGAGTTTGAGTTATGACAGTTCACCTCTTACAGCACTGGTACAGAGTTTTGAAATAAAATAGTACATCTCAACAACGAGAACATCATAGTTCAAGCTGTAGAGCACCAATATATATGAGAGAGACTTGATTTTAACTATTAATAAAATTATAAACACGCATTAAGAAGAAAATGAAGCTTATAAAGGTTTGCACATATATTCACATTGTCTTACTTTACATATAAGTCACACATTTACTTTGCCTTATGTTTTTCAATCGGCAGGATCTCAAGCTTTTATAACTTCCTTCATATCTGTGACGCCTAAGTGCTTTGAGTTTATTTACATTAGAATATTAATAACATATTATAAAAATCTTTTTATTTTTTGGTCACGGGAATTGTGCACACCAAAAGGTAGCAACAAGCCGTTGATAAAGTCTGCACAGTTAGAGAATTTTTCAGTTGTTTTCTCTATTTGCTAGTTAACTATCTATCACCATGAAGTCTGCAAACTCGATTGTGGTCAGATTCTAAGTGCTGCTGCATATTTAACAGTTTTACTTCGAGGCCAATTAGGTAGATTTATAATGCAGAGTGTTATTTACGGGTAGTTTATGCTGCAGTGAGAATGTGGAATTATTTTTAAAAAATCATATAAAATCACTGAAAAACTCTTTGCACTTGAAACTTTCACAACTTTTTTTATATTTATCTTTGAAATATAGGGAAACAATTTTTAAGCAATAACATTGTTTCACTTTTGAAATATTCCTATTAAACTAAGGTGTTATGAAAATCATGACTTTTTTCATTTCTTTCCCTAGAAGTATGAAGGGTCACCTGCACCACATAAACACATTGCGATTGAGAGGAAAAAATTATAGCATTGTACTCATGAAAATTTCAGATTTAATATGAATGGTACTAATGGTGTATTTGGTATTAATGAGGCCAGAGTTACTGCAATGCAAAAACAAGTGAAAATTCCCAATATTGGATTTAACGGCAGTGCACTGTCACGCATTGGGACATGCGGTTGTAGCCTGCCTGACAAGTGATTGATCACTAATACGCCCATTCACTGCAGGCATCTGTGGTTGTATCTGGGAGCAAACTAAGTTGCCCCTTTTTGGGCTATTTTAACAGCCCAGGTCTACACAGTCACTTTTACCCTTCCAACACACTGCCCAAGTTACTGCCACTTTAGCCCTTTGAACCTGAATCATGTTCTCCCCTCTCTCTTCTCCCTGCATGTCAATACTTTGCTTTACTCCAATCTCGTATTACATGGTCTAATGCAGCCTGTACACTGAGTGCCCTACACTTATACACTGCAAATATTTCTTGTGAACTATATTTCTAAGTAGAAAAGCATTCTACTGTGGGTTTGCCAACACTTTCAGTTTGATGAACCCAAGACCGGTCTGAGATTAGTTCGTTGGATGCAAGATAGTTTAAGAGAGTCAGACAAAGAAAAAAATGTGGGTTTCACTATGTTCGTTGAATGCAAGGTGTTCTTTGAATCTGGATTCGTTGGATCCGAGGTATTCTGTATCAATAATGATGTCCTTAATAAGCATGCAAAAGCAATTAATGGGCTGTTCTTTGAAAACTGACATTTGCACAAGTTCTATAAAAAGTTTCTCAATGGAGATAATTTATTTTGAAAAGGTTTTTGTTACAAAAAGAGTTTTAAAGAAAAAAACATAGCATAATTTGACCTTCATTCATTCTAATGAACAGATAATACTTAATGTTGCAAAAACCTGGCAAAAATGAAATATTTTATAATTTAAATCTTATAAATCATCAGGTTGAGTAAGACATTAAAGGAGATGTTTTATGCATCAAACTAGAGGGCTTTAGTCAGAGAAAAAAACTTATTTCAAGAAAAGAATGAATCTCTTTATTCCTCTATACTGTCAGTTGTCAAAAAAGATTTTAATTCCCCCTAATAAAACAAAATCAGGCCCGACAGCCTATAAGTATTGTAGCCCATACTGCCTACACATGAATAGTATATGTTTTCTTCCTAATTTTTTAAATTAAAATGGCCTACATAATTTAGTTTTGATACTTCCCTTAATCATGCGCTGGAAAAAAAATAAGTCCGACTTGAACAATTCATTGAGAGGTTGATTGAAACAAAGGTGGTTAAAAAATATTTATCCACTTTCAACTGAAATCTGCTGCAATTCTAAATAAAGGATATGTGATGGTAAATTGACATTTATGATTTAGGTTTAATCTATTTAACTAATCACGCAGCTATTGCTTTAGCCGTTGCTATGGTCCATTATTAGCTGTAGCAACCTGCCACTAGTTTTTATATACCTTAGATGAGAACTAAGACTTTTGTGTTACTTCAGGACAAAGAAAAATTTCAACAAATATAGCTATCAGTCTGGAATAAATCTGAATAATCTTTGTCAGAATCTTTATTTATAGGTACTACATTTTAAGAACCCATCACCTACATAGAATCAGTTCTCAATCACAAACAAACTTCCTTGAAGGGTATGAGCTCTACCAAAGGATTTTCACAACTCAATTTACATACTTTTGTCTTATAGTTAAAATATTTTACTTGAAGCTGAATTCTTAAGAATGGCTTAATTATCACTTTTTGTGAAATCACCAACATAAGTGTAAAAAGCTTAAAAAAAAAAAACCTGAATCTTACAAGTTTTTTACCCTTAAATAACCAGTCCCCTTCAAAAATTTTCCCTGTCAAATTGCCAAGGTAAGAAGCTTAACTCTACTGTTTTTGTTTCTCTTCTGTTCAACCAATCATCATGAGATAAGAAAAGAGTGAAAGAAAAATTCATTTTCTCAAAACTCTTTAGTGAAAAAAAATTAAAAAGAAATCCGGACAGTTTTTTAACATATAAAAAGGTTGTGTAAAGTGGTAATGTTACCACGTGATTTTCGTACAGGATTTACTCAGCACTATGATAACAAGGGTTTATAATTATGTCAGCTTAGAGAATTCAGATTTTTTTTCCAGTTCAAAGCTTAATTCAAAAAAATTCAATATTGACGCCAAAGCCATATTATCAAGACTACCTAATATAGCACTGTTGAGAGCAGCACACACAGGTTCACGTTTCACTGGTAGTAACTGGCCTCCAATAGGGCTGTTCCAAGGATCAGAGTAGGCCAGCAGACTGAATGCATCCTAGATGAAAAGATGCCAAGAAGTTGAGAATTCTATGAATTTCCTGTTGGACCTTTCACTGGAATTAATGATCTGTACAAGAAACAAACCCAATGCCTGACATAAAGTTCATTAATCAAAATGAGCCATGTCAACCTCTATTACACTTTTCAGTGATTATACAAGCAGACCTTTAGAATATGGATGAGAACTGGTCAAAACTTCTTTAATGAACTTATAAAAGTGATCAATGCAAGAGTTAGGGCTGTCACCCGCACACTTTAAACAAAAAATTCTTTACATGTTTGTACTGGTTTATCTTACTTTTCTCTGCTCAGTCAAAGAGTTTAAATCACCTAAAGAATCTCTGTCCCTAAATGTTCCTACACTGAAGAATCATAAAGGCTCACTTCCCTAAGCATTTCTTTAAAGAAAAAACCTTAGCACTGTGCTCCTTCTCTTTATCTTTTCAAGTGACATTTGAACTGACTTGAATAATTTCAATAGGGTCTAGATCTTTCTCCGTTGGTTCCTCAAGGTAATATTCCATATATACTTGCTTACTTTGGAATGCAAATCATCCCTTTGGATCTAGGTTTATATTGCCTAAAGACTATAGCACTACACTACAAGCAATATCCACTGGTCTGATTTACTAGATTAGCCAATAAGATCTTCCAGACTTGGAGGTATTACAGAACCTGGTATAGATTTATATATTGGTATTTTTCAACTATAAATCCCACACCTTTCATGTCATAAATATTATGATTTTCTGGTGTTCTGAACACAAGGTCGAGGCTCATTTTTGTCACAAATCAACAAGCTTCATGGTGTCAGCTTGCACATTTACTCTATCTTTAAAATAAAAAAAGAGAAGTATTTTCATTCAAATCTGTTCCATTTCAGGTCAGATCAGCAAAATTTATACAGACTCATAGCTAAATCTGGAAAGACCTTTAGTTATAGCAATCTAAATTGGATCTAACCTAATACAAAAGTTTATGCCCTATATTTGTTTTTTAATTATTTTTCTTTCCAACAAAGAGAATAACAATATGAACCGGGGTTGAGAGCAACAAAGTCAAAACATTGCATGTCTCTCCATAAAATCACTCTCCTTCCCTGCCTTAAAAAGCCTTTTCATCTACTTTAGTTTTTAATTTTGGCTCAGGAACCAACTATCTAAAAATTAAAATTAAAATAGACCTAGTTTTACGGCTGAGCAAACATAAAGTCCATCTAACAATCTCAATAACAAAAGGCTCTAAAAGGTACACTGGTTAAAAAAGAGTCTGCATGTACAGATTTAACTGTGACAGGTAAGTTGACAAAGACTTAGACCTACACATAAGTATCTTTATGATAATCTAGCCATATATTTATATTCCTGAACGATGAAAAAAATCTCATATGAATTGCAGAATTATCTTTTATTTCTTTCCTTTCCGTAAAAATTTACATACATATTTATGGGATTTCGAAAATTAACAGAAAATTCTCAACTCTGTTAAGAAGTCAATTTATTACAATGATGAATTTGTTGATTTACGATGGCAATGTCTGACATGAACTTCATCAGCTCAAAAATATACCAATCTCACCTGTAGAGCCTTCTTATTTTCCTCATTCTTTCCGAAATTTTTGCGCAGCCGTTGGCTCATCATCTTGAGATCTTTGCCAAAAGCCAACATCTTCTCTATAGCAGCTTCATTGCCTCCACACATCTGTCGCTGCTGACTGGGCCCATCCACATCTAAGAAAGTAAGAAGTAAATGTTAATTCCTCTACAACTCCCTATACTTTATGATATTCAGATGATGCAAAACCTTGCAATTCAAAATTTCCAATAGCAGTAAGCGCCACAATGTAGTAGCATCATGGTCCACTGCAATCACTCAACTTAAGGAAACAGTGATGCAAGTTTAAACCCTGGTTTTATGGTCCTTGAGTAAAGCTCTTTTTATTCATTCATCTACTTATACTTTTAACACATTCCTCTACTTATGGGTAAAATGAAGATCCACCTGCAAGTTGTGAAAGGTCTTGTCAGTACACAAGATTTTCTATATAAAACTTCGGGAATGTTAACCAATTTAGAATTAATATAGTACATAGAGGGTCTATCATCCATATATAATGGAGCTAGGTAAAAAATGAGGCCCATTTTTAGACCACCTAAGAGTACCAAATTTGTCAAAAAGTTGTAAATTGCCCAAAAGATTTGAGCGGTTATATTATTTTTCACCAAATTAGTATTTTTCTAAAATTAAACGCAAAAATGAGATTATTGTCTTAAAAGAAAAAGACCAATGTGTGAAATATTTCCTGTAAGCACAACTGGGCAGAGTTGGCAGGAAACTAAAAGTATGCATACAATGTAGGCGGCCGCAGATCTAAAACCGTCTGGATTAGATGTAGATATATGATATAGTACTAGAACTAAGTAAAGAATCTAATAAAGAGTTGCTTCGACATAGCCTAGATCTAAGGCCTTGATATTTACAGCAGCTAGACTCAAATCAAAAGGTTAACATCTGCAACTAGAGATATCTAGATTTTACTGTAGGCATACATATTTTTTAAAACTTCCCTTATACCGGTGTGTAGGTTTAAATAACTACACGGCTAAGACTTCCCCGGAAGGCAGTGCACTTTTATGCACTTAATTCGAAAAATTCAAAGTGTTTAAAAGGAACTAAAAACATATTAGGAAAGTATAGATGGTCGATATCCTTTATTCCAAAAGGATTTTAGTCCTTTATCTAAATTTTGTGTATAGATTAAGAATTATTGAGATATCTAGATTCTAGGTAAAGAAAGGTAAGGGAGGCATATGTCTAGATCATTTAAGTAAAAGGATAGACATTAAGACAATTTTATTTAACACGCACACACATCCCAGCTCTGGTAAATTGACACCATCATCCCTTTTGTAGAAAGTGATTTACAGCTAGTTCATACAAAGCCAATTATATTTGAGTTGATCTATAATGATCTATCAAGCAAACACTTGCGCAATTGCAAAACATTGTGTTTAAGTACATTTAACCAAAAATTCATTCTCTATTTAACTCATTGTGTGCCAATCGACGATGTATCGTCGATATAGTGAGCCGCAGCTGTGCCAAGCGACGATGTATCGTCGATATAAGAACCAATGTTTGTTTCGCCGTTGGTAGCCCGGTCATGAAACTTCCTAGTTTCCTATGAGAGATAACTCTAAATATATAATAAGTCATAGTTACACAAAAATAAACCAAACTGGAACCCAATTTCCAATGAATCCTCTAAAGACAATATGCACAGTGAAAATGGCCTGGCACAACCGTGGAAAACGCTCTGGCACACAATGAGTTAAAACAACACATTTCAAGGCTGATTATGTGCAAGATAAGGCAGTGAGCGCACTGATGGACAAAACATTTATTCTTTCTAAGTTCTGTGCAGTGAACCTACTGATCTTCTTTTATTTTTTTCTAACAAACAATTCTTTCAGCAACGATAAAAGTGCAGAATTAATTGCTTTTTTTACAAGGTAATTTTAACTCTGATCTTCACACCCAAAAATATTGAAAAAGCCAAAAATAAAACTTGCAATGGAAGAATTTTTGTCCACAAATTATAAAACTAACAAACAGCAGAACTGGGGTCTAGCTGAGACAATGACCTATATGTTGAGAGAGAAATGGTTATACTATGTCTTGTTCAAACTTCCGAGGAGATTAAATAGATCAATTTTTTATTTATGTGAAAAAATTTGCATAAGGATTATTCCCAAAATAAGGCTTTATTTCTTTTTTAACTGGCAAAAGCCTAGAACCTCCAGAATACTCAAAGAAGAGACATAACTCTATAAAAATCTAACATTTTTAAACGATTGATACAGCATGTCCACAATAAAGCTTTTTACTGCAAATCAAACAAGCATCAGTCGTGCCAAATTTAACTGATAAGATGAGGCCCAAAGCTCATCACCATCCACAATGAGGGCTACATTGCGGAAGGTGTTGTTGGCTTATTTTGTAAATGATGTTTTTCTTTTCAGCTTAATAAGACAAATGTAGGTCATGCAGTTTTGCCGCTTTTTTTGGGCCATGGTGGGATATGAAGGGAAAGGGTCAAGAAAAGAAAAAGGCATCCATGCTCACATTTTCTGATAAACATCAAATGCACTTTATCCCACTCCTGCACCACAATTTAATAGTTCTTTGGAAAGAAGAATTATGCTTTTTCACATAGGAACATTTCTTTTCTAAATCCCCTAAGGTGCTTTATTAAAAGATTTCTTAATTCTTTCTCTTCATAAAAATTTCAACTGGAAAAGCAACACACTAATGTCAAAAAGGAATTTGTTTCACACCAGTTCCATTTTACTACCAAGGTTTTTTTGCTTTTTATAGGAACATTTTCACTGATGTTTCTCATTTTCTATCTGTTTTTTTTTTTTTAGCAGACCATATAAAACTGATCAAAACATACATGAACCACAAATAGACACAACTGTTGTCATGCAGGGAAATTGAAAAAAAAAAAAAAAAAACCCAGCAAACTCCTTCAGCTGAAATCCAGACAAAACTTCATAATATATTACAGCAAACAGACTCATGGCATAGCTGCCAACTTTCGAAAAGGCAAATACAGATTTTAGCAAGATAAGAAAAATTCGTCCCTGCAAACCAAGTGGTTGATGTGGCCAATTAAATAAAATTATCGATATTGACTTTAACACAAGCTTAATTAAAGGTTTACAAGCTTTTAAGTTCTTGTACACTTTATATAATTTCCTCATAACTTTAACAAATACACCATGGCTGCAAGCAATGAGTGGTTGACTAAGCATGTATTTATACTTCTGGTTAATGGGATACTGTCAAATAAGTACTTTTTAGCACTGATACGGGCAGACATACTCGTAAGCACAAATACAGACTAAATATGTATTATATGTACTGGTTGGCAGCTATGTCATGGGATGCAAAATATCTGAAGCAGAAGTTTTTACCCCAACCTAAGCATTTAAGGGAAACCACCCACCAAAATCAGGGACAAAATGCAACGAAACTAATTTAAAAAAAAACAAAAACAAAAAAAAACACATTAGTTTTTGCTGATTTCACTTTGATAAACACAGCCATACATTTGTTGGAAATAAATAAGCTAGGACCTAAGTATAAAAGGAATTATAATAGTAACATTTACATCTAGACTTATAATTATTTGCCTTGGAATAAAAATTACCTACTTTTTTCCTGAGCAAAAAAAAAAATGAAAATGAAAATCACCTAGACACACTAGATTTAGAAATAAGTCTCATGTCATGACCGGTTTTGATCATCTGTCTAAATCTAGATTTTCACTGTAGATCTAGCTCTGGCTCTATTTAGTATTTTTCAATCGATCTTAATTTAGATAACGTATCTCAACAAAAAAACTGTTTATTCATATTAACTATTATCAGATGAAGGAATCAGAATGATCCTTTGTTGGAAAGAACAGCCAGGTCTGGGTATGAATATGAAGATAGAGAGAACAATGTTTTTCCGACAAATGTACGATAAAGTAAACAAACAAAACAACTTGATGGGACCAATATTTTGGATGATATTTACTATAATATAAATCTGGATATTGGAATAGAAAATACAAATAATAAAAAAAAAATACACGATGTCGATAAATATATATATCCCAGTTTTATACTTTCGCACAGGTTGATACTCGATGATGGAAAAATATCTTTCCCCTCGTAGAATTATATTTTCACTATTTGTTTTTTCATAGGATTGTTGGGTCATGCTAACTCTGAAACAAAAACGAAAATAACTGATTATTATTGTTTATGTTGTGTCTGTCTCAATGCCAAAACAAGATGAAAAAATCTGGGATTTTGCAGATAAATCTGGGTGTCCAGGATAGAACAACAAAGCCGGGAGTTTCCCTAATTTTCCGGGACCATAGGCACCTCTGCTGAAGCCTTGAACATAGTCAGGTGGAATAAAGACTTTAATAAGCTTTATATGAGGGAGAGATATAGAGATATATACAGACATAGTAAAAGAAAAGAATTAAGGTTTTTAAAAATATTCCTAGATCATTAGATGAGCAAAAACAAGTTAATTCCCTCACCCATCTCTTCATTATCTTCATGGCCTGAGGTACCATTGATGTGGGAATTCCCATTAGACAGAGTACTGGAGTGGTCACCTTCATCAGACAAGTCCATGTCCTCTGACTCAATGATTTTTGGGCTAGTTGTGTTGCCATTGACAGCTATATGATCCCCACTGGCCAGATTATTGGATGTATTGCGTGAACCATTCTGCTGATGGCTGAAGCTATGTTGCTGCTGTTGTTTTCCTGAGGGTCGATTGGGGCTGCCACAAGCTGAGCTGACTGGGCTTTTCCGTTGCTGCTGGTGGAAGGGGGTGGATGGGGTGGTGTGGGACGAAGGTGGAGTGGTTGAGCGCCCATAAGGGCTGTGTGAGGGGCTAGACCGAGCACTACTGCCTGCTGCCTCAGTGTTGCTGTAAAATGTTCCTGCCCGAGGACTGTTCCGACTATGGTGTTGTTGTTGAGAGGTTGGGGAAGAAGATGAAGACGAACCCCCTGATGCAGTGATATTACTGCTGTTGTTGCGCACTTCACTATCTGTCCCATTCACCATCTCTACAAATTGTCTGCACTTGAGTGTGAATAAGAGATCAGGTTTTGCATCAAGTAAGTGAGGGTAGAGAGTCTGTGTAGTTTCTATAGCTTCACCCATCCGACCCGCTAACACCAGTTTTTGGATTCCTTTTGCATAGAGGCAAACAAGAAAAAGAAATAAAGACAAGAATCAAATAGATTTTCCACACTATAAATTGCTTTAAAGTGCCTTTTATATGTCCTACATTTAAATAGAACTAGTACATTTCACCTAGTGATCAAATGATTACTTTGTATGTATGAGTATCTGACCCATCTCGATTAATCCCAATTCAGGCTACTATTTACATCACTCTCTAGAAATATAAACTTAAGCTTTTTGCTACTTGTCTGCTATACCTCATACGGCCTATGTGCACGTCCAATGATTTTAAAACCAACCATAAATAATTGAAGTTACTTTTTAAAAATATTGGCCATAATAGAAAGTTCTTTCTACTTTTTCAAAACCAAGCCATCAACAAGTGTATCCTTATTACATTTTAAGTGACTTAAGAAAGAAAATTATTTCAATCCTTCTCCTCAAACCTCCTTTTAACACCCATCAGACTTTATGCTGCTTTTCTATCTGTTATTAACCTATGAAATACACAAATTTTACACATCTCATAATGTCAAATTTCAAATTGCCTTTTGTAAAGAGGCAAAAATAAAATAATTGTTTCTTTCTACTTCATGGAGGTTAAGTTAAAAAACATAAGGCTGTCATTTGAATCTAATATAAGATTGAAATAACACATGTATGAAGGACCCTCTTTGAAAGATTAATTGAAAGCTTAGAACGAACTTAAAATACATATGTTGTTGTTCTTTTTTTCTCTTTTCTTTTTGCATAGCAAACCCAATAATCAGACTGGCTGGACTCAAATCCGGTGGTAGAACGCGATCAATTAGATCGAACACCAATCCCTCCAAATCATCTGTTTTCCTCTTCTGAATCTCTCATTACTTCCTTGTTATTTCTACCTTTATGTCAAACTAGATCACATTTAAGACATATTCTTCTAACAATCAGTTCTCAAATAAAGAAAGAAAATGTTACGACTCATAAGAAATTTGTCAGACAGGGAATTTCTTTTATCCCATTTGCAGAACATAAATTCAGTTATTCTTTTAACAAAAACATGCACTGCCTCTCCCTTTCAATTCATTGAGTACACCCAATTTGCCGGCAGACGCCCTTGCCTTTGATCCCTAGTCACCAGCAAGAGAGACATCCCATCTCCCAAGCCACTTTACCGTTGTCTAGTTTGATGCACTATCACCAGTTATCTGTCAGTGACTGCTAGGTCTAACTTTCACTAACACTTCAGCGCCAGTTGTCTGTCGGTTTGGGATTGGGTCTAGCTTTGCTTAGACAGAAAGTCCCATCAGGGCTAAACAAATTTTGGGAACTAGCACTGGTTCACTGCAATCAAATTTCAATCTTCAACACATATGCATAGCCAAAAAGTCATTTATGACTGCAATCTGAATCTAGGCCTATATCTAGCATCAAGAGCTCAAGATCTGGAAATACTTGGATTTTCAGATAACTTTTCTCAAACAAAAAGTTGGGGATGACAAATCTGATTGTTAGGAGGTATCTGTCTTCAATCCGCTATTAGAAATACCAAGAGTAGGGAAATAGTGCGAATGTAGTCTATCCAAAAAGCTCTGAATTGTATCGAAGTAACCAAGTAAACATGAAGTTTAATATATATTGTTAATATATCTCAAAATGTTTGCAAAAGCTGTCCTGAACATCAAAGAGTCTAGACAGAGTTTAAAAACCTTTAACAAAACTGGAAACAATGTAAGATCAAATTTACATTCTTTCCTTAGTTTTTTTTTTTTTTTTTTTTTGTTTGTTATTGTTGCATGTCCATTTCAATCTGATTTTTACAAGGACAATATAGAAATATGAGATATGAATCAACTACACATTCAATGCCTTTCAATATTTGAACACTGCTTCCTTTAACATATCAAAATTCCTCAATGAATTTGGGGAATCCACGTTCAGCTGTAATCCAAAATAAGAATTATGATCAGAAAACAATTTAAAATTTAAATCAAAAAAGCATCATGAAGTACCACTTAATTGTATTTAAGCATGAAGATAATAATTGTTTCTATGAACTTTTCTCCCAGAATAGTTAACAGGCCAATAGATTTCATATTCAGAAGAAAGCTGTTTTTCTCTTGACATACCTTGACTGGCTCTCAATGCTAAAAAAAATATATATTGACTTGTGTTATAAGCCTGATAATTCATCACTGAAATTGAACATTGCAATCACTGTGGATTCTGGGAGTTTAAACCTGTGCTTACTAATTCCTATCTTCAAAGGAAATATAATTAATCACTCAATCTATGTTGACTATGTTACCTGGTGGAATACTTATGTAAGACATTTATCAAACTTTTAAATCAACCAAGTTTTTAAACCTGTGCTTACTTATTCCTATATTAAATTGTATATAGTGAACCATAACTTGATCTTTATTTAAAAATTTCCTGATGACTGACTTGGATTAATCTTTGAAACAACCAAGATAAATAATATGCATGTGTGCAAGTGAAGATCCTAAAATCTCATTTTTTTTAAAACTGGCAAATACAAGGTTATATACACATATAAATACTGAAGAATAAAGAAATAAAAAAAATGATCAATAGTTTGGGCAGAAAAAGAGGGACATACGCTGCCTGTTCTGTATAGACTGTATGTTCTCCACAATGGGCTGGTCTGTGCAGCGAGAGAAAGCTTCAGCTGCAGAGCAATAGCCATGATGAACTAAATATGTGGACACCATTCTGTTTGAAACAAATAAAAATTAAGAAAACATGAGTATTTTTTAAATAAGAATGTTAAAAACAGGATTAAAGATCAGAGCTAGAAATAATATTGGGTGAAAGTCTGAGGCTGGTTCGTCTTTAGGTTCATTACCAGGCTAAGATCATTGGCCAGTCAAGCTCTTCAGTTAGCACTTGTCATATCCTCAATGCATTTTAATATTACAGTGCCAATAAGCCTGTAACATTCCCTAATCAATTATAAACAAACCTATGGGATAATTAATCTTACCTTATTTATTTCAGCATCCCAGATTTAAGGTATGTGAAGGTATATTATTGACAATACATTAATGCCAATACAAAATATGACTTATAAAGTATCATCTTATTGCATCATTAACTGCTTTTGGTTGAAAATTATACTTTGGCTCTTTGTTGCAGCCTCATTTTGTCTTAATATACTTTTTAATGACCACAACTAAAACAGTAACACACACAAATTATTAAATACTTTCAGTGGCAAGCTTGATTAACTGCTAATTCAAAATTCAAGGAGGTTTTCAGAAAAAGAAATATATATAGGATTTCAGGATTTATTGATTGATAGTCTGACCTTAAACCTTTCTAAAGAATGAAACAAACACATTTCCAACCCATCTGGAATGATTCCTGAAAATCTCATAACAGACAATTTATACTCCAGGATTGGCCTTTCATGATTCCAAAACTATATTACAGCTTTTATTTGCACAAAAACATGAAGATGTCAATTAGAATGTAAGTTCCTTTAGATATAATGAACACTATGAAAGACAATGTGAGGCTCAATAAGCATTAAGTGCAAATTTAATCTAAATTAATACAAATTACCATTACCAATTTTTAATTTGTCAAAGGATCTTTCAGGTTTGTCATGCTTTAAGCACTGAAACATTATTAATGATTCCTACCTATTAAGAGCTGACTGGAATTCTCCCTTACGATCTGACACAGGAAACCTTTCAATTGTTAGCTTTGTCTTGTGTCTCCATTCCTGTTAGAGAAAATGGAATAAAACAAATATGCAATTTGCATTATGCCTGTTATAGGCCTATATATCCTTAATTAATTAAGAATTAGAGTATTTGAGGGCTTTTGGTAGGAATAGATGTAAAACCTGCTTCATTTTTGTCACTCTAAGATGCTTTGCATTTTTATCACAGATGCGATTTAAGAATTTGAAGAAAAAGAAGAACACCATTTCAAGGTGTAAGGTGCAAGAGGTTTTACATTGACTTGTAACAAAGATTCTATCTAAAGAAATAAACTATGAAATACCTATGGCCCAAAATTAATGTGTTTTCAGCAGTTCTACTTTCTAACTTGCCTGATTTTGCCGACATCACAGATACATTTGTTTGGTTAATCATTCCAAACAAGATGGCAAGATTATTTTCAACTTAAATCTTTATTTCCGGTATCACTTTATTTTTAAATCTAATTTCCAAAATATTAAATAGTTGTGAGTTTGAAGATTTTCAATTTTGTTCAATTTATTCTTCAATTAGTCTTTCCTGGTAGGCTATATGCAATCCAATTTATCCAAAATCATTCAAAAAGTGTCTTATGAGGCATTAATGAATCGCTTCTTTGCACCAACAGGTCATTTTTTTTCTTTCATTTATGTGTTAATCAAAAGGGGTATTGAATAATTTACCCTGTCCATTTTACCATGACCAAAAGACCCAGGATTGATTTAAAATGCTTCAATTAACAATTGGAGATAACTTTAAAATAAAGGTGGTAAGATTATTTTCAACTAGATAGAAAAATCTGCATGCTGAGCTGCATCTTTTTTTTACCTAAGGCCCAAGAGACAGGTAAGTTTTCTTTGTTCGTTTCATTGTTTCACTAATCATCAAAATAAAGATAGCAAGGCAAGTCTCAATTAGAAAATTAATCTGTACTCTGGGTATTAAGTAGTTGTTTTTTTCTCTGCCAGCAACAGATTCTTTTGATCAAATACACTTAGTAAAAAGTTAACACAATTAACATCCTGGATCAGCTTTGGTGCATTGAAAAGAATTAAAACATTTATTTATTTTAATCACCACATGCTTGAGGCTAAGGCAGCCAACAAGGCTGAAATGGAGCAGTTTGGTAAAATGTTTAAAAATTTTTTATGGACGGCTAAGTTATACTTAGTTAGATTGCAGTCCCATCTGAATGACCTTACTTAAGATCACTGCAGCTATTATTCAATATGATATTACAAGGTTTGTCTTTGATTACATGTGGAAAGCATTGATTCTAGCACTTGTGGATTGATAAAAGAGAATATCAAAGTATTATTTACAGTCTTGCACCAAAAGAATCTCACTGTTTTCTTATGCACATTATCAGCCCCTTTATTAACTTTGTCAAAACAAAATGAACCTGATCATTTTGCTTCTTGACACTCTCTTCTGCTTCACTCATATTAACTCTTGATTCCACAGGTAAAGTAATAAAAATAGCACAATTGCTCACCTATGACAAAGAGAAGTACCCCTTTGAAAGTCAAACATTGGCAGTCATATAACTATGGGGCTGCATTTTGTATATGAATGAAATAAAAACCAGACTAAATTTCTTTTTCTTCATATTCTTTGACTTAGATTTATGAGTTTGATTCTGTTAGATGTTTGTAAGAAGAGATTTAATTAGGCACCTTCAATGCAGTTTCTGAGTGCCCTGCCAAAGACAACCTACTTAATTAGGTTTAGAGTTTTTGAAAATGTTCTATCGTGAAAGACCCAATATTAAAAGAACTGACATAACTGTAAAGGGTAGAAACTTTAGGTTCTTACGATTGGCACTTTTTACTCTGTAAAGTAAATGAAAGCTACAAACCAGACATTGCAAAGCTTAAACTTAAAAAAAAAAATTGAAACTTCGTGAAAAAATGCTGATATGAAAAAGAGAAGGACCAAAGAGTTATATTTTCACCAGTAGCCAGTCTATGACTTTCCTTTCAGCATGCTGAAAGATTGTAAAGGCTTTGACTTGGTTTGAAAATGAAAAGAACTCTCATACACAGTCTCTTCACAATGTTCCATCAGTAAGTTTATGACTTAATACAAATTTTAATACTATACATGACATAAAAACTATTTTCTATTAAATACGGATCACAGAAACAGATGTGGTATAAAAGAAGAATGCTCAATGCCTCATGGACTACAAAGAAGACAAACGAAAGTGGACTAAGAGGCAGACACATAATTAAACCTTTTTGATAGAATCAGGACACAACAAGCAAAGTTTGCTGGCTATATAATGCGTAGTTATAGTTTAGAACACACCCTTACAACTGGAAAAATGAACTAAAAGAGAGCCAGAGGTATACAGAGAGAAAAGATCTGTTACGGGATACCCCTTGAAAATGCTTCCATACTTGGAATATCTCTTAACTTAAACATAGTTTGAAAACTTGAATGACATTTCTAAGGATATTGTCCAACATAACTTGATATAAAAAGCTGGGCTTAATTGATATATCTCAAAATTTTCCAAGCCTCTGAACAGACAGCCCTCCTCTAATGTGACCTAAGTTCATTTCAATTTCTTTAAAGATTATTTTTTAGGGATTTTACTCTTTTTCCCTTTTAACCAAGCTTACCTTCATGTAATCTTCTATATCATAGACAAAAGGAGACTGGCCAAAATTGGCCTCTATTACTTCTCCTGGTGTTTGCAGACCAACAGTGGGGTATAGGTTGGGCTGCGAAAAAAAACAACAACCCATAAATAAATTACTATTAATAAAAAAGATAATGGCACTTCAGACAATCAAGTAATTTTGTAAAATGTAAGGAACTTAATTTTTCCGATTATCTGAATTAAGGTCAAAGATTCATTCTTCCACTTGAAATTATGGCACAAAAAAACTATACTTACTAGAATGTATAATAGCATAATGCATTATATTATGGTGTTGAATATACCATAGCTTCCATGAACAAAAGATCAAGTCGTTCAAAACATTCAAGTATACCACCTACCAGTAGGAGTTAAGCACATTTTTATACCTAAACTATATAAAAATTATATGCAGTGTATCAGCAGCAATTGTAAACAATATTAAATCTACCATAAATTTTTTCAATCAAGTTTTATACTCACCGGTAGATTGTTGAAGGCAATACCTAAAGTGAAAATAGCAGTGATGAAAAAAACAAAGTTATCAGGAAATGCTGTTTTTTAAACTTAAACTTAACTTATACTTTCAAAGTTTGATTGGATTTATAAATGGACTCAAATCTAAGATGCTTAAAGCACAAACTCATCCCAAAAAGCATGAGTCAAAATAATTATCCAAACATTGCAAAGCAATCTATCAGTCATTGATCAAATGTGTGTGTAAGAGCGAGAGCGAGAGAGAGAGAGAGAGAGAGAGAGAGAGAGAGAGAGAGAGAGAGAGAGAGAGAGAGAGAGAGAGAGAGAGAGAGAGAGAGAGAGAGAGAGAGACTGACAGATGTACTAAGAAATAGAAAGAAAAAGCCATGGCAAGTTACTTAAATATTGCTTTTCTGTGGGGATAACAAAGCAGTATCAAAGTTCACTTTTATTTTTATAAGATATAAGATAAGTGAGAGTAAACAAATCGAAAGGAACCTTAACTAAATGGCACCCCCACACTCCCCCCTCTTCCCCTCCCCCCCCTCAAAAAAAAAAAGACACAAAAAATTGCACTTTTGCTTTCCAAACATGACAAACTATACAAAATCAATACAGTAATGGTTTTCAGGTTAAAAAAAAAAGCACCCACTTTTGTTGGACAAATTGTCTAGACCCTCAAAAAGCTTACTTAAGGTAAATTTAGCTGGCCTTTTGGATATCTTTTGTACTTACCAAGGCCAACACCATTTTTGGTGTAGAAGCAGGTATTATCTATGAGGTTGACACAGCATCCAACTGTGTCTCCAGTTGTGAAAGTTGGCCCATATGGCTGGCCTGAGCCAGTTGAGCAGAATGAGTTACCATCATCTCCATGATAACCGTAAGAGTGTTTGTCCCAGCCTGAAGATAGCCCATACATTAAACATAAATGATATTATCAGGGTAGGTGGAAAAAAATGACATGCTTTTTTGGTAACAAAGCACAAATTGGAGTTTCGTGAAATTATAAATCAAAAACAGTTTAAAAGCTCAAAAATATTGTTGAAACTAAGGACGTGGTCACCTTTTTGCCCTATCATATTCCATTGCTAAGAAGTGTTGAAATATCTCTTACAAATAGTTACTTATATATTGCATTAAATGCATTTATGTTACAAATAATAATTTTGCACAGAACAGTAACGACTTAAATAAAGCCTGGAGAAAAAATATTAAAAAAACAACAACATACACATCATTTTATATGTCATTAAAGGACTTTTAAGTGCCTTTTTATCATCATCACTCTCATTAAACAACGTCTTTCATCTTGTATAACAACATGTATAAATGTAAGTTTTATTTGGTGCTTTAAAAAACAACAAAATTTCATTAATTGTTGAATTCTTTACCCAAACCACTTTCCTCTTTTCAGCCAAAAATATCATCTTAGAATTTTTCATATGGAGAAACTTGTGTCCGCCGCACATTTGTGATTTATTCAGTTTTTACAAGCCTGCTTCTAAGCAATGTGTAAGCAAGACAAGGCAGAAAAATCATTATATGCAGAAGTTATTGTCTAAAGGCAGAGTGCATGTGAGAGCATTAGAGATTTCATTTAAAGTTGTTATGATGAGTACCAACATTGGTTCTTTAAAAGTCATAATTGATATTATATTATCTTTGTGCTCTGCTTCCATTTGTTAGGTTCTTTTCTTTACCATCACTGTTTTTACTTCTTTTTTCTAACTGAACCCTTTCCATTCCAAAGGTAATGGAGCCTCATCAAGATCAAAAAAAAAAAACAAAAAACTGTTCCCTTTACCGTCATTCATATTCCCACAGAGACGACAAAACCTTAGCCCTAGCCATTATCACACTCTTTCCCTCATATTTTGTGACTGAGTGCACTAGCCAGTGGGAATGCATGAATGTTGGATAACATTTTGTTTACCACACAGACTGAGAAGGTTTCTTCTTGAATTTCCCAATTTCTAATAGGTATACTAAGATGGGACTTGAGCAAAACTATAACTTTAAATGTTTTTTTGCTTGCCATACAGACTGAGAAGGTTTCCTCTTGAATTTCCTAATTTCTGGTACTAAGATGGGACTTGAGCAAAGCTATGTAAATGCCATAAATGTTTGAACATAAAGCAAACTTAAAGAGGTATGTGCTGAGACAAATTGAGCCTGTTTATTTGCAAATCAATCATGTAGTCAAAATTTTGTCAGAATATTCAAAGCATGAGCTTGGGTAGACTGTGTACTTAAACTGAGTGCATTCAGATGGGATCTGCTGTAATTAATATTATGCAGAATATATCCCATTATTTGAATATATAAAATAATCTCTAAACATTCCCAATTCACTTATCAAAAGTTGTTTTCCTTTTTCTTCTAATAATGTTCTCTCTGTTTCTCCATTGCATATCAAGTCTTTACTTAAAAGGATCCGATAGAATGAAAAATTACCTGGTAACCTGTTGGTGTTTACACCCTGGGCTGATAAGCCAATGCCCATGTACCTGTAAGCAAGAAAGAAATAATCCAAGCAACCAATTCAAAACCATCTCACAACTCAGTAAACTTTCATTAAATTTTAAAAGAAAATCAGTAACTCTTACTAAGTGGCATTTTCAAATCTAGTTGAATCACAAAAAATAGGAGTGAAATTAGACCTTTAAGAAAACAAAACAAAGCTTTAAAAAGTTAAATTTTCAGCAAAGTAAAAAAGATTTTCTTCCCTAAACATCTAGGCCCCCATGAGAGTATTCAAGAGAATATCTTTCTATCTAACATTTCTCAGTCAAGTTTTAGAATTTTTCACCTTAAAACGATCTGGATGTGCATAAAAATATATGAGTGCTTCAACTCAAAATGATTGATATCAATCCTCTGGTTTGTTCGGTGCTCGATATAAAAATAATGTATCCTTTTTATGTCCTTGTTCTTTGGCTTAAGAATTAAATATCTGTATGATACTCAAGAGTCTCTTTATTGACTCTTAAGTAAAATAACATGAAATCATCATTTGCAGCCTATAGTTATAAGGATAGATGCCTTTCTCTTGAGACCCTCTCTACAAAACTGTCCTCAAATGAGTTTCACCTATATGATGAAGGCTTTCCTTCTAGACCTCTAGTGCAGGCATGAAAGAGTACAAAATAACAAACAGGAACAAATAAAACAAGTTGCAAGCTTCTCTCCCTTCAATAAAAGGAAGATTTTTCAATAACTTTGTGTAACCCTACCAAAATAGCCTCAGTCAATAAAGCCATGCCACCTCTTTCCAAATGCTATGTATCACTATCTGACCCTGAATTAAGTTACAAAATTCCTCACAACAAAAACCACTGTGACATCTGTTTGAGAATTATCATATACTTTCACAGCATGCATCTTTTTATCTCTATGTCATAATTAATCTTATGCAAAATAATACCACTTTCATTGATCTTATCCATTCATTCAGATATGAAATCATTATTTTTTTTTCTACTATAATGAAGTAAAAAATGTATGAAATAATTTTTTTTCAAAATGTAGATAAAATAGTAATCTAATGCAGGATCATCACCATAGTCTTATTATTATCATGTGGTATTACAGTGACTTCGATTCTTGTTTTATCACCATATTTTGTTAACTATCAGTCTCGAATCATCATGCATTATACATACACATGAAGTATAGTTTTACTAACTCTAGTATTTAGATTAAGTAATGCTTCCACAAAAGTATTAGATGTCTAAAAATACTGTCAATATCTCAAAAAACAAATAATAGAACACAACAAAAGCTTTCTCTAACCCATCTCTGCCCTTGCTGATGATCTTCACTTCAAAGTAGTAAATTCCACAAGCTGCAGGTATTTTGTGAGTAGCTCTCACGCTGGCTGCATCCTTGAGTGTTTTACCTACACCTGGTGAACACCAACGAGTAGATACTAATGAATCAACAGTCACAATCATGAACTCTTTGAAGTAAAGATCAACACGAAGTAAAAGCATTGCTCTCATGTTTCTTTCCAGTGTTAAAAACCTTTGTATGTAAATCTGAAAATGTAAGTAATTTTGAAAATTTTGTCATTTCATGTCAATAAAAAAAGACATTTTGTATTGTTGTCTTCTTAATATTTTAGTGGGTTTTTTTTTTTAATATCATCTTTAAGTTAAAAGAAATATCATTTATGAACACAATGCTTTTATGATCATTTATAATTTCCTAATAGTTTACTTTAAAAAAAATGTACCACCACCAATGATAGTTTAATCATTTGATTCAATTATTGTGATGTCGCAAATATGGTATAATAATTCAAGATTGAATGCCAGAGTTACTTGTAATTGACACCTTGGAGATGAAAAGATTGAAACATTGCAATTAAGAGGGATGGGGGGAGGGAGGTGTTGGAAAAGGAGAGGCTGTTCAGCAATCAAATAGAAATGTATTCAGTTCAGACTCAAAAAAAGGAGATGATCATTTATATTACTGGTTTTATTTAAAAAAAAAAAAACCAAATATGTGAGCTGGCCTCGGATGTTTAGGCTGATGTCCGAAATTATTGCTTTGAGCTATATGGCTTCATTGTTCAATCATATGATTTTAAAAATATTGATTTTTTGAGGTTGTTCACTTTTTAGCTTCTCATGAACAATCATCCGTTTCCTATCATGTCAAAAAATTTTCAAAGCCTAAAACTAAAAGCAACTTTAGATATTGTTTACTTGTTAAGATACCTGCAACAATGTATGAAAGCTTATTGTAACTTTAATTTTATTTAAATGCATTTTTTTAAGTTTCTTGTTGCCTAACCTTGAGTTAGATTTAAAGTCACATCTCAGCCAACTATTAAGATATTTTAAAAATTTAAACTCTTAGTTATATGCAGGGAATGGATTAGGCTGTTAAAAAATGTGCAAATTTTAATTTGTCATTAAGCCTCAAAATTGCAAGCGACCTTACATTCGTGTGTCATATTATCAATATTTCAAACAATTGTAAGCAAAACTGCTGGCAAACATTCTTTATAAAACATAAAAATCTTTTGCAGACAGATTTTCCCCAAGCCACTAGTTTTGATAGTCATGTAGATTTGTTCACTTGGTTACATATTATTTTAAGCTTAAAAAAGGATAATGGTATCATGACTCATTTTGACAATACTAAAGTGTTTCAAAAACTTCATCTTTGGAGAAGACCATATGATAATGATGCAATTACACAATAGAATCAAATTGTCACATTCCTGTTAAGTGTTACTCTCACAGCATACCAGTGAGCATATATGTTTTCGATAAAAGATGCAGGGAGTTTCAAATTATCAATCATTATTCTGATTTTAAATAAAAGGAAAATGAAAAAGCCACTTGTCTTCTTTCAAAACTTCCTACATGAAATATAACAAAATGTCTTTTAAAATGAACGACCCAAGGCTCAAACGTAGTAGATTGTCCACTGACACATACAATGGCCTCTTTTTTTTCCTGCTTATTAAAAAAATTGTAATTAGAAAATAATCTTAATTTAAATTAAATAAATGCACTGCAAAAATCAGAATATTATCCAACTTCAGTTGCTTTAGATCTGCCCCATTTAGCTTGACATAAAGCCTACTCCTAATAAGATTGTCAGAAATAAGGGAGCAGTTAATATAAAGGAGTGGCCCTTGAGCTGTCTCTGACTCAGAATATCAATTCTTCATATATATCAAAGTCACACACACACATCCCAACCACTAGCTCCGCTTAGCTTGAATATTAGTATACGCAACTCAATAGTCTCATTTTTTTTTCAACTGTTTGGTCCTTACTGTGCACATTACCAAAATGAATACAGATTCTTCGAATTCATTGGAAAATTTTTATATGTTCAAGGAAACTGTGATCGAAAAATTCTATTTTTAGCAATCGGGCTCTGGATTTGAGAGTTTTCCCGAATATTTAGAAGTACACTTACAAGGATACTTTCATGCAATTCCAGGCATTACAGAGATGTATTTTGCCGCATATTTCCTACTTTTAGTATTCCAAATAGCGGATTGAAGACAGATACCTTAAAAAATCCAATCTGTCATTCCCAACTCGATTTATGTAAAAACTCTACTCCAAACCCCAGTGCTTATCTGACCTCAAACTCTTGATGCTAGATCTACACTCTAGGTCTACATTCAGATCGCAGTTACAAATTCCTTTCTAGCTCGGCATACATTAAGTCAAAGTCGGAGTTTAAAGATGATGAACCTTGCTTGTTCCTGAATAATCTTTACCTCAGACAAGGTCTGTTTTTTTTAAAGCAGAGCTACACCTAATCCCAACAGAGGACCCGACAAATTTTAACTTTTGAGCTATTGGCGTAATAAACTGTCAATAAAGAAATCTTACTCGTCAGCTATTTTTTACATCCATGAACTGATTGAGTAAGAAACAGGTAGCCCCATATTGATTTACCTGTCATCATTACCCAAGTACAAATGGAACAAGCAAATCTTGGTTTCAATCTGCCCTTTTGAAGTTTTAGCGACAGGCAAACCTAGCACAGGCACAGGTAGACGGCTGGCACCGGGTGCATCAGACTAAGCTATGATAAGATGGAGCGAGAGAGGGGGTGTCTCTCTCCCTGGCGACTAGGGATAAACGGCTAGGCTGCCTGTCAATAAATTGTTACTAGACAGTGAAAGGGAGGGGAAAGGCGATTTTTTCGAAGATAACAACATGTGTGTAGAGCACTTGATCGAAATTTAAGATCTGCAAATGTGATGAAAGTCTCGGTCTGTGAAATTTCTCAACAGACAAATATTTTTTTCCCTCTAATTTAGGGCTGATTGTTTGAAGAAAATGTCTTAAAACTTCAAACTAGTTTGACTAAAACGTAGAAATAAGAAGGGAATAAAGAGAGAATCAGAAGAGAAAAATGAATTCGAGTTGGAGAGATCTGTGTTCGATCTTATCATCGTGTTCTACTGTATAACTAGATCCCTTCTTTCAACCCTTCCCCCTCACCCATCTCCTTATGTTATTTCAAATGCCATGAAGACTGATCATCGGACAGCTTTCAAAATTTCACTATTTTAAGTATCATAAAGGACTGTTCATTCTTTATTCTCAGTACACATAGCGGGGGGGGGGGGGAGGAGGAACTTGAAAAGCCTTAAAACAGTTCTAGCCCAATTGAATGATAACGAATAAAAGAAAAATCAAATTCAAACATTAGAAAGAGATTCATGGTTATGATGGTAAGATCTAGTTTTCCTCCCAGCACTACTTTCTATTTACACAGGATTGAGAGCAATTAAATTTAACCAGGAAACTGGAAGTTCAGGCTCTGTAGTAAACTACATTTCAAAACCTTTTTAGCAATGAGTAAATATATAGGCCTACTGAGAGATCATGAATAACTGGTCCGCAGGTTGTTTTGTTGAACAATAAAAATTTTGGTACGGCTCTGATAAAATTACAAAGGCTATACTTTGGCAGTGTCAGTGTGGGCTGCTACTCAGAAGTTTCTTTCTTTTTATCTTGCGGGCTTTCATGTTATTGACAAAGCATTTCAAATTTGTAATTATTTTATTTTTACTTAATTTAGAAAAAGTTTCTACAGGTGCAATAAAAATGTTCTTACTCAAAAAAAAAAAAACAAAAACAAAAAAAAACAATAGGCCCTATTTTAATATGACCTCTAGGGTGGATCCTAGATAGAGATCTGAATCGATACATCTAGATCTGCTTGTGTAAATCAGTAGTTTGAATTTAACATCAATATTGTTGGTGCCTCCTGGATCCCTGTTTGTTAGATTATTTACTATGATTATTATTAGTAGTATCGATTGGGAAATAACTCTTGATCCTGTTGCTTTAGCATTAGTTATTCTTGATAGAAATACAATACCAACTTCCCAATTCAGAATTTAGGGTAAAAGTCTAACTCTAAATCAAATCTAAGTTAGTAAACAAAGAGATTTTTGGTCCTTTGGGCTCACCTTTGTAGTGTACTCTCAGGTTATTTTGAGACAACCCTATGAATGTGAACTTGTCTTTCGGGCTCCATGCTCGGGGTAAAGGTGTCTCGTTTTCGTCCACAGCTGGATATAGTTGTTTTAACCTGTCTGGTTTATCCTCTGATGATCCAGTTGTTTCACTTTGATTTGAGGACCCTGTCGCCATTTTGTATGCACTTTCGTCGTCTACAATACAACTATTGGCCTATCTGGTTTCCTCTTCTCTGACTTCTCCCGTTTCTCTCGCTCTCTCACTCTGAACTCTCACAGCTGAGGAATAACAAGCGCAGAAAACCCGGATGTGACGGAATTGAGAGACGACAATGAGCTATTTTTGGGCAGGGACCATTCATTGGTCATACGCAAAAATAGTATCCAATCAAATAGCACTGTTTTGTGTTTGTTTTATTGAGTGTGTACTACTCACAGAGACAAACACTATCTACAACTTGTTGAAGAAAGCTTTTCAACTTTTTTTCTAACGATATTTTGATGACTAAGATTATTACAATGTGATTCCTATTTCCGTAGTTCATTCGTTTACACCCACCCGCTTCTTCAACAACAACAACAACAAAATCTTAGAGTTGGTTTGATTGTCATGTTATAAAATCTTTAACAACATGCCAGAATCGGGCAACACAATGCAGCATTATCGATATCGCAATAATCTTCGAATTATTTTTCAAAGCTATGTCTCCTTAAAAGAAAAATAAATAAAAATAAAATTGTCCAGATCATCATACCTCATAGAAAAGTTTAATATCTGGAACAGATGACCACACTGCTGATTTTGTTTGTTTGTTTGTTTTTTGTTTGTTTCGTTGCTGGGTTTTTTTGTTTTTTGTTTGTTTTTTTTTGGGTGGGGTGCTTAAAGAATTCTCGTTTTCCTTCTCCTCCTCCTCCTCCTCCTCCTCCTCCTTCTTCTTCTTCTTCTTCTTCTTCTTCTTCTTCTTCTTCTTCTTCTTCTTCTTCTTCTTCTTCTTCTTCTTCTTCTTCGACATCACCATCATCGTCTTCTCTTCATCATATACATGCAGTTGTTGCCACGATTCTCTTGTTTCTGCTCGCCATTCTATTGCTCTTGATGACCCCTTCATTTATTGTGGGATTCTGTCAAAATACATGTAATGTCTTCGGCTCAATTTGAGGTATTTTTTGCAGGACTTCGACGGACATGATTTTACGATTTTCAAAGGCTGAGTTGGCAATAGACGTCAATTTATGATGTATTGGGTTACCAGCTCAAACCGCGTATAATTCAAATAAAACATTCTCTCTCTCTCTCTCTCTCTCTCTCTCTCTCTCTCTCTCTCTCTCTCTCTCTCTCTCTCTCTCTCTCTCTCTCTCTCTCTCTCTCTCTACCTCTTTTCCTTTCCCTCTTTCGCTCTCTTTTTTAATGAGAAGCGCGTCTAATTGGAGTCAATTTATTGCGGGGTTTAGGGTGGTTAGATTTAGAATGCTTTGTCCGTTTCTGTGTTTGTGTGCGAGGGAAGGAGGGGGTTCTAATGTCTGCCTTTTGTTCAACCTTCTCTGCATGTATATATATATATATATATATATATATATATATATATATATATATATATATATATCACAAAGCATAATTATATATTATCTTTAGTAATATTAAAAGTGAATGGACATGTTTCCCTTCTCCTACAAACATGGTCCAATTAAGCATGTTTATGCTAGATCGAGGTAAAGGGTTCTAGATGAAGAATTTGCGCGTACGAATATTAGATAAAGTCTTCATTTACACGTGAAATCCTGTGTATGCTAAGTCCCTCAGAGATCATCTGCGAAACCTCTGTAGTACTCCGGCAACCGCTTGACTTTTAAATTAATATCTCTCTTTCTCTCTCTTTCTCTGTCTGTCTGTCTGTCTGTCTGTCTGACTCTCTCTCTCTGCCTCTCTCTCTCTGTATATATATATGTCTCAATATGTATATATATATATATACATATTGAGACATATATATATATGTGTGTGTGTGTGTTTGTGTGTTTGTGTGTATGCAATAGGAGTAAAAGATCTTACCTTATACTTTAAGGCCACACTACAAAAATCTTTCGGGCGGAGGACTAGGTTGTTCTTCGTTCTCCGCTCTCATCAGGCGTGATTAAGAGATGTTTCGTTTCCGTCTTGATCTTAGCGACGTTTTGCAGACGAATTACGTACCGTTGATCATGAGTCATAACGTAACTAACACGTGGTTTCCCTGGTACCGTAGGCCTGTGCAAATCGCCTTGCGTTGTTTACATAGGAAGCCGCAAGCGAACTTAATACCTGCTCAGCAGTCACTGTGACCTAGTTCAGTAGTTGTGGAAAACTAATAGGTTGAATGAATAAGAATGTGCGCTTTCCGCAAACCATACAATTGTAAAAATCAGTGAAATCTGCTGCTGGTGGTAACTTCTCGGATCATGTGATCGCAATGAAACGCGCCGACACCAGGCTAGTAATCAATAGAATTCGAGCAGAAATCATCATGTAACCCTTGTTAAGCCCCCTTCAGACGTACAGTTTTTTTTGTAAACGATAAAGCCACCCGGTCAGTCCATGAGAATAAAAATAGTAGTGCAAAGAAGCGGCTTGACAAAAATTGTACCGGATAGCTTGATATCTGGCGCAGCTAGATATTTCCCATCCGGTGAACATCCAGTGAACTGGGGCACTGGCGCCTTGGGGTCGTTACTTTGATCTTGCCGCGCGCGGAGCTAAAAATACAAATAAAAATATTTTGAATTACTGGTCCAATCTAAAAATTAATACGATTTTCGTGATCAGCGACCTTCAATTAATCTCTTTGGTGCGGGGAACAGAAGTTAACGATAAATTAAAAAATAAAAACAATCATTGGTTATGTAACTACATAGGCCCTAGCCTAGCCCATCTTGTGTTTGTGTGTGTGTGGGGGGGATTTATGTATGTGTGTGTAGGTGTGTGTGTGTTTCGTTTAATGTTCCACATACCATTTTTAAAGTCTGCCCACGGCCTACTGAACTTGTTTTTTTTTTTTATTATTATTATGATTTTTTCCTTTGAGAAGAAGAATATTCTCAATTCTAAATCAAGACCTCATTTAGTCAGTGCAGTGTACTCTGATTGTAATGTTGTGTATGTATGGTGTAGGCTTACGATGTCACGCTGGAGTAACAAACTGTCTTGGAGTTTATAGAAATTTATCGTTCCCTACCAGCTTTATGGAAAGTTAAATCAAAAGAATATTCGAACAAATTCGCCAAAGACAAAGGTTACAATCAATTAATTGAGTTCTGCAAGACATTCGAAAAAGAGGCAGACAAAACATATGTCGTCACAAAAATTAATAATTTAAGAAGTTCATTTAGAAAAAAGATGAAGAAAGTTGATAAATCAAAACTGTCAGGAGCTGACACAGATTTGGTATGAACCAAAGCTTTGGTATTACAAAGACATTCAGTTTATACAAGACCAAGAGATTGTGAGGTCAGGTGCGTCAAATTTGGATGTTGATATGCCTACTTGCAGTAGAAACCTTCTACAAGCACCACTGGACGAGTCTCAATCATCTTCATAAGAAGTCGAAAGAGAAATTTTTCAACAATTAAAACTTAATGTGCATGGTTCAATCGTAATTAATTTAATTTTTACTTGACAATGCTTTCGTTTCGCAATTGTTAATTGACATGTTTTGCCATATTGTTGGAATACTTTTGTAAGATGTGCTTTATTGCCGAATTTTATTATACACGTTTTCTATGGGTTTCCATAGAGCAGTTGTTTATTATTAGTTCAAAACGAACAAAAAATCTTCTGTTTTCTCATGATTACTATTCAATTGACCATAGCTACTCTGGTAGTGGTAGCAGAAATATCTGGGCATATAATTTTATTTGTGTCTATTTTCAGAAGTTAAACTAAGATAATAAATTCACTTTGCTCCAAATTTTAGAATGCTGTGTTTTGTGTTTTGTTTTAAGTTTAAAAAAAAAAGGCACTAGCTAATGGATCGAATTGTACAGATGTACAAAGCATTTTATATGTTTACGGCTTTTATATTTAGTAATTTCACTTCCACTTAAGTTTACACAGTGTACAGAAGCTTTATAGCGTGGATGCTTTGCCTACATCAATCACCTCAAACATTGTTAATATCACTTCCTTGTCGCAAAGATAGGCTTATAATACCTTTTAATATATATAATGAAATGAATAAATTGATTTACTAACGTTCATGTAATCCGCAACGAGAGCATCGTAAATTGCTGAGCAGGTCTCTGGAATTATTTGGCACAGCGAAGGAGCAGAAATGCAAGCTGAAAATTTCAAATCCTGATAGTTTGCACCTGTCTCTAGAAACCGAAGAGTTGCGGTCAATCTCTGATGTGGAGAGATTGCTTCTCTCATCACAGTTGATTGTCATTCAATTTTCGGACTTACAATGCGAAGTAAATATAGGTACGTCGCCTCATCCATCCTTGAAAAAATTATTGAAGTCTTCTGGGTATACCCGTAATTCTTCCAGGAGGTTAGTATGAGTGTAAATATTTCTTTCTAATAGCCAATTTTTCGTCCAAATAGTCCTACGTTTATGCTTCTTTCTGGACTTTAAGAGCATAACAAACGCTGCTAAATCGAAATCATGTTGTTCATCCTCCATTTTTGTGAACGTTTTGAATTTCGCGCAAACTAGATACGACAACCCAATGATGTCATCATCTAGGCCAAGATTTGAATGATCAGGTCAACTGATATCCAACTGATGCATGTAAACGGTCCTATGATTGCTAATCCGGTTAGTGTCAGTTTCAACTGACCGGATGGCTTTACCGGATACAAAAAACTGTACGTCTGAAGGGGGCTTTACGGTTACTTTCTCGGCGGGAGGGTCAGCATGTTTGCGAAAAGCGATTATGCCACGCACCGCTAGGTGGGAGGAGTTTATGCAAATGATGAAGATCAGTCTAAAAATATAACGTAGTAGTCTATTTAAGGGTCCGTTAGCTTTTCTTGCGAAACCTCATATATATATATATATATATATCACATGTATTATGTTGTTTGCTCTTCGATTTGTCTCTTTTGAATTGAGTTAAACATTTCATTTTTTTTTTTTAACCGTCTATTACGATTTCGAATGTTAACTGGACAAGTTTCCTCTACTTTTTATTTAAATTTTGATTTCTTTTAAGCGTTCTCTTTGTAATTTCTTTGACGAAGTCAAGGCTTGGTTTTGGACTATTCAAAGTGTTTTAGAATTAAATATAGCCCTATGGCTCCTGAACGAGTGTATGTTAAAATCATTTTCCTAGAATATATTTTCAAACTCTACCTTTTATGGTAAATTGAGTTGTAAGTATTTATAGTTATCATCACTCCTTACAAGCAATATAACCAAAACAAGGCAAAACATCCATCCCAGGGATGAAGCAACAACTCATACGAGTGATGAAATGAGATAAGCCAGAGGCAGGTTCTCAAAATTATTATCCATAAATTACAAGCTATCTCATACAATTAAAATTTAGCCTTTTATCTCAAGCGGACATTCAACATTACTTAGCATGATAAAGAACAAAAAGAATATACTGCGCCTCTGAGAAGCCGCTTTTTTCTGCGGTGTGCTAAAAAATTCTATTATTCCTATTACCTTACTTTTTCCCTCTAATCTGGATAATTCGCGTGTTATATTCTCTGAAATACAGTCTGGATTGTTCTGGAATTGATGATTTGATTTTCTGTGGTGAGTTTTTGTTGATGTTAATGAACAAACTAGTACATGTAAACGTTTGTCTTTAAATGTCCTTGGTCCTCGAATCACAGTTTTTGTGTGCTCATGTTTCTCTCCGATCTCCGTTTTTTCCCCTTGTTGTTTTATAACTTTAAATTGATGGGGTTTTTTGGTTGGTAAACTATTTTCCCCTCTTCAGTTTGATCCACTGTTTCTGGATCGATCTCCGTAATTCAATTGTGTGTGTGTGTGTTATGTTTTAGAGATTTCGTTGAATGTCACAGTGGGAACCATCAGGCTTTTTCTCATATTCACTTTGATTTATGAACTTACAAAACATAAAACGCTCTCTGCCTTTTTTTCTTTGGAAATCGAAAACGCATTACAAAGCATAAATTTATGATGCCCAAAAATATCCCTCTGGAGATTAGCATTTTTGCGACAGGTAAAGAAGTCATAAAAATATCACTGCCTTTACTGGGAAACATGCTCTTCAGCAATGGAGGTCGATATGAACCGCACCTTAGTTTGTAATCTATTTTGCGTTTCATTTTTGGATACTAGATTAGAGATCCAGAATCTAGATCTAGATTCTAATTTGAAAGCTTGTCACATCAAACAGAAAAAGCAACGGAGGATCTCTCGAAGTCTGTACATTTTTGTAAATCTAGATCTTTGAACAAGACACTCGAGCCTTTTCTCGACTATTTAATTCTTGATGAACCAATCGTTATATTTCTCGAATCTAGAATCAAGATTTAGATCCAAATCTTGATGTGACTGAATTGATGGCAACTGCTCACGTCACTTGAAGGTAGGCCTAGATAGATTCTAGATTTAGTTCAAGCTGTTTAAAAACATTGACCAGATTTTATGTAGATTTAGATTATATATATATATATATATAGTCTATATGTATAGATATTTAGAAGATCTTACCTTAAGTTCTCTTCATACTACACATGTTTTTCAAGCGGAGGACATTTACTACAAAACTACCAGTGGCCTGGAAACGAAAAAAAACAACAAGACAAGGTCGGAACGGCAACCGAACACACCTCAGTCATACCTGAAGTGTGCGGAGGACAGGAGACACCTTTGTCCTCCGCTTGAAACACAAGTGTAGTATGAAGAGAATTTAAGGTAAGATCTTCTATATCTATGAAATGCTCCCACAGTTGAGCACTCTTATCAATTATTCCAACTTATCTTCAAACTATATATATAGGGCCTATATATATTATAGGAAAGAGTTCCTTTTAGGTACGGACGGTTTTTTACACAGAAGAAACAGTAGGCTGAGTAGCAACCCTGCAGAAGAGACAGAACTGAAATAAATTAATTTTTCTTCTTTGTGTAACCCCAAGCAAAAACCAAGCCCAATATTTTTCTATGGTCCGGATCAAATGGAGCCTAATATATAATTATAGTTGAAATGTTTTGGTTCAAATGCTATGGGGACTATAAGCATGACTAGACAATGCTTGGCCTGTGAATGTGATGAGCATACAAACTTGCAAATCTGGAAAGTAGAACCCACAATGAAAAGATCAGCTGAATGGCATCTCATCCCCAAAATTCCAATATATATATCACGGCGTCGCATGAGCGATACTTTAGTTCCCGAAGGCCGGCACCGGCTGACCGAGGTCAGAAGAGGTCAACCATCGGTCAGCGCAGGTAGCCTATGTGTGAGAGAGCGAGCATGCAGTATTCCCGTAATACTGGTTTTTCTTTTCCTCTCACCAGAACTTAAATTGAAAAGTTTTTTCAATGTTAACATAAACTTAAAACAGAAAAGAGATTTGATTTTTTTTTACAGAAAAAACGAAACCAATATTCAAAGTAGTTTTTCTGCTATAGGATCGGGAACCGAGCTATTTATTTGCAATGTTTTTAAAATGAGTTAACATTTTTAAAATTTAAAAATAAAAATTTGGCCCCAAGGATCTTTTTGAAATTTGCACATAACGTCCAAAACATGTTATAGTTGTCCCTTACAAAATTTCAGAGCCATAATAGAAAAAATATGTGGTTGGGAGTTTAATTTGTACAGTCGAATCATTTTTCATTACCAAATTTGAATAAAACTCGGTAAACGCCATTTTTTAAATAAATATTACAATTGTGAATAAACATACATCTCACTTAAGGAAAACAAAAGTGCAATTGGGAAAGATACATGAAAAGCAGTCTATGTACAGTATGTTATAAATAGTATCACAGTTTAGTGTCGGAGAGCAGGTGCGACCTGGAGTAAATGTGTTGTTAATATGTGGTGTAATTTCTTTAGATCGTTTATGATTCCGTGTGCTCTATGTTTTTCTATTGATGAAATCATCTGGTGACTGCTTTCCGTGCCCTGCTCCCCTAACAGACCCAGCCCTACCTTGTATTGCTGTATGTGTGTGATGCAGTGTTTCTCTAGTATGTGCTGCTTTGGAATAACTTTGAGTGGGAACATTCTTCTGTATGTAAGCATATACTTGTCTATTGCGGTTTGTATTTCTGATATCGAGCTGGGCTGTATTGGTTTCGTGTGAGATATAGCGTTGTGAACTTTGTTGAATGCACTATTGAGGTTGTTGAATGTCACTTGAATGGTTGCAGCTTTATCAATGGTGAATGGATTGTTTGTGAGAGCTTGTGTTTGTTTTATAATTGTTTCCGTGAGATCTGTGTAAACTTTATGTTGAAGATATTTGTGGCAGTGATTCCCTATGAATGATCTACTGTGATATGCTTGTGGTGTAATTCTATGCTTGTTAAGAACTGTGTCTAATGTAGTTGCAATTGGGCCTGTTCTCGGAGTGAGGGGTCTGTGTGACAGAAAATCAAGAACGCGTTCTATCTTGTGTATGTTTTGTGAGTGTTTTTCTATTTCACTTTCTGTTTCACTAAATACTAGACAAACCTCCTCAAATCGTAATTTTTCTTCCAATTCTTTATATTGATACCACTGAGCCCCGTATTGTTTAACACTTTTCCCAAAATGTGTAAGGACCTGGTCATTTTCATTAACTATTTCCATGTCTAACCTATGTGCACTATCCTCTAACAGCTTATGATGTTTTAAAACAACACCTAGTAATATGTGGAGGTAGGGAGGGCTCACGCTTTCTAAATCTATTTCTAAAAGTGGTGCATGCAGAGCGTTATGAAATTTGGCTACTTCTCTTTTATCGCTTGTTTCTCTAAGAAATGCAGAATTGTCAGCGAGCAAGGTTTCCAATGATCTAGACTGGCATTGATCACTGGGTTGGTGCATGTCTCGCCGTGGCATCAAGCACCACAGGCAAGGATATGTGCCTTGTGGGCCTGAGAGGCCATACATCTTGCACATAAAATCATAGTCACCATTGAGAAAGACTTTGATGGTCTTGTCTCTCCAACAATGGGACTGGAGTGCACTGAGGTCATTACCTTACCCGCCCTCTAAAAATCTAATTATGTTATCATGTGTATCTCGAACTGCTGCTATGGCTACCACTACAGTGTTATGACGTGCGTTTGGTTTGGCTGTGTTTGCAATTTGAAGAGTGAATTTGAGCGAATTTTTCCCATGATCCCCACCAATTTTTATCCAAATTTCATCTTCAGGAATAGACCCCTCACGCCAAGTTAGCAAATTCTGCTCATCATATGAATCTAACAATCTATCTAAAAATCTTGGTAAATCTGCTACCCTACCATATGGCACCTCATATTCACTCATTTCCTCCCGAACAAATAATCTTTTCTCCACCTTTACAAAGTCTGACACTATTTCTTTCGAAAGCTCCCTAACAGACTTTTCATTTTCTAACTGTATACCTAATTTCTTTAATAAGCTACCGTGTTTCCTACCTTGTCTCCAGTTTAGACCCAATTGCTCTTTAAGTGCTAGTGTGTGATGCCTCGAAACCTTAAGCTTTTGTTTACCAGAGGCCTTTGTTACAATTTGTCGCCTGCGTTCTGTGGGTATTTTCTTTAATTCTCTCTCTAACTGTGAATCTGCTGAACTAGATGAGGGTCCTGCAATGTGTGTCCTGACTTTTTGTAAAATTGATGCTCGTTTTCTTTTTGTTGGTGTTTTGGCTGTCTGTGTGTCTTTTCTAGGCTTTACAACTCTGTGAAATGATAAAGGCTGTCCCATTGTTTTGCAAGTGATAGTTTGTTTTTTAGCGTCCGCATTAAGTTTTCTCCTAACTAAATGTGTTGTGAGGCGTTCTTCTTGTGCTGATAGTGGGGTGTCACTGGGAAGACTAAGCGATTGACTAAATGTTGTGTCATGTTTTATCATTGGGGACGTTGAGCTGTCCTGTGTTTGTGGTTGTGTGGGCTTAATAGGTGTTGATTCTGCAATAGGAATAATAAAAGAGTCAATACTTGTATCACAAGCTTGACATATTTTAGAGGTGTTAGTATTAACAGAGGTGGATGCTACACTATCGGTATGACCTAAAGATGTGTGGTCTGTATCAAATTGAGTAAAGTTGGGTTGGTTTAAGTTATCCATTTCTGTGTGTACTGTCTCTTCTATAAAATGATGATCTATTGTTTGGTAATTGTGAAAGGACTGGGCTAGCTGCTGTGGCTATTTGGTGTGCGAGGTGCTTGCTGCTGGCTCTTGTGTTGTGGCACTAGGTGAGCTTGCACAAGTGGGCTTGAAAAATCCACGAGTCAAGCTCTGTCTGTGGCTGCACAGCTTGCTCATATCCAAGCTTGTTGGCTGGAATTCACACCATATGTCCATGGCTTTTAAAAAAGTTTCCTTTGTCCTTTTAATAGAAGTTAGACTTCTATTTTTTCGTATTGCGTATATTGTCGCAGAACACTTCACGCACAGATATTTTGAAAACATATCGTCTTTTTCTTTCGATATATCAAGTCCGCAAATCAATAAAATGTCTGCCGCAAAATCAGAACATTTGCGAGCATGATTATAGTTCTTTTTCTGTTTCTTTGAAACACAAATGTTTCCACAGATACGGCATAGTGCATCCAGGGAAAGCATGTGGGTTTCTAAAGAGTGTTCCATAACTAGTAAACCTGAATCAGGGACAAGATTAAAACACAATATTTAACACCATAAGCGTATTATAATGGTCCTAAATTTTATATAACTTTAAAGAACATTTTCTGCAGATAAATTTGATATCATTTAAAAAAAAGTTGCTCGGGCCATTTTTTTTGTTTTACATCAATTGCACATTGATATAGAAATTAATGTTGATAAACGCAAATTTTAGATAGCAATCTTCATTTGTTTATAAAACTCACAGGAATTTGAATACAAACACCAAATATTCACCGTCTTTTTGGTAAAGGTCTGACGTTAAAAATGAATGTAAAAAAGCTGGTGATACTCCGAGTAGTTTGGATGCAGTGTGGTTTAAAGCAGACAGAATTTTAGTTTTGTTCTCAATTCCTCCCATTGCACTGGCCAGCGTGTCCAGTGCACGGGTATAGCATTACAAGCACCTGTCAAGAACAGTGATGGATTACCGCAGGTGAGGTCGGCGGTAGCTAGACTTAAATCTCCTAAGTTAGTCGGTTCGCTCGGCCGTTGTGGCTCACCGCTCGCAACTAAAATGCCAGAATTTGGGGAAAATTCTACGCCGTGATATAGGCCTAGGAATGCACTTAGTTTATCAAGGAGGACTTCTGATTGGGTACGTTGATTTACTGTTTTTATGGGGCTAACTTTGGGTCCAAATTCAGACCTGCATAGGTGATACGTTTTGTAGCATATATCTGTGATAAAAATTATTCACTTCTCATAAAGAGCATTATAATATCAAAATTTGAGAGGGCTTTCTAGTCATGATAATATCAAATTTTTTAAAAATTTTGATATGCACAATTGTTTTTGTCTTTGGTTCCTGCTTTTTTGCAAGTGTAGGTCTAGATCTAGGCCTTTCATTATCATTCTTCACAATTATCTGTGTCTGAATGATAGACCTTTCATAATCATTTTTCACGATTATCTGTGTCTGAATGATCTGCTTGATCAGAACTCATCACAGTCTATCCACTTTCTGATTGTTTTTCGCGCTTCGGAGCTTGTAAATATATTGTTGAAAATTTGATTCGAGAGTCTTCTTAGCTCATAAGTCCTCCAATTGTTAATAAACAAAATCTCTTACTGTTCCTATTCGGAAATCGTTTCATTTATCAACAGTTCTTAATTTGAAGAGAGGGACTTGTTTACTCAACCCCACCTATATATCGCCCGTATGGACCACTATATTGTGTACATATATTGTCCGTTCACTTTCTCTTTCTGAGTGTCTACTTTCTTTCCTTATAACTACCGGAAATCTCGTGCAAATTTCATTTACGTTTATAGTATACTTTAGACTTTGTTTTGTTAAGTTTAGTTTCGCTTTTGGACTAAATTTATACTTAAAAATGCGGTTCGAAATTGACCGTTTTTGTCTGCGATTTCAAGGCTTAGGCTAGATCTAAACTTTGAGTTAGGATGGATGATCACTTGAATCACCATAGGGATGCTATAGAAATCATTTTTCTTGGTTATCTGCATGGTTATCCCTACAATCAGCATAAAATAAAGACCATTGTCCATTTGACATCAGGAGTCAGATTGTGATGTTGAGATGGTGGTGAAATGGGATGTTGATGGGGAAAAAATGAAATGGTGGTGGAGTCAGCCTGAAGTGAACGAGAAGTGTTAATGAATTGGTTTACTATCATGAAAACTTGCTGTATTAAAAATTCAAAACCTCTAGTTTTTTTTACAATTTATTTCATAATTTTATCTTTTTTTGTTTGCAATATTTTTTTATATGTATAGATCTATTTTTTTGTACCGAGTTATGTCCCTTCTCTCAGGGCTTTACCTAAGCTGGAGTCATTTAGGAGGGGGTTGAGTTAAAGTTAGCATAGGTGCAGTACTTTAGCTCTAGTTCTACTCCTAGGTATTCATACAAAGTGTATCTAGTCACCGTCTGTGATGAAAGCTTTTGTTCTGGAAATGATAGACTATCATACAAGTGATCCTGAACAAACTAAATACTTTAATCAAGGAATGACCACAGCCTTGAACATTGGTAGAAATAGCTGCATTACATACAACTGAATTTTGATGTGGCACTTGAGAGAGAGAGAGAGAGAGAGAGAGAGAGAGAGAGAGAGAGAGAGAGAGAGAGAGAGAGAGAGAGAGAGAGAGAGAGAGAGAGAGAGAGAGAGAGAGAGAGAGAGAGAGAGAGAGAGAGAGAGAGAGAGAGAGATTGGTAATCAGATGATACTGGTTCACATTCTCCTTCACAGTCCAATTTTGAATACTGAGGCCAAATATTTTAATTTTGCTTTACATCTGGATGAAAAGTTTTAGGGTCCCCTCTATGCCTTGAGACTGATGGTCAACTTCATTCAGTTTTTGAAACTCAAGTTCAATATAATAATAATAATAATAAAAATAAAACTCAGTTGATCTCACAAGAAGAAGAAACAAGCTTAAATATAGATTAAATCTGGATATCTTTATACAATGTGAGTCCTTTCATGACAAAATAATCATAATGTGCTACACATCTTTGCCTATCCCAAATTTTGCAGCAGCCGTTCCCCCCCCCCTTTTTATCTCTGAATATCATAACCATGATAACATGAGCTGATATACTGCGCCAAAAGAGTTCGTCCAGCTTTTGTCAATTATTGCACTATAATAATTTTAATGCTTCAAGATAGCTGATTTCATCCTTAGAAGTGAACGTTAAACGCTATTTTATCAATCATCTTCTCACTATATACTGTACCTGTATTCTGGGCACACCAAAAGGAATTCATGCCAGTCTGCACTTATTTACCCACATTACAAACTAAATCTCAACATGCTTAGGAAGTACCTTGAAGCTGTAGAGGAAATGAAACAAATCAACTAAGAGATGGAAGAAACTAGTAAATTTTACCTTTATGAAGGTCAGCCATTTTTTTGCTTTTTCCACAGGATTCAAGTTTCATGGGATTCATTAAGTAAAAGTGGTCAAAGGCCATGTTGCCTTTTTTTTTTAAACTCATCTCTCTAGCTTTCCTATCATTAAATCCCTTTCCAGAATAAAATTCAGAGAGCTGATAAATCACCCTTTTCTGTACTGTGAAACATTTGTTGAAGCATCTATGACCCAATTGCCTCTTAAAACAAATTACCTTATTAAATGTACTAATCACATTTCTTCGTTTTTACTGAAGAATCTGCTAACTCTATATATTTTTGTTTTATTTGGAATAATCAACTATCTCTTGCAATGTTTAAGGTATCAATAATATTGGTGATCTCATCAGCAACCAGTAGCCAACTGTGTCTTAAACTGAAATGGGATTTTTACTTTTTTATTTGAATGTTAGACTGAGGCCAGAAAATGCGAGTGGAACTTTTTGAAGTTCATTTCAACAATTCCAATTCCATCTACATTGGTGGCCAGACAGTTAGTGGAAAGGTGGTTGTGAAGCTTACCAAGGCTACACGGATTGATTGTAAGTACTTTTTTAAATTCTATGACCATCATCATATCTCTTGCTAATTTTTAAACTAAAAATTTCTCATCTAGTCTCTTTTCAGTTTTACTGAATGGATCCTTCTGAAAAAAATTTTGTTTTTGTTGTTATATAGTTATTTAGTCTTTGTCTTTATAGATGATGCACTGAAGGCCAGCCTTTTGTCTACATAGATGATGTACTTAAGGCCAGCCTTCTTCTGATTATAAGCTGGCTTGTGAAAACTTTGCATAAAGGCTTACACACCCATTCAATTGCAAAAAAAAATCATATTTTCCTCTTTATATTAGTTTTTGTTGGTTGTAGTTCTTATCAGGACTTTTAGAATGGAAAGCATTAAACCGTTATAAGAGATGTAGCTGCTAACTTAGACTACTATGGAACAACTATATTAAATGAAAAAAAAAAAAAAAAAAAAAAGACAACAGAAAAGCAGTAATTTCATGCAACTCATGATGTTGGCAGAGAATTGAAAATACAACCTTATTACAAAATGCGCTTACCTTGAAAGGTTCACAGACCATTGATATTTTTGTCACATCTCTTTTTTGCTGTTCACACTGCAATCAAGTATGATTAGGTTGAATATGGATGCTTTGAAATCACATATTTGTCAAACTCATATGTTTTCCCCTGCCAATACCATCTCCGCTTTCATCTCTACTTTTTCATTGACTTGTACAAATTTATTTAATTCATCACACAAACAATGTGCCCTAATAAAGAAAATTTGGTTCGTAAGAAAGAAAAGAGACTATTAATTTTTTTTTCCTAACATTAAATTTGGAATATGGGTTCAATGCCAACATGTTTGATAACTTTTTAAAACAAGCAGGCTTTGTACATCTTCCTGTCTAAAATGCCTAACCTTTGACCTCTAGTTGCCAGAAGAAGCAACACCTCTCTTACCCCCCCCTTTTCTCCCAGTTTAATACATTTGACGCCAGTACTCTGTCAATACCTGCTATGTCTACCTGTTGTGAAGAAATTGAACAACTTCTGTGCAAGACAAGGATGCTGATAACAGCTAAACCTGTTTAGATGTTAAAAACTAGCGATTGATAGAAGTAGATCTCCTAATCAATTGATACTAGGGAGCCAAATAACCCAGTAAATATAGCAATCAAGTGCAAATAGGGAGATGTGTGTGAACCTACATTTATAACTTAGCATAGAAAAAGGAGTAGAGGAGAGATTCCTGGGCAAAAAAAGAGATAGTGATAAAGAGGAGGGAGATATCTTAAGAACGATGAGAAAGAGTAGGGTTATTGAAGAGAAAGATTCAGGCAAGGAAAAGAGGGAGTAGGAGAATATCAGGCAGAAGAAATTTATCTGAGAAAGAAAGGGAGTTGTAGGTTAAAAAAGAAAAAAAAAAGAACTTGAGATGAGAGTGAGAAAGAGAACAGAAAGAGGTTGAGAAGAAAAAGATGGAGTAAAGACACATGAGATAATTTGTACGTGATGAAAAGGTTGGATGGAGAAGAAGCAAAAGGGGATGAATAGATAGGGTATATTTTTAGAAAATTGTATTGTCTAGGGATATTGGACAGGAAAGGTGTTTAGGAAACATCACACTCTTGAACATCAAAATAGAAACGATTGGCGAAGAGTTAATTTTTGAAAAAAAAAAAATTTTTGTTTTGTGTAATTTTTATGCAAGTTTATTTCAATATCAAATTTGTCTAATGACTGCAACAAGCTATGAAAATAAATCTCTTGAACATTAATTAATAATTTTATTAGTCTTGGATGTTGAATAATCGATGCCTCTAACACATCAAAATTTTTCTAAGAATTTGAGGAATCTATCCTTGACTGAAGTGAAGTTGTAATCTCAACTGAATTTAAAAAAATGTATCTTTCATTTTCTTTGCCAGCGATTGATATCAAATTTACTGGCCGTGCCAAGTCCAAATGGGATGTTTCTAACGGAGATAGCTCTAAACAGTATAAAGCCACTGAGGTGTACATTGATAGTGAACACCATTTGTACAGATGTCGAGGTGAGCACATTGCTAAGGCATTTGCTGATGAGTACAGATCAGAAAGTTGAAAGATACTTAAGTTCATTGCCATGGGAAGAAAAATATAAAAATATATATTTGAGATATATAATATAGGTTTTATTCATTGTTTAGTCTTAAAGTTGAAATCAATTTATACTCCTTGGAAGGAATAAAATCTCTTTAAATGATAAGTTTAAAAGTTACTTTAACTAACGTAAGCAAGACCAATAAATTGTGATGCATTTATTTGTCACAAATTTGTCATTCATTTTTCACACTTTGAAGGGATTCAGTTTCCAAAGACATTTCTTAATGCTTCCTATATGCTTATTTCAGATTCACAAATTCATGCTATTAGCCATAACAGCAATGCAATTGTTTTCTTAGTATTATAATGTATTATCTTAGCCTGAAAAGAGCTATATTAGTCTGTATACATTTTATGATTTCTTGATAAATTAGAATCTGGAGAATTGCAGTTCTCTGTTTATTTAAATTTGATTAGTTTTATTAGATGTTTAACCATACAGAAATATTAGTTAAATTGACAGCTGATGAAAAGATATGCTTTATTCAATGTCATAATTCATGATTTTCTTGATATTGAAAGTATTGTTTTTAGTTATAAAGAAAACAATGTAGTTTTCAGATCATAGTTTGTGAATGTGTGAGTTCCAGCAGTCTATTTTACATACAAGAGTCTACAGTCAGAAGGCTTAGCCTTGATATAAAATGAGGAGGGAAGACATTGGGTGTTGATGGTTTAGTAGGACTCAGAGATGTATGTTTTCTGTACAATACAACAAGAAGGGGTTGTTACAGTAACTGAACAGGTCATTTCTAGCTATATCTAGCCTGTTGATTAGGCTCAGAATAGATCTGACTTTCGTTGTGTGATATTGCTGCTAGAAGACAAAAACAGGCCTTCATCAGTCTTGGTACTTGGCCTAACAGATGCCAACATGAACAAAAAAGGCTTTAAACTAATGTCTTGATATATTTCATTTTCCTTCAAAATGCTACGCTTTCTTGGCTATTTAAATTAAGGAATAACTTGAAAATTAAAGCAAACATCATAGATCCTCCCTTTTGTACAATATAATATTTAGGGTTGGTTTTTTCCCCCCTCTTTTTCTTTGATTCCTGATCTTTCCGATTCTGGTTTATTAAAACTTTTTTGGGACTAGATTGCAGTTGTTTGGAGGCATTGATAGAAATAACAACTACAGTTAAATTGAGAAAGAGATTATCCCGTGTTACCAAATTTGGAAATAGAGAGTAGATTCTGTTGTCACAAAAATATTATGAACTGGTAGTGCTAAAATCTCTTTTTAAATATTTTTTGTCTTTTTTAGCATACAAAATGAGTGTATTGATGAGCATATTGATCGGTCAGTGTAAAGGGATATAGATAAGCTTAGTTCTTTAATTGGTGATAAGGGGCTCATTAGTTGATGTTAGAGAAATGTAAATTTTGCCACGTGAATTTTGTTTATATTTACTGGTAAATAAATAAATTACCTTTTCCCCACTAAATCTTTTTGTCTCATTGTGTTTCTGGTGCAGGTGAGAATGACTTGCAGCCAGCTGGTCTTCACATGTACCCATTTGATTTTACCCTGCCATCTGACGTCCCATCATCTTTTGAGGGTCGCAGAGGCTTTGTACGCTACCTTTGTATGGTGACATTAGACAGAGGTTGGAAGGGTGTGCTACAAATTGAGCAGGACTTAACTGTAATTCGACACCTGGATCTGAACCAAGTGCCCCATGCAGGAGTGAGTCGTTAAGTGATGGAAAAAGAAAATTCCAATGCTGTAATATTTCGTGGCTAAAGACTTTTATCAAAGGGCCGGGTGGGAGGAATTGGGATATTTGCAAGATCTCATGAACAGGTCTTTTTTGTGAACATAATTATTTCTACAAAAAGGGGGTAAAAATCAGTCTAAACCACGGATCACAAATTTAAATCATGTGAAAGAGGGTTTTCATATCCATTCTGTTACACTATTGTCTATACTTGTTTATTTTTTAACTATTTTTATTTCAAGATGTAACATAGTGACTGTTTTTATCCTTAACTTCAAAATCAAGTTAAAATGCTTATAATAAATTTTTTTTTTAAATGGTATTTTTGTACATATTCGCAAGCATGGAGTCTACCTGAAAATATCAACATATTGAAGTATGTATAAAGTGCCTTTTGTAAACCCAAAGAAGGTCTAAAAATATCAAACTTGACTTTGCTGTATTAAAATCCAAACAGACCCTTGCAGAAAAATATCATGTGGCTGTTATAAATAAATTTTTTGTCTTAGAAGACACTGAGGAAATTTACTAACAATGTATAAAGTTGAAAGTAGCTGTCGAAAAGGCAGCATTAGAACATATACCAAGAGTCAAAAAGAAAACAAAAAATAAGGAGATGACTGAGGATATTTTGGAACTTGTGGAAAAAGTGAGGCAAGTAAAAAGTAACAGTGAAAATTACAAATCCATACATAAGGAAATCAGAAAAAAATATGATGAAGCAAAAGAAAAGGGGATCAATGACAAATGCAGAAACATCGATATATATGTGCCTGCAACAGAAGTACTGAGAAGACAATGTGGAGAAATACTGAAGAAAACTCGGGAAAGAGAACATGCTCATCTACAGGGTGGCTGAAGTTAAAAAAAAAATCCAATGACATTATTACTAAATAAGAAAAAAATTCACTGGCAGACGAGCAACGAAAGCAGGGTCAACAGAGTAGGAATTACATTGAACATTCAGACTTTAGTCATATCACCAAAATCCTTATAAGAATCATCATTATACAAGTCCGAAACAAAATCAAACCAGAAATAAAAGAGGAACGGTGTGGCTTTGTGGAGGGAAAGGGTACAAAAAAGGGTATATCCATTGAACTATAATTGAATGAGCTCTGGAAGTACGAAAAGAGGTTTATCTGTGCTTCATTGACTACACCAGCTCAACTGGAATGATGGAAGGAAAACACAGCAGGGAAAAACCATGAGAAAAGATGTTGGTTGGACTAACAAAGTTTTTAAATGTAAGATGAGTGACAGATGCACTAAAAGCAATGGGAGATTGAGATGCCTCAAAGGTTATGATCCCCTACGCTATAGACCAGGGACCTGATTGATATGTCAAACTAAAATCTAGTAGAACTGTAATACTGTGCACACATACAATGCACACCTTGAAACTTTAATCCGGTTTGATATTCATACACATTATTTATTTTGTTATCAAATTGCGGAAGATGGTTTGGGTTAATTTTTCAACTTAAACACATTTTTTAAAAGCCATCGAGGTCTTTTATTCCCTGATAGATATTAAATCCTTAATTTTAGTCTTTGGTCCTCTCGATTAATCTTTTCACAGATAAGTGCTTATCCACATAAATGCTTACCTAGCTCAACTGGCATTTAAAATCTATGGCCAACATTAGTAACTCTCCTTACTGCCCTAGCCTCTCTCTCTCTCTCTCTCTCTCTCTCTCTCTCTCTCTCTCTCTCTCTCTCTCTCTCTCTCTCTCTCTCTCTCTCTCTCTCTCTCTCTCTCTCTCTCTATCTTTTCTTTTTTTTTATTCCTTGACTTTTTTCCCTTGCCTATTTTTCCATTGGTCAGTTGGTAGTTCCTTCACTCCCATCCTTCTTCTCTCGTCTCTCTTTCTCACTCTCTCTCTCTCTCTCTCTCTCTCTCTCTCTCTCTCTCTCTCTCTCTCTCTCTCTCTCTCTCTCTCTTTTAAGCCATCATCTAACCAAGCTGTCAAGATGAAAATCTCTCTCCCACTTACAAAGTTGAAATCTATTCATTAATATTAATCTGATCTCTTTTTAAGCTTCCTCAAAACTTAGACAGAGAGGAGGTTTATGAGGGTTGTTGCTGTGATTCAGGGGATGTCACAGCAAAACTGCAACTGCCCAAGTGTGGTTATGTTCCTGGGGAGCCACTCCTTTACAACCTGGTAGTAGAGAATAAAGCTACATCCTCTATTTGTGGCCTTGTCATGTCTCTCATACAGGTAGTGATCTCACTCAAACAAAACCTATATAGTAAATGAGGTTTTTTGTAGGAGTCATATCCTTTTATTTTTTAGGGTTCATAAGGGTTCCTAATGAACCTAATGACACATTTGTCAATTAAATTTTTTCTATGGCATTTCTGAAGACATAGTTAAAGAGCTCCATTTGCTAGAGTTAACTTTGGTCGTCAGCTAATATTAATAAAGTATAAGGGTTAAAATGTAAATAGTGTTTAAAAAAGAAAAAAGAAACCTAATTTTGACTCAAATGCTAAATCTTAGGTTATACATGTTATATGGCCTTTGGCCTGCAAATGTCCTTATTTCTCTCCACATATTAGACAGTGCGCTACACTGGCTACAGTGACAGTCTCTTCTCTTCTGGTAACCCCAAGTACCATGACAAAGTTAACAGCTGGACATTAAGGCAGGCTGATGAAGAAATCCCACCTGGCAAAACAGCCACATACAACAGTCATTGTATTATTCCAGCAGTAGCACCCTCTCTGCTAGAGGGTTGCAACATCATAGATATTAATTATGAGCTGCATGTGAGTCTATACATCATTAATATTTACATCAACTGTCTGTTTATTGAAAAAAAAAATTATCTACTTTTTTTTTTTGATTTAATGGCTGCCAAAAATTCTCAAAGCTAGCTTAGCACCAAGCTGACCATAAGGGTTTGTATTGCACCTTTTAAATGCTGAGCACTTTTTTATTCTCAGAGTCAACTAATTATATCAATAATGGCATCTATAAAGCACAATTGAAGTATGAAAAAGGATTAATATGCTCAGCACTCTCATTATATTTATAGTTGACATTTGGTCTTAAAAAAATTTGCATGAAATAAAAGTGAATTCAAAACTTTATAAATAAAGTTAATGATAAGAATATAAATACACATGTATGTAATACATGCTCTCCTCACCTAGAAAGCGACTGTCATTTGCATTTAATGGATCTGTTTATGTTTAAGCTGTTGTGTGGCATAGGAAAATTGGCAAGCTGCAGGGAATTTATTGGATAAAATCTGATTAAACCTGATTCAACAGTTTGTTTTACCCTTGATGAGACTTTTAAGCTAAATTTTTAGTGGGCTTAGCTTTTTCTTCTATCAAAACTATAGGCCTTAGCCATTTTCATCCTATTATTATTTATCTCTCTGTACTATCAATCTTATTATAAAAAATTCTTAATGCTCTCCACATTAGAGTTGGACACCTTCAGTGTCCCTCTTGCTCTCTGTAATATTGCTTTCAAAACCTTGACTTTGCCCTTTGTCTTACAGGAGTGCTGAGATCTTTGGTTAGAGTTGCTTTATAGTCAAATATGTTTTGTTTCTTCAAAATATGTATTCTGAGGTCATAGAGGGGTTGGAGTATCAAGCAGTATTTATGGAGTTGTTTGAAATTGTTTTTGAAAACATCTTTATTTCAAGTAGTCATTGCACATTACATTGTCTTTTGTGTCACTTAGCAGAAGCATGCATATTATTATGAGATCATCCTTGTTTTCAACTGTTCTGACTGTATCTAACAGTGATGCCTTTTGTTGAAAAATGCCACCATTACTGTTATATACTTCTGACATGGCTTTGCAGCTATCTTACAAGTCTTTTGCTGCATTTCATCCTATGTACTGCATATATGGTCATGATGATTCTAACTGGACATTAAAAAGTTTACTTGCTTGACTTTATATTATTCAAACTGAGAATTGATATATCCTACCTTTTTGAAAGAAGTAAAAGATAGATGCTAAGTTTTTATGCCTTCTCTTTTTGACTGAATCATGTAGACACTTCTAAATTTATCCATGTTGGTGTAGATTTTTATAGTTAGATCAAAGTTTCAGTAAATAATGTTGGCCCTCATTAGTAGTACATTTTTCAAAAATCAGCATGTATTTGATTGTCACCCACTCCTAATCTCTTCAAGAATAACCAGTGAAACAAGCTGTTCTAGCTGACTTTGAAATGAAGCTATTTCATCTGCCTTCCCTGCATCAAATTTGTTTTTGAAACTTGTGACCATATGTCATTGAAATTCTTTATTTGTTATCCATCTGTTCCTAAACACTGGATAAGTCTAAAATATTTAGATTGTTGAACAATTTAATTGGTTTTAAGCATTGTATAATCATATTTTGGGCTTTGAACATCACTACTCTTCTATTGTTTTGAATGTATATAAGTCATGGATTTTGTTCCATTTGATTATCCAGCTACTCTTTGTTCTCACGGTTCTGATTTGTACATATCTCATTGGCAGCCTTTATAATTATAACATTATTCCGTTCTGATCCTTCTTGATTGTAAATGCAGGTTGTGTCTTGATCTGCAATTCTCTCTTTTAATGTGTCATGCGATGTGCACAACTTTCAGAGCTTTGAAATATGCATTTATGATTTCTCAGTTTCTCTCAAAATGTTAAGCAATTAATGCGATGTAAAAATTTCATGTGATGAGAATCCTTTACCTGCAAAATAATTTTTGATGTTGAATGTTTTTCTTTTTCCTCCTTTCAAATAAAAAAGGTTGAGGTTCCAGTGGGATGGAGAACAATTCAGCTTTGCTGTGTAGTTTTTATTGGAACAATCCCATTGAGACAGAGCCGCACAGCATCTGCACCAATCGAACCAGTAGCTGATTCAGGCCTTGAGCCAGTTACAGGGCATAATTTTGATAGTAAGTAGCTTTAGAAAAAAGTTTTGACTCTCTAAATTCTTGCTGTTAAGTTCTAACACTTCAAACTGCAGTGCAATTTAAAATTTTTTATCAAACCTTTTCTCTATATAAAGTACTGGATTTGACAGAATTTTTTAGGTTATCTCATCACTTGATTTAATTCATTTAGTCAAGTGTAAAATTGATTATTCAAATTTAATCATAGGGGTTACTGTTTTAAAACTTCTCAAGCATCCTTTGCATTGAGATTCAATGGATAAGTTGAAGGAAGTTTTTTCCGTACACCTAAAATCAAAATCATATGTAAAGTCTTCTACAGCTTGTTTTATGGATATTTACAGGCCAAAGAAAAGGACATGATTTTTGTGTAGGTATATCACTTTTCTTTTTTTTTTTCTTCTTTTTTCAGTGCCACCTTCATATGAAGAATGTGTGTTTGGCCGCATGGAGTCTCAAGAGCTAGAGCCAGGAGACATTGGTGTTGACGATGATGATGACAATGAAACAAGAGGAGGGGCAGGAGGCTCATCCAACACAGCCTTGAGACGTTCCCGCCTTCACCGCTTACCAAGCTACCCATACTACTCATTTGAAAATCCATCACCCAGTGCATCTGCAACTCCTGCACCCCTTTCCTCTATGAGATTGGATAACAGTTACCCTGATCCTCCACCTTTGCCGCAGGGAGAGAACCAGGGTTACCAACTTTTACCTGTCTCAGAACAGCCAACATATACCTCACTTCCTCCTCCACCCAGTTATGAGTCTCTGGGATTGAATGGTTGAAATGGGGTGCATAGTTTAATCTTCATAATTAGGTTTAATACAGCCAAGTACACAGAGCACAAAAAAAAACATGACAATCATAGAAAAAAGTCATTGAAAAGTAACTTTTTATAGTTGCATTTAAATGGTTGAAATCTTATGTTGTTTTGAATTAGATAAGTCCTCATTGTTTCCATACTTACTCACTGCTCTTCTCCACTGAATTTAATTCAGTATCCAAAAAAGACATTTGGTTTGACTGAGATGTGTTGTGAGCAGAAAAACACTGATGTTAACTCATAAATTTTATGAATTTTAAAGGTAAAAACTTAAGAAAAATTTAGTGACTTCCTCCCATTTGTGATGCATAATGCATGACATTAAAAAAAAATAGATGTTCACGTTTTGTGAGTTTTAAAAATGTTATCAATCATGTTACATCATGATATAGAGTTTGTTGATAACATTTTAGAAATTACCTACATCTTTTCCTAGCAGCTCAGTGTAAGCAGATTCTGCTAGACGTTTTAAAAATATAGTTGAAAAGAATGTAAATTATAATGCTGATGAAAAAATATTTATTTTATGAAGCTAATGTGATACCAAGCTCTCCAGTTTTAGTTTTAGCCATTATAAGGTTGAAGTCTAGATCTGGACCTGAATCTAACTCTAGTTAAAAATCAAACTAGTTGTAAAGATTGAAAGCAAAGCTGTCATTGTTTTTTTGCTTTTTTTTGGTTGGTTGTTTTTTTTCTTTTAAAGAAAATGCAGCCAAGAATTAATTAAAATTTATCACATTTTAATATAATCTTTGTATTAATTTTGTATATATTTTTTTTCACTAGAAATATTTATCGTATGAAGCATCAAATGTGCTATTGCTCAGTTCAATCAACTAAATAAGCCGGTCTGCCATTGGAATTGTGGTGACAAATTTACTTTTTCTTTTGAAATGTTTTATTATTGATTTTTTTTTTTTATAGTATCAGCAATAGAAGAATAAAATCTGGTTCATTGAAATATTTTTTATATTATAAGGTAATTATAGATAATTGTAACAGTGTGTAGGATCAATGCTGCCATCCGTATTTCATGCTTGCTCTAGTCAATTCGCCTCAATATCTTTGTAAAGGCAAAAAAGTTGTATGCTTTGCCTTCAATGTCACCTACCTTGATTTGCAAAAATTGCATTTTTCTGTGAATTTAGCTTGAATTTACTGGCTTTAATTACAAGAAAAAATGTCTTATTAATTATTGACTTTCTACAGAGTTTATTGCAAGGAAATAGTAGAGGTTGTTACTGTGTTTATAAATCCCTGGATTTATCTCTGATGAATTTTGGAAGGTAAGGCAATTGTGCCATTTTCAACTCAATCGTGAAAAAAGGTCAAAATTACATTTTTTGTGGATTTTCTATCAACGAGAAGTAAACTGCTTACGTTTAAATTACTTGAAGATAAAAAAGGAAGCTTGTTTTCTATTTAAAAGAGAGCGTGAAGAAGTAAAGTAACAAGTTTTGGATGTTTATTTATAAGAATAGAATTCCCCCAAAGTGGTGCTCCATGCAGTTGCACAAAATGTGTCATTTTTTAAAATTTCAGATTTACGTAACTTCTGTATAAATCAAACTATAGAGTTCAATCAAATTTCTTGGAATGAAAAAGACTTTTTGGAAAAATTTAGCATACCTAGTTCAATATGAGAAGAAGAAAAAAACTTAACACCACAAATTGTCGTAGGTGAGTATTTTGTGAGTTTATAAACATTTTATCAAGCAATTCATCAACTGCTTGCAAAAAATACTGCACCATTAAAGCTTTCTATTTAAATGTTTGACCCTTTGTTGCAGTGAAGCAGCAAAATTGGAAAAAAAAAATATTTTAAGATTTTACAAATGGATAAGAAGCACAGCTTGGAATCTTTTAAGAGAATTTCTGATGTGGTATATTGAATTTTCAAAATATTTAAATAAAAGGCACCCAAACACAGTAACAAACATTCAGAAAATGTTCCCAATCCAAAGATTATTTATCACTCAAAAGTAAATAGGATAATAAGAAATTACTGTCTCTAGATTTGAAATGTACAAAGATAAGAATTCACAACAAACAAATATGTTTTTGGCTACTTCAATTTCTTGAAATTTTAGAGAAATGCTAGGGATAATTGCAGTTTGCCTGTTGTAACTTAATCCTTTTCTTGAAAAGCAAATCATGGGAAATAACACAAAGGGCTGTTTTTGTCAACTCTGATTGTAATAATCTAATATCCAATTGCTGTTGAGAAATACTTTTTGTGTGCATATATGTTGTGTTTTTTTTAGATTTATATATATAGCTTACGTATTTATATGAGTGTGTACAGAATATGTCTTTTACTCCAAGAGCCAAAAACTTGTGAGTGGTAAACTTTATTTTTTTGCATGTTGCAGTATTTCACAGATACCAGATTTTTGTGTGGGTAAAAAATTAATGCGTTCAATATATATATATATATATATATATATATATATATATATATATATATATATAATGATAATAATAAAATTGATTACCTATATTTGGTTTTCCATGACTCCAGAGTTTTGAGCCCGTGTGGCTCTTGCCAGATGGCTGCATCAATTTTGAACCCTTTTGAGCAACATTTGATAAAATGGAATTTTTTTTTTTTAATTTTCTCAGTTTTCACAAAAGTGACTGAGGCAATTTGTGCAGCACCATGATGAGTATGAAAAATACTTTCTACTGTAAAATATGCCTTTGGTTTTGTCTTTAAAAACATGATTTGAAGTCTTTATTCCAACAATTTTAGATTTTGTTTTATTGGTTAAGAAAAGTGATAAAAATAGGAAGACCCCCATCAACCAAAAAAAAAATCTTTATTTTTGTTGTCAGTATTGATATAAGAAATGCTCCTGTTATCAAAATTGATGTTCATGTTGTGTCTAATGTAATGCATAATTATTTTTGTGGCTAAGCCCTCTAAAGAAGAAATGGTTGCCATCTTAACAGATGAATACTTTTTTCAAACAGCAGATAATTTTAACTCTCCTTTCTATTTTTTTGATATGATATTGCTCAAGTATCGGATATTTAATATAGCAATACCTTCTTAAGTTTAAGGCAATAGATTGATGGACACTTAATTTTAAAAAAGTAAAAGATTTTTTATGCAAATTTCATACACTTAGGGAGAAAAGATACCTTAGTTATCAAAAGTAAGGGAGTTGTAAAGTAAGTTAGTACTCTTTTATATTTTACATTGAAGTGACAGAAATGTTATTCAATAATCTTGATAAATTTTTTTTATATGCATTATATTGAAACCAGTGTCGTATGAAGAGAATTGAAGGTAAGATCTTCTGTATCTATGAAAAGCTCCCACAGTTGAGCACTCTTATCAATTGTTCCAACTTATTTTCAAACTATATATATAACAACTATGGCTGTATACGTATTCGTGTAAGATAATTTTAATGAAAAGGGCTGAATGTGCAGGTTTCTTTATATTAACTGTACATGCACAGCTTCAAAGATTGCTTTTTAAATTCTGTAGGAGAGGAAAAGAAGAAAAGTTTAAAAGTTCATATATTCATATATGAATTTGATTTATTGCAAACAAAATGGTAGGGTGTAATTAAGTGCAGTCACAGAAAAAGTGAAATTGTTGGTTTTTTTTTGTCATTACCTGTGTCATGGAGAAACAAGCAAGCTTGACTAATTCATCCATGGCACTTGGCAGTGAAATAGTCTCCTACATGTCTAAAGATGTTTTCTTTTGTAACATTGGCGGAGTTACAAAGTATATTTTGAAAACTTGAATTTTCCATTCCAAATAGTTTAGTTATATTATATTGTACAGATTTTTTTTAAATTCCTCTACAGAAAATTTAAATTCTCAGGCAGGTTTAGCGGTAATTTATTTACATTGAAGCTTTCATTATTATATTGTGTGCAATATTTGCCATTGAATACATTTACCATTTTGTTTTGTCATTTTTCTGTGTTAAAGTGCAGAAATTATTTATTCTTTGATCATTGTTACCATTATTGTAAACCATGTGTCTTGGTTATTTATTCTACCTATTCTCTCTCATTGATGTAGCTTAGGAAATGAGGAAGTCTTTCGATGAGCATGAATCTCCATAATTTGCATAATGTATTTATCAACTGTAATTTCAAAGAATTTAATAATTGATGTTAAGTTGTAGTCGTAACATAGTTTCCATTAAGCAGCAAAATCATTATATTACAATGCACGCCATATGTAGTAACAACACAAAGTCTTTGATGTGGTGGGAGGAGAACAGAAAGCAAGGTAATAGTGCTGCCTTCATGGAAGCTTTAGCATTAACCAAGTAATAGCAGTTTAGGTTGTAGAAGCTGAGAAGATCAGATTTTAGCAATTAATTTTAGTATCCCTTTTTCTTTTTTCTTTTAGTTTTTTAATCTAATATAAGCCTAATATTAGATTTGATTTGAAATGAAAGGCTGCACATTTCTGGGGGTGCCTACAGGAAATAATCTGGATGCATTTACAGTCTTATCAATGAGATTTTTTATGTTATGTGGGTTTGATATTTACATCCTCTTGAATGGAATATGAAAACTTCACTAATCTGGTTGTTTCACAGAAACAAACCTTGTCTTGAAGTTTTAGGTTGATTTAAAAGTTAAACAAAATATGAAAAGTATGTTCTAGGTCTAGTAACAATATATACAGTCGTAAAAATGTCATTAAAAGATTAAAGGGCTTAAATAGGTACATTGTATTCCAAAGATAAATCAACATCTCATCCTTTATTTCAGTGTAAACATTTTATATGATAATTTTTTTTTATTATGAAACATTAAAATAAATCTTATCTGAAGTTTCATATTTGTTTCACTCAAATTTTAAATCAAAATCTGAATTTTAGGTATTATTTGAAGATTTTCACAAATGCACATGTTTAGAGTAATCTAGTCAATTTGACTCCAACAGGAAGAAAATTAAGCTCCAAATTTTATAGTATCAATTCATCAGAATACAGGATGTAACTTTATAAGGAAGTCATGATAATACAAGAGGGGATAATCGTAGGTATGTTTAGCTTCATATTGTCTTTCTTAGTGGACATGAAGCCAATTCTTTGACATCACATTAAGTTTAAAAAAGAAAGAATGAATAAAACATACCTTCTTTCCCTCTTTACATGATGAACAAATCTCAATAAAAGTCAATCACTGTTTGAAGAAAATTTTAAGGCCGAGGGCACTTTAAATTGACAGTATGTTTTTTTATCTCCCTATATCTCTTTTTTGCTTACTCATTTTTCTGGTCCATACACCTGGTGCTTAATAATTTTTACTTCTCATTTATCTTCAGTGATTGTAGGATGTCTATACTTTATGAGGTGCTTTTTGAAATCCAATTTAACATGTTTTTATATTGTGTAAATATGAGTTTCCATTTTAATTTCCATAAGGGCTGCTGCATAATGTTGTTAACAATGATGATGTTTTTATTGCTATTAATTATTTCATTTAATTAATTGTATATCAGATTTAGAAGCATCTTTCCACCTTGTTTTTACTTTCTAAGGTATTAACATCAAATCTTGTTCCATCCAATTTTATTTCAGCATGTTCTTAGAGGCTGATGAAATGCTCCATCCTCATTTACCATTTCTCACAAATTCAGTTTTGATTTTTTTTTTTCATCAATGTAAAATCCTAGATTTTTCACAGATTTTTTTTGTGATTATCACAACCATTTTTCTTCAATGTGATATTCTTGTTGCATTTTTTGCTTGTAATACAGCCTCAAAGAAATATATCTTTCTGTTTTGCAGGGGTGCTATTGTAATATCATTGACGCAGTGATACTCTGAAATTCAGATTTTGTAGTTTCTCAAAATGGTTGTCAAAAAAAAAAAGAACAAAAAACACGTAGAGAAGTTTTATTGTGAACAACAAAGAAAATGTCAGGTCATTTGCCCCCAAAAAATTGTTTGAGACTATCAGTCATATATTACTAACAAAAGGAAAAGTTTGAAACAGTACAATGTTATGCTAAAAACCATCATAACCTTTTCGGAAAGAAAAGTACTTGATTTTTTGGCCAATTTTTGTATTTTTTTAAATGCCCCCTCCCCTCTCTCCCTCCCTTGATTTTTTGGCCAATTTTTGTTTTATTTTAAATGCCCCCCCCCCCCCCCCTCTCTCTCCCTCCCTCTCTCTCTCTCTCTCTCTCTCTCTCTCTCTCTCTCTCTCTCTCTCTCTCTCTCTCTCTCCCTCTCCCTCTCCCTCTCCCTCATATACATATAAAAGCTGATATATATTAGCTTTTAAAAAGCATTATGATTTACAAACGATTGGAAATCTAAAATTGTATAAATCAACCTATAGCATGTACTTTGAGAAAGTAAAGGTTCAAATTTATTGCTTTCATTTGTTCTTAAATAAACTTTTTGATATTTTAGGGATGTTGTTACTTCTCAGTATTATGAAGCATGGAAGATGGAGTTGAATCTTATATTTTTAAGTCTCTTGAAATTTGTTCAACCTGCAAAAGTTTTAGGAATTAAGCATCAATTCAAAGTTAGTCAAGTATATTTGGAGAAAGCTAATGAACTTTCTTTTTTTATTTAATTTAATAAGGCATGTTTAAAATCAGAGCCTCATCTAGCTTATATAAAATATAATTTGTAAAACAATCTGAATTTTTTTTTTTGCCATTTGTATTTTAGTGCTTTCAGTTTCTGTTATTTTTTATTACTTGTGCTATATAATTTTAATATTCAATTAACTGCCAATGTATCTTTTTTTTTTTTTTATTTAGTGTACATTAAGGGTGGACAAATTTAGTTGTAGGGTTAGAGAACATTATATTCTGCCTTAGGATATTTCAATATACAGTTGAAAGTGAATTTGTTGACTATTACTTTTCTGCAATCCATTGTTCATTATAATTTGTTGCACTTTACTTTTTGCAGGGTACACTAGATGAGATTGATTGATTGAAATAAAAATTGGCTTTTGAATATTTTTCTTTTTCTAAAAGCTATTTCCTTCCAATTCAATATCTATTACAAAGCAGCTGCCACTGAAATTGCACAAAAATTCTATACTGGTCTCTTTCTGTGCTGTAGCCAAAGCTTATTTTTACACTTGACTGGGATGAGGGAAAGGGTGAAGAATGCTTTCTTTAGGAATTAAATTGCAATTTGGAGTTGTTATTTGAAACTTGAAACTTATGATCCAAATGCCAAATTAAGTGCAAAATGATTTGAGAAGCTTAAAGTGTTTTTAGACCTGTTAATGGTTCCTCTGGGAATTAGTCATAAGTTCTATGCGCATAAAACATGTGCATACATGTAATGCCTGTCTGTTGGCAATATGAGCCAATCTGTATTATTTTTTTTTACATTTTGTTGCCTCCATCAGACCAAATCCCACTTTTTACCATGATCAAATGTGATGTATGCTAAAGTTTTTCTTTACAAAACTCATTTTTGTGCTTCTTGAAGTTTACTTTGTGTTTGTTTCACGTTTTATCGCCCCAGTTTACCTACTTGTTTAGAACCTGTATTCACAAAAAAAAATTTTTTGTGAACTTTATATTGATGATATTTTTATTGTAAACAGGCATATTGTGTCAATAAAGTTTTGTATACAGATGTTAATCAAAAGGAAATTCTTATTTTTTTAGCACAACATACAAATGTATCTAAACATCTTTGTTTTTTAAAATGCCTTTTTTGCAAAAAAAGTGCGTGTCAACTCAGTTACAGGATTTGAACACCACTTTTCTGTGTGATTGGATAGTATTTAAGTCTGCAAAACTTTCAGAATTGTCTATGATATACTGAGCAGAGACTCTTTATTATTTTGAACAGACTTATTTAACACTGGTGTAACCATTCGTTCCTAAATTCAGGGAGATCAGGGGTTGTCGTTGTCTTGTTATTTTAGTTCCTCTCGCAATGAGGTCAAACTTGAACGCAATTCAATGCTTGACAAAGAACAAAATGGTATAAAAATTCTCATCGCTATCTATTCGACTACCTAGGTACTGAAAATTTCCAGATGAGGAAATCACATACGTGTAAATCATTACATTTAAGGCTTTTTTTGCTGAGACGCCTTTGCATTGTAACGTATCTTAATGATTAAGCAATTGGTTAAGACTTGTTTCAAACTAAAGAATAAATATGCTTGCGAAAAGAAACTCGAAAATAATGACAAATTCAACAGGATATATCATTCTTTTCCCTGGAATTTTTTGGTTATCTTCAGCAGAACTGTTGGTTGAATGCCGAAGATGCAAAGGCTGCAGCATTCATTCATTCTTTCTTATCACATTCTAATCTTTAACTTTTTATTAACCTTCTTGAAATAAATCATTTTCACTTTTATTCATTCTGAGATCTAGGTCGATTATATACTAGGCTCATCAACAACATTACTCTGATCGGTCAAATGGTTTATACGTTTTAAAAACACATTAGTTTGTTACTCTTTCGATTCAAAAGACATTAAATAAATATCATACATGAGTTATAAAATTTGAATGCCACAGGAAAGCTCAACATACAGTTGCTAGACATACATGCTTGCATATAATCATACATACATAATAAAGCGGTATATATAGCGCATCTCTAAAAATTGCTAAACTTGTAAGCTTCACGCCTTCATCAGAGACAGAAAGAAACTGAACAAAATTTATCAAAATAGTGCATATATTCAAACATACCCAATGAATGCATCACTCGAAAATAGTAAGATGGGGACAAAAAGCAAAGCGGTGTAATAATAATAATAATAATAATAATAATAATAATAATAATAATAATAATAATAATAATAATAATAATAATAATAATAATAATAATAATGAAGAAGTGTTAAGCTGAAAAAAAAATAAACAAGAGAGATAGAGAGAATAATAAACAAACGAAGAAAGAAAGAGAGCCACATTGACTCAATAATTCAATAGGAAATTAAGCTTGAAAAAACAAAAATAAACAAACGAAGAAAGAAAGAGAGCCACATTGACTCAATAATTCAATAGGAAATTAAGCTTGAAAAAAACAAGTTGATCAGTATAAGCCGTTATATAAAACGTAGGCGACTAGAATCAATAAAAACGAACTAAAGCCATAGCTACACCCTCAACACATATTTTGCAGCGTATAATATAAATTATTGAATGCTGCTTCGGACTTTTTTCATCCAGTTATCATGCAATCGTCTAATCAATTCGTTTAGTGATAGTCCTTTTAGTTAGTATTTCTACTTTACATGTCAGTGACCATAATATAAATTATTGAATGCTGCTTCGGACTTTTTTCATCCAGTTATCATGCAATCGTCTAATCAATTCGTTTAGTGATAGTCCTTTTAGTTAGTATTTCTACTTTACATGTCAGTGACCATGGTTCCCTTTTCTATGTGCCTTATTTTGTATAATCAGGTAAATCAGAAAAAGATTCGCCTATTTCTCTTCATCTTGTCTTTACTTGTTCAGGATTCTTGAGTACTTTCCCTGGATGTGTTTCACTTTTTCGTTTGCCTATTTTGATATGGTTGAAAATATGTTGAATTTGCAGCGGTCATCAAATTCACACGTTTTGATTCCAGCTCCTCCTTCATATATAAATTGATAAATCTGTAATACGTCCTTTAACTTTTATGCATTCTTGCTTGTCCCCTCTCTGCCCCTTTTCTTTCTGGCAAGATATTTAGTTCTTTCTCAGTTTTCTCATTTTCTTCTTTTGACTTAAAAACGAAAGTTGAGTCTTGTAATATTCCCGTCATATCAGGCCATAAAGCTGAGTTGGTTTTTTCCCCTTACTGTTGGTCGAACTTCAAACAAATTTGTTATCTTTCCCCCCCCCCCCCCCCCCCCATACACACACACACACACACACCTTGTACGGTACATGAAAATCTCCAAATCTTGGTGTAATATTGGATTATGTTTTTTTTCCCTCTTATTTTTTAGATCTTTTTATTTTTATTTTTACTATGAAAAGTACGTTGCAAGTGCAAAATTTACAACCGCATTGAATTGACACTATCTGGTGTTTTGCATGGTCATCTCCAACGTTTTAAGCATCGATGATAATACCGTAATAAAATTTCTAGTTATAATAGAATCTTAGTGATATATGGCTGGTAATTTTTCGTTCAACTCATCTATCTATTCTCTCTGCCCCCCCCCCCCCCCGCCCCTTTTTTAAAATGTTGCTATCTTGTTATATATATTTACACACACACACATATATATATATGTATATGTATATATATATTTATATATGATGACTTACCATTTGTAAATTTACTGCACGTATGTCCTTTCCATTTAACTAAGAATAGTCTTGCGGTGCTTATATTTTGTTTTGTTTTGTTTTTCTCTAAATTTATGACAAAGCTGAAAATTCCTAGAGTGTTTTAAAGTACTCATGTTCCGCTTCCTAACGTTCACTCTACTTCCCTTTGGACTCCCCTCAACATTTTCAATCGTATTATATGAATGTTCGAAATGGCAATTTGGGCCCATATTTTGTTACATTTGGTTTCATGTTTCTTCCCTGTTTGCGAATTTCTTTCAGTAACATCATGATGGTCAACATTTAGCCTTGGGGAATGGGAGATAGTGAGAGAGGTGGCTATGTCAAACTATTTAATCATCATTGCAATCATTCGAATTACGGAACTTGTGGCAGGATAGAAATAAACCAACAGGTTGCCATGAATTCCCGAACACCTCTTACTCCTTACCATTAAATTTAGTCTGTGATGCACCCTTACCAAATGCGAGACTTATACTCGCTTCACATTTGTACATGTTGATGATATAGTTTTGCAGCGTACACCAATGTATAGGCTACTTATGAGGCAAGATTTCCCTAGATATTGAATCCGCACATTTAGTTCGATCAGATAGTGTGAGTGTCTATAGTTAAATGTTCGATCAGCCATTTAAAGCTGTTGCTCAGTGTATGGATACATAAATATTTGATAGAACGAGGCAGATGAGTGGAAACCAACCACTACACAAGCTATCCATGGCACATGATTGCCTCTCATCTTGCATAGTGCCATATGCTTAAATGAAATCAGATAAAAGAAGAGAGAGAAAATCCATAGAAAGAGATAGAGGTTTTAATGGTCAATATTTTCTTTATTTCTCCTATTTTGTCTCATTTAGAGAAAAGTAAAGATCTAGTTCTTCGAAGTGTTTATATATATTGTAAATGCACAGACAACAATTTCTACTCTCTTTCTCTCTCATCTCTCTGAACACATGAATTATCTAAATCCTGCTTTATTCATTTATTTATTTATCTATTTGTTATTATTATTATTATTATTATTATTATTATTATTATTATTATTATTATTATCATTAGTGCAATGAACATGGCCACAGTTTGATAACCACTACATGCAATAATATGCAGAATAATAACCCCAACATCTGGAGTTCATAGACATCTACATCTAAGTTTGTTTTCATTCATTCAAAATGGCGTCGCCGAGTGACCGAAGAGCCCCTCCCCAATTTCAATCTGGGAAGGATACATCTGTATGCTACACGTCTCTGTTTAAAACTAAACCTATATTTAGCTTTTAATTGAAATAATGTTAAGTGATTTTGAAAAAAAATAGTGTCGGCAAAAGTTCCTTTTGGTCATACTACATTAATGAGGGTGATAGAGAATCGAAAGCCCAGACCTAGATCTAGATCTAAGTCTAGATTCCTTTAGATCTGGAATTCTTAGTAATTTACAGCTCACTAAGCTTGCAAACTTGGACCCAAACTTGTTAACATGAATTCAGATATTCTACTTTAAGATCACTGCACAGACAACTGAGAAATGCGGGATCTTAATATTATGTCAGCTGCCATTTTTTGTAGCCACAGACTTTCAACGAAGCAAATGAGGACCAATTATTATGAAAAACGTACAGGAATCTTGTAATCCATTGTCAATAATTGCGGAATTACACTTATTTACACTTAAGAAAACTTCCGACAAAGATCCTCCATGCCAACAATTCAAATACATTTGAGAAATACATCCGTAGATTTTTTGGTTTAATTGCAGATATTAGCCCAACTCACGTTAGGCTTCACAACTGAATATGTCCTAAGGAAATCGAAACTTGTACTTTAATGGGATTGTAGAGCAGCACAAAAATACTTATATATTGAAAAGTATTTATTTGCGGCGAATAAAACCTTCATATTCATGTTCAGCATAACAAATATCAAATAAAAATATAATTTTAAAACTTAGGGTGAATTGGGCTGATATTACTTAGCAATGCCAATCCGACGTCTGCAGGCTAGACAACTGTAGCTAAAATTCAGTGCGCCGCGGCCTGTAGACCTAGGCAAAATAATGGACCGCGAATAAGCAACGGTTGCCGTTTTATAATTTTTATAAAAAAAAATTTTATAACGTATCGCGATGAAACTTGGTGTACAATCAGAAAAGATATTCTTCTATACTTCTGCTGTAAAACGGTATTGATCGGCCGTCTAGAAGTGTTGTTTCTGAACAAGTTTTTTCTTTTCGTTCGCTGCTCTCTAAAACTACTGGGACTACGCATTTCGACTTTGGACAGATAATTTTTTAACATTTCTTGTGCAATTTTTACTTACTTACATTACTTTTTGTCCATGTATTTGCTCGTATTTGTCTTTGAAAGACACCCACCCTCTCAAAATAATGACACTTGACATTCAAGACGAGCCGGCCTGCTAAGCCTTTGGTGTAGCGCACAAACTGACGTTTGGTTTGTGATGTCACATGGCTAAGAGCGCTTCTCTCATTGGTCGAGAGCATGTGAACTGGGTTAGGCGAGTTTATCTTATTGGATTGTCACTATTCTAATAATGGCTTGCAAAGGGGTGCTTAAAGTAGATCTACGTAAATAAAATAGATAGCTATCGGATTTTGAAACATAAAAATGCTATTAAAACATAAAGTATTTATTTTATTTTTAATAAATTTGTAGCACTTTAGAAACATGACTTTCTTTCAAACAATTTTTACTCAAAGCGCTTGGAGTAGTATGTTGACTTAATTTATACCCTCTTTAGTATTCAGTTTATATAAACCATTAGCGCATCTATAATATGGGGACTGTTCTCCGCTTTTAAAACGAATAGTTTGTTTTCTTTTAAGAAAAAAAAAATAAATAGTGGTACATTTGCAGTTGCCTGTACATCTATAAAGAGTTTTTGTTTCTTAAGTATGCTTTTCGTATGAAGATAACATCTTATCTAAAAAGTTAGCTTATATTTAATTGGTGGTTTCTAACTATTTGTGTGAGATCTAGATCTAGCTCTTGGCGGGGATGTTGGGCATTGAGTCTGATCTGATAAATCCTGTTAAATGTGAAATGAGCGTTCTGTATGACTGATTCAGTAACCAAATACAATATTGTAACTCAAATAACTAACTCATTGAGGCTGGAGTGATTCCATGAGCAGTCACGCTATTATTACTATTCTAATTAGGTACTTGTACAAAGTCCCACGAACGTAGGAAGTTGAAGGATAAGAAACGCTCAATGAACATTGTATTATCTCTCAGTATCTGAAGCCAGCTTCTATGAATTTTCTCCTTTTTTTTCTGTTTTTTTTTTTTAAACATCCTCAATATGGATAAAGAAGCTCTTGTTGAAAAATATGGATGCCCTGATTCCACGAATAATGGATTCAGATGTGCAAGGATGGCTCTAGACTAACGTTACCTGCAGGGGTTTGGGTCGCAAATTATGGCACTTATTTCTACATAGCAAGTGTAGAATGGAAGATAATTTATGCCATCAGCATAATTTATGCATAAACTTACCATGCTGATTTTAACAAATTAAGAAACAAAACAAAAATACAATTTAACCACCTTGGTTGATACTTATGATAAGAACATTTTGGAGGTGGTAACTTCTGAAATTACATAAAGAAATGATAAAACGGTAATTTATGCATAAATTAACTAATGCATATGAATGCTATATTTCTTTTAACGAAGTAAGAAACTAAATGATACATGTATTATACTTCTGCCTGCAAAATTTTATTGAAATATCTTGGTAAGTATGGGAATTAGGGAGGTTTTACGTTCTAAATAAAGGAACGCTAGTTTGGATTAAGGGGTAATTTATGCTAATTTATGCAAAAATTGACCCTTAGAAACAAAACTGTCAAAATTATCTCTGACAAATTATGATTCTATATAAAAAAATACACTCAAATGTCAAATTTCATGGAAATATATTGCTAAATAAAGAAATTAGGAGGTTTTAACTTCCTTCACAACAAAAAACAAAGCACCAAAAAGGTCCATTTTTTGGACCATTTATTCCTCTTTACACCTATACACATTTTTGGCTTACTTAAATCCTCATAACTTTTTTTTTCTGGACCGATTCTCAAAATTTAAAAAGTTTTTTTCTTTTGAGAGCAAGCTTTATAACTTCCAATCATTAGTAGGTAAATGTTACAGCTTTGAAATTTTGGATTGGCATTGCTATATTACAGATAACTGCAATAATACCGATTTTTTTCCTCTTATATTAGATTATCTTTTCCCCTGCTTGCATTAGTTTTTTTTTTTTTTGTAAGTTCAATATTATATGGCATCTATGAGCATCGGAAGTTCTAAGTGTGAGTGCTTTAGGAACGTCATTTGTTGGATAAAGTTAGAAATTTAAGCTTAACTCTTTGAGCGCAGAATTTTTGGGGGATTTCGTTGGGTTAATTTTTCGGGGGTACCTTGCATGAAACTGTGTATCTAAAGGAACTATGACAATTTATATATCAAATTTAAGGTAAAAAATGAAGTTTATAATAATGCTGGTTATAAGTGCATTTGTACAGACTGAAAACGTTTGTATTGTAATGAATACCACTAGTCAGAATTGAAAAGTAAAAAAAATATCAACATAATTTGGCATTTTGGAGGACCCAAAAATACAGAAAGTAAACCCATAGTCTATTTAATTTTTTTTTTCATATGTGTGTGAGCAAGTATCCCCCATATGTTTGCTAAATTTTCTTTGCTGTAGAGTAAAAAATATGAAAATAAGACAAAGTTTTGTACGGCCTATTGTAGCGAAATTTGTTAGATGTGCCACGCCCCCCATCTACCACCTCTTTCCAACAGTACTGTCTATCTCTGTCTCTTTTCGAAGTGTCACACCCATCTCCCTCTACTTATTAATTGATCTGGATTAGGACTATATCTAGACTTGAAGAGGCAGCTCTGTTGACAACCTCAGTGTCTAAGCTAGACTGAGATTGATCCCTACTACTAGAATGAGATCGAGATCTAGATCAAGGTCCTGTTCCGAATCTAAATCTAGATCTAGATACATCTGTCTACTCTGCTTCTTCTGACTAGGCACTACTTGAATCTGTTAGAACGTCAGGTAAATCATCTAGAATCAATGATAAAAATTCTCCTGCTTAAGTAACCATAACTACAAGACAACTTTGAGACAGTTTCGACAATAGAAAGAGGTTTAGAAACCCTGCTGACTGTTCTCCTGCTTTCAAGCAATTTCAGGACCCCTTGAATACAATATGGCTCAATGTAAATAATTGACTATAGTCCTTTTTCTATCCTGAAGAGTGCCTTTTGCATTTATTGTCCATAACTTAAATATTTAGACACTTTAACTGACACAGTGCACGGTCGCTGACAGCGGCCACTCACAAATCCTACTAGTTTTCTGGCCGCTGTCAGTGTTGGATAATCCAATGGATATAATTTTTTTGCATTGGATTTTGTTTGAATTTTAGACTATTTGGAACTACCTTATTTGCCACAAGATTCACTTGCAATCAATATTCCAGAGAATTTATAAAAAAAAAATTACTTTTAAATCTAGATCTAAGTTTTTTTCATGGTGAGCAGTAGAGGGCTTGGGCTAAAGAATTATGAATACTTTTGTACCCATCTATATAGTACATTTAATTCCTTTCACTTTGGTATATATGTCTTGCAGTTTGCGAATAATAATTAAGACGAAAATCAGACTCTACATTAGATATTAAGGGGAAAGAAACAGTTGAAGAGTTAAAACACTCCACAGAGCTGAGCTTTACTTGTAAAATAACATTCTAGACTGTTTGACATGAAGATCTAGCTTTATCCAATAAGTATTTCACAACAGATGATTGTGAAAATGTAAGTGTGTAAGAAATAATCAGGTATCACTATTTCTGGAACACACTTCTATAACAAATGTGTGCAGGTCTATCTAGATCCACACTGCTATTTGACAAACAATTAGAATGATACCCAGTGAATCAACATGAAATACAGAAGTCTATCCAACATAGAAGCATTCATAAGATGTCTGAAGGATTACTCTTGTTCTAGATCTCAAGTTATAGAATGCCTTTTTCCCGCATGTTCTCTAAAATTTTATATTTATAAGCTGTTTGTTTTTTAATACAATTTGTACACCTGTGAGTATTCGTATCAGTGTGAACACTTTTAAACATATTTAAATTCACTGGAGCTTGCTTTTTCTTGATGATGACTTGCAAAATGGACCTCAAAATAAATCCTATCCTCCCTCTACATAAGAATTAATATTTATGTTGGAAGTTGATTGTTAATCCATAAGTTCCCAAGTCAACTTGAGCAGATATGAATTCCATTTATTGTTGTACCCACATAAAACTTATACTTAAGAAGAGTTTTTAACTTTAAAGATATTTAAATAGATTTTGAAAACCAGAATTTACTGTTTTCCAATATTGCAAGTCAATTATGACCTTTTCCCTTATTGTGTGCATGCATTAGTACAACACTAAACAATATACTAATATCATTGGTTGGTGGAGCCAGGCTTTTGAAGCATTTCACTTGGTGTTAATTTCGTTACCCAAGGGCATGACTATATTTTGCAACAATACATTATGATATGTTGCTTTTAAAGTACAGGACAGTTATATAATAAGAAGGTAACTTTTGAGTATTATTTTCTGACAAAAGGAAGCCTCAAAGTAAGAAAATTCCGTGTCTTAAACAAAAAAAGTCACGTATCTCACCTTTACCAATATGTTTAAATTAAAGCATACTATTTGAGGCAATAAAACCTAACATATTCTCAGTTGAAAACGATCATCTAAAAAAAAAAGTGATGAGAGGGAGTCAAGTTTATATATATATATATATATATATATATAAAATTAAAAAATGTTGACTTACTTTAGTTTTATTTGGGACAGAAGTATTTTTAATGATTCCAAGCTTGCTTTAATGAAAAAAGATGAGCATCCATAATTTACTTTCATCTATCTTTTGTTCCAGTCCTCCTACCTGATGTCTATTGTCAGGACATTATCTTCCAGGTAAGAAGTGCACATTTTTAGTTTCATTGAATAAAGAATGAAAAGTCAATTCAATTTTAAACTTAAAAGTTATATAAGCTATAAAGAAAAACAAGTTATCTTATTAAGTAGATAGTTGTACTGACAAATATTAGTGCAAAATGAGATAAAGCATTTTTAAGTTATGTTTGGAGAAATTTTAATTTAAAAGACAGTTAACTAAGAATAGATTTATCATTAGGCAGAAGAAAATGTACAGATTCTTTTCTTAAGATGTAATTTGATTAAGCGAGGTAAAAAATAAAAACATTGGAATTGCTAATTTAAGACCTGGTATATGATAGGAAAAAACAATTCACAAGAGAGGAAAGTCTTTATTCAATCAAGGATTTTCTTATATAGTAACAAATTTGCTGAAATTAGAGTCACAACAAAGGGGTAGTCTCTCTTCATGTGGTCTTCTTTTCAGGGGTTCCAAAGCAGATTGAATTTTTTTGGTGTAAGGCTTAGCACTCTCCACAATCTTGGCTCAGCTCAAAACCTTTTGGTTGTGTTTTTAATTTAACTGCTGCCAAATCAAAATGACATTGAGCATGTGAACATGTTATCAAATACAAACTGAAAACCATTTTGATGTTTTATTTTTGTTCTGTATTTTTGGTAGATAGAGTTTGAATATGTTCACAAAACTTTATACCACTATATTTAAACCCTATTCAGTTTGACAGAAAATGAGTATCTTTTAAAGCCTTAGGGAATTTTTCCTCAAAACACAAAGAGATAAAAATGCATGTTGTAATTGTTTGCAAATTGAGATGTATATTGTATAATCTTGTTCTGTTAAATCTCCTCCTTTTCCTCCTGCAGTGCCGATTTTGAGCAAAGAGAAAAAGAAAAAACCAGGATAGAAAAGGCCTTTAGAGAAAGTGACAAGAGGCTTGGTGAAGTTGTGACAGGTAATTGGTTTTTGTTTTAATATTGAATAGTGAAGATATATCTTTGTAGAAATCCATCTTTAAAGACATATGTGCGGTGATTAATTTTTTTCCTTAAAAGTGACTCATTTGAGTGAACTTAGACACAAGAAGTATAAGTATTGTACCTCTTCCCCCCTTTTTTCTTCTTTTTTTTTTTGGTATTGTTTGTAAAAATTATTCTTCAAATTAAAGCAATATACTTTCCCCAGGATTGTCTGATTATCTTCAAATCATACTAGTAGCGCAAATTTAGAAACCATTTTTTTCTGTCACATTTTGATTTTTATTTATCCAATATGCTTCCTTTTAAATGACTATAACATTGAATCTAAAAATAGCTAGTGATATAAACTAAATAGGATTGAGGCGAAGAATCATTTGTTTCCTTTATTCCCCAGAAAATTATCAAGATGTTATGAAAATCCTTCAAGCATTCAATGGAATGACAAAAAGCATAAATGGTAAAAATAAATCTTTACGTATTTATTAAAATTTTTACGAAAGTTTTAAAGATGATAGTGTCAGAAACTGTATGAGGACAAAAAACATGGTGGCATTTCCTTCTCATGTTTTCTATATAAAACGTTATCACACTTGAAAAATTAAATACTATTTACAAGTTACATGTCTTTTGTGGTCTAGTCTGAATAACAAATTTATTCTCATTTTACCACATTACTCTGGAGTTTAAATTGAGAAACAAGAGAGAGGGGCAGAGGGAGAAAAGCAGAGAGATATAGAGAGGGTAAGAGGAGAATAGTATGGAAAATAAGAGAGAAGGAGAGGAATTGAAAGAGGGTGAGGAAGAGGAAAAGAGAAAGCCATCTCATCCAATTCTTTCTCTTACCCTATCTCAATTTGATGCTCATTTAAAAAAAAATAATTTTCTTTTCAATTTATTTTCTACATGCATGTTACTGGATATCTGAAACTATTGACCTGCAACTTTCTGTGGATTCCTTAGAGGATGCCAATTTAATGTTACACATACAGTTAAAGGTCAAGCATATATCCATAAATTTACAGTTTCACCCTACTATTTATTGTCTCTGATTGCACAATTACTTTTCCTTTACCGTCTTCAATTTATGCTATTTTTTCCCCTTTTTTTATTCCTGTCTCTAACCTTTTTGTTGCCTTGCCCTCTTAAAACTTTTAGGTTGGGATAAGAGTTAAACTATTTTCTAAGCATAATACTTTGGACCACAGAACCTTTCTGCTCATGAAGTGAATATTGCTGTGGAAATTTCTATTTTCTGGGGGGAAAAAAATCACATTGGGGATGACCATGCAAAACACCAGAGGCTCTGTTTAGTGGTATAAGAGGAAAAAAAATTACAAATGACAAAGAATTGCACGCTTTCTCTGAATTTAAATAATTATGCATTGTTTGAACACATGATGTCAATACAATGCGGTTGTAAATTGTGCACTGGCAACATACTTTTCATAACCAAAATGAAAATAAAAAGATTTAAGCAATAAGAGAAAAAAACATAATCCAATATTACACCAAGATTTTGAAGATTTTCATGTACCGTGCAAGGTGTGTGCCTGTGTGGGGAAAAAAAGTGTGTGTCTGTGGGGGGGTGGTGTGTAAAAGGTAAGAAATTTGAAATCTAACCAACAATAAGAGAAAAAAAAACCCTCAGACTTATGGCCTGATATGACAGAAGTATTGCAAGAATCAACTTTCGTTTTTAAGTCAAAAGAAGAAAACAAAGTTGATCATGAATTATGTTTTATGTTATATAGATAAATTTATAGTTATGTTGACGAAGCCATAGGAATAACCAAAATATGTTAATCATTCCCCACAAAATTAATTCAATCGTCAAGTTTACAAATTATCAAACATTTTATACTGTAATGTCTGACATGGCTATAAATTCTCTTTTCCTTTTTTGTTTTTTCTTTGTGTGGTTTAGAATCTCGTGATAAAATACATAAGATAAAAGAGGACCTGAACTCGTGCAAAACGCTTCTCCATTTTAAGCGTGATGAACTGCGCAAACTGTGGAAAGATGGCGTAGAACATAAGGCAGTGCTTTCCATTTTAGAGCAAGTGTAAGTAATAATAAGGAAAATACTTTATGATTATGTTTTTGCTGCATATGTTCATATTTTGCAGGCTCATTCATGGATCTGGCACTCATTTTGAACTCTCCATTAGAAGTTTTCAAGCTAAATTTCTTAAACTCTAATCTTTGCACTTGTTGTTTTTCATGAAGAAGTGGCTTTACTTCATAATGAGAACTGTTCATTAATTCCTCTTTTCTTCAAGTATTTTAAAAGCTGCAGCTTTTTAGGATTATAGCCAGACTGAAAAAAAAAAAAAAAGAAGATATTTGAGAATGTCATATTAAATTAATTGCTATTTCTGTGTACTTTGCTACAGGGAGCAAATCAAAGAGGTACAAGACAAGATGGATCAGTATATTTCTAATAAACATTATCTGCATGCTACAGACACCATAGTTCAAGCTGGTAAGAAGATCATTTCTAATTTTTTTTTCATCAACATATTTCAATACAAAATAGACAATAATTTGTATTTTGTCTTAATGAATTATAGGTCTTTTTTTTCCAAAGAAAGAAGACAAATAGTTTTTTCCAATAAAGTGTGAAATAGTCCTTTATCATCAAACTTAAAGGTTTTATGCTACTAATATTTGAGTGATGTATTCTATTTAAGCTGGGGAAATGTGAATTATCATCAGGGTATAAGTGCACTTGAACTTAGGAGGGAGCAAAGGATAAAAAAAAACAAAGCCATAATTGTATGTTAAACACAATGCTTTAGTACATTTTAGGTCTCTTTGCTGAGGCAAATTTTTTTCCCCTTCTAGCTTAAAGGTTGGAAAATCCCACCACAAAATGAGAGTATATAAGATTAACAAGGTGAAAAGGGTTGTGTGTGTGTGTTTATGTGATATTTATGATTGTACTTCTTTGTGCTTATGAACTTATTTAACCCAGCTTAAAGCTTGGAATAAAAACACACAAAAGTCGTCTGTTTTTTTATTTTTTTTATTTTTATTATTAGGGAGATTTAGATAATGTTGAAATTCTTGTGACTAAAGGACTGCATACATGTTGAAGAGCCAGAGCCTAAATCACGCATTCCAAACATGCTTTGCTAATAAAAGATTGAATATTTGTTTTGATTTTTTCACTTTTATTACAATGTAAACAAAAGCTCTCCACTTGCTAAGTATGTCTATGGTCTTCCCTTAAATTTCAAAATTTTTTGTACCAGTTGCTATGTTGGAAGGGCCTTTGAACGGTGTAGAGGCACTCAGAGAAGTAAAGTTTGATCTTATCAACAGAAGAGACGTAAGTCACAAAGGAATTTTCTTGCTTGACTATTGTTTAGATATATGTTCAACATGACAGGAAAATATAAATCTTTTGGGGAGCAGTCATATAAATTTATAGCTTTTTTTAAGACTAGCATTACTGGGATATCATAATGATCCTTCATTAAGTTGGTTAATAAAATCACAATATAAGAAGGAATACTTAATGGGTCTGCTTTTTTTTGTGTGTGTATCTCATTATATTTAGATATTCCAAGAGGAGTTGACCTTTTTTTTTTCCATTCTGAAACTTTCTCATTCACCATGCTGTGCAGGATCATTTAAATGTTTTTTTTTCCTCAGAGAATGCATGAAACACTTATTGATGAGCTGACAAAGCAGATCTATGAGCGCTCACTACCCACATCCAGTCTCCACAGAGGCAGCCAAATGAGACTCAGTAGGAAAGATGCCAATGTTTGGGGATGGTCAGACTGGCTAGACTCTCCCCAGAAAACCTCAAGTATGTAAAAAGTAAACCCCCTTGCCTAAGGCAAACAATTGTTATTTTGAACTCCCATGTAAATCTCATGTAAAAATGTCATTTTTAATGACCAAAACAATTTCAATTAGCTTCTTTTGATTCTCTTAAAAGAGACTTAAATGTAATCACAACCTATCATGATCACCTTTTGGAGAAATCAAGGATGTTTATACAACTCCTCAATTATATGTTGAAAAAAAAAGGATAAGGAAAGCCTTGCTTGCGTTTTTTGAATCTGTTTCATTGGGATTGCTTTCTTTGTTTGAAAATCTTACACAGTGTTATAGCAGACTCATACTCTATTATTAGAAGACAACTTACCCATTTTTTAAATCGTTTAAAGAAGCAAAAGTAGTCTGGAAATCGGGAACTGAAAATCATTGGGCAAAAAATATCAAATAGTAGGATGTGTAAACATAGAGAAAATTAACTATTTTTATAATCTTGAAAGTAGAAATTTTGAAAAATTGCGATTATTTTGCAATCTTTTCTCTCTCTCTCTAAGTATTGTAAAACAATCTTTTCTTTTTATGATGTATTCATTGCAGAAACAGATGGGTCAGATACTGCCTATTATGAGGTGAAAGAGGATCTGAATAGCAACCCCGAGGAAAATCTGAATAATTTCATCGCTATATTGACAGAGTCTTTGTTTTGTTTGAAAAAGCTGCCAGATGCTGTGGAGGTGAATTTATCTCAAAGTGTCTGGGATTTTGCCTGGCTTGCATAAATAGAAATTAAGCCTCTTATACTTTGCCAGTTACTTCAGCTCTGTGTGTTACCATTTAAAAGACAATATTATCAAGTTGAAGATTTAAAAGTTTTTATTTTTTCGTAGATCATGTCATTGACAAAAATAAAGTGCTAGTAATTTTATAAAATGTGCAATACTCTTTTTCCATTTAGAATGACTTGCTTTACATGTTGAAAATTATAATAAAAAAAAACCAACTCACTTTCAACTATGTATAATTGATTATAAATTTATACATTTACATATACATTCTTTGACTGTTCTAGAAGGTGTGATATTAGAATGTTCTTATGAAGTGTAGATATACGAACTAAATAAAAACATTTAAGACTTGTAGTGACTGGTATTTAAAGTTTGCAGTTTGCAGGCATAATCTGAGAGTATAAAATATCGGATACAAATAAAAGAGCTTCATAACAATAAGAATGGGCAACAAAATTTAGAACTAATTGTGATTTTCTTCTCAAGTCTGACAATACATTTGTATTTTTCCCAATCACATTCTTGCATAGAGAAGAAAGATTTATTTTCTTAAGTGTTTAATTTTATTTTATTTGATCAGAGATTAAAAATAGGCATGAAAGGCAGTCTTAACAAGCTGATCAACACTGCAACGCAGCAAATTGCTGAAAGGTATTCTTATATTTTTAAAGTTAAAATATATGTATCTTATTTGAATCTATTTAATATTTATCTGCTGTGCTTAAGAGAAAATCTTAAACTTTTAACATTTAATCAGGCATTCAGTTGCTGCTTATTTTTTTTTCCCTTCATCTTAGATGCATAGATTTTTGTTCAATCTTAACAAAATAAAAATAATAACACATAATGGTATCAGAATCAATATCCTTATTCATTGCATGATAAATAATCGAGGAATTATACGTTTGCAATATTTATTTTGCATATTTGTCAAAAATAATAGTTCAAAACAATAAAAATTATAAATATGAATAATAAAATTATGTGTAGACATACAAACAGTAGAAAAAAAATTTACAAAATTATAAAATTTTTTTTCCTAATTACATAGTCACTCTTTTTCAGGAACACAATACACAGCTTGAAGTCATCAGAATTTGAACAAGAACCATTTGTCTTATATTCTGAAACTTTGCCTAAAACCAATGGTTGCCAATGGAAATTTTATACATTATTTTACGAGTGATTACATAAGCAAATATTTGATTCTTTATTCATGATCCCAAAAACTAAATTTATTCTTTAAACTTTTGTTACTTTTTTTCAGCATTTCATATCTGTGGATTTTTTTTTTTTTCAAACACAATATCAACATTGGAAACTCTATCCTAATTCTTAGGTCCTTTCCTTAGTAATGTGTACAAAGTTTCATTCTTTTATTTTCTCTTTCAATATTGATTACAGTTCGGGCCAGCAGCTTGACTCCATGGTGAACCATGTCCAGCCTAAGTACCTCACAGAACTCCTGAAACTAATATTTCAACATTTTCGCTGTGTAGCACAAACCCACCAGGTCTTCCTTGACAATGTGTTCAGGCTCACGGTAAGAACATTCTATCCTGGGGGTTCTCTGCTTTCTATCCCCACAAATCATTTGCTTCATTGTTTTAATTTTCTTTTAAACTTCATCTGTAGTGATTGGCCACTGAGTGTCTATTACCTGACTACTGTTTAGAGCACATTGTGTGTTCTCACAGGTTTCTGCTTAACATGCTCACCTGGCACATTGTGTATTTTTTATGATTGAAAATTTTATACATTCTTGTTTTACTTTGACTTTATCGTAAATCATAAGGTATATTCTCCACATGAGACAGCAGCAACAAAAGAGTTAAAGCAAGAAATTCAATAGATTCACTGATTTTGAGAAAACCATTGTTTACTCTATTTAACATTTGATCATACATTATGGCCAACTTTCTACAAGATGTATAATTTTAATCTTTTGGGACCCATTTGAAGTTAATTAAAGAGAATTGAAGCATTATTATGAAATCACCAAAAAGAGAAAGGCCCCTCATTCATCTGTGGACATAAAAGTTAAAAGCAGGAAATATTAAGTTACCCCTACAGTCCTTTTTTTAAAAAAAAAACTAAATTAAGTCCTAAGGCCTGTTTTTTTTTTAACCTCTGCTATATTTGTGCTGCTACATAGCTCAGATGATACCATGCATCTTACCATTATTTCATTTCACTTAATGAGTTTGAGAATATAATCACTGATGCTCTGAGAAGTTTTACTCCTGAATGATTATAGAAAAATCTTATGTTGGGGGAGAGAAATATTGTTGTTGCTATGCATAGCTTAACAGGGAAACTTACTTTTATGAGGAACTAATATTGATGATTTTTTTACATACAGTGCAGTAGGTTGTATCTTAAAGGGAATGATTTTCTCCTGTCATAGAATAGTTTGGATAAAAAAAATGGCTCCTCCCTAACAATCTTAAAGTTTTTAATGTATTTTTCCATCCTGTGGTGAATTTTTTTGCAGAGTTGTGAGGTATGTTATGATTTTCTGCTTCTAAAGTAGTTTTTTCAGAGCTAAATATTTTTTGTCAGAAGATGGTATTTATGAAACCAATATTTCTTATGGTTAGTTGCTCATGCACTTTTTCTCTGTCAATTGTGGAGAGATTTTTTTACGTGTTTTTCATAGGAGACTGCAGGCATTCTTGTTGCTAAATTAGAGGGCAAGTCTGCTTCTGATGATTTTTTTTTTGTACTTTTCTTCAATGTTAAAATGATAAATGTTACTATATATGATCATGAAAACGCCTGATGTCACAAAAATAAAAAAATAGAAAACACTGGAATTTTTTTCTGCTTTTGCCTTGAAGAGGCTAAGGAGGTTGAGATAAATTAGTATGTCCCTTTCAATTCTTGTATATTGTCATTGCAATTTAAAATAACTAGCATAATTTGTTGAATGTTGATAACCCTAAAGAGATAATTGAATATTATTGTTCAGTTTGAAACAAAAATTAGAGTTGTTTTTTTCTAAACTTAATACTGTTTCTTGGCTTGATTTTTCTATTTGCTTAAGTTAGAATGTTAGCAAATTTTAATCTGAACTAGTAAATCCAATGGCCTGTGCATGTTTTACCATCTTCTGCATCGGACAGTTGAGATTCAAGATCAGGATTGTTCCGGAAAAATGTGTCAAACGGGTAGAGGTTGAAAATTTGAAATCCCTTTGAAAAATTTGTTAGATGGCTTAAGTCTGCTGTGTAAAAAATCCCTTAGGATAATATTTACAAAGTGACATTTTAACGCTTTTAAGAACAAACTGTCATCTTATTTAATGCTTCCTTTGGTTGTTGTCTGCTTTAAAGCATTCTGCCTCAAGACCTGAACAAGAGGTAATTTTTCTGGTTTTGAGCTTTCTGTTTAACTGCTTTTTTGTTGGGATGTTGATGTGCTAAGTCACCTTCTTGATTATGAAATTACATTTTGACGGTTAAATGGATGAATTATGGAATGTGTTTTGTAAATTTTGTTTTGTTTTGTTTTGGTTTTTTTTTTCTTCCAGTGTCCTGTACAGCATTGCATGAAATATTTGATATGCTATCAATTCTTTTTGTTCATTTGACTTTTATTCCTCTTCTCACTGTGCCTTGAATAAGAATGAGTGCACCAACACACTGTGCTATATGATCAGATTTGAAATGTATTTACACAGGATATTCTAGTTTTTTTTTTTTCCTTTTGGGTGGTTCACCATTGGGCTCTATCTTGATTCTGGCTTGGCAGTGGCTGGTGAGAAGTGACAATGAGCCTGTGCTCATTTGATATGGCATAATTGTAGTGATTGCTTTCTTCTTGAGGACTTTCTTTTTAACTATATCAATGGCTCTTTTTGTGCATCTTGGTATTAGAATAGAAAGAAATAATTTTGTAGTTTTAGACTTGGCATTCAAATCATAAAAAGCATAACAAAGATTTTTGCCATTATTTCGAGACAGATTATCTTGGTGGCACATGTTTCTTAATCTTCTTAATCATCAAAATTTTAAGTTGTTTACTTTTTTCTTGTCATTCTTCCCATGCATCTTTCTGTAACAGAATGCATGTTTGTATGTGTTAATAATTACCAGAAATAGAGAGAGGGATCATTTTTATTTATTTTTTGTTTGTTTGTTTATGGTTGCACTGATGGTGTAATTTTCTTTGAGGAAAACGATTCTTGTTGCTGTTCAATTTAATGCCATGCTTTAATGCGTATAAACAAGGATAATTCTGTAATTGCAAGTTTGTTTTATTTCAACGTTGATGGAAGAGAAAAGAAAGTCCCAATCAACAATTTATTTTCATCATTGATTTTAACCTCTCTAATTAAGTTATTAAGTATTGAAAGAAAGTTTTTCTCATTTCTGTCTTGTCGTCATACTTTTAACTCTGAAACTAAGGATACAAGTTATCCCATTAGTGCAGATTAAAAGTCTTTTTGATACTTCAATCTTTGTTGTAGATCATGTTAAAGGCAACAGAAAGGAAATATTCCTGATTTGCAAAGTTAAAGAATATAAAAAAAAAAAAAAGAAAACAACTGATAGAAATGTCCCCTACCACTGTTATATTTTTTTACTTTTTTTTTTTTTAATTTTTATTCATAAGTCTCTGTTACCATGTGAAGCAAGTCACGTGATGAGAAAGGCTCTAGATTATTTGTTTTGTCTTTCTATTTTTTGTAATAAGACACGGACTAGTGGAATTTTTCTATCTTTTTGTCCTCTAGTCAATTCCTTACTTAGGCCATACACTTAATATATCATCTTATCATACCTTATTCACTGTCTGTTATTTAACAGCTAGATTATCCTCATTCTGCGATCTTGTTTAAGTATGTCATACATCGGTGGAAGTGTATGTTTGTCTGTCTGCATATCACTTCTCTGCTTGTTTGCTTCTCTCTCTCTCTCCTTCTTTCACTTGCTTGCCCTCTCTGTCTTTTTCACTCTCACTATCACGCTTTCTCTTTCTGTCTGTCTCTGTCTGTGTATCTGCCTTTTCCCCTGTGCATATCTCTCTGTCTCTGTGTCTACTCCCTTCTCATTGCATCAATTTGTTACCACCTCTCTTACTGCTGTCTCTTTAGTTCCTATTTTACAAAGTCAAATCACACCTTATCCAAACAGTATGTTTGAGGGATGTAAGGCTGAAGAATGCACCTCGACATGAGATTAGTAAATCATTTTTTTTTTGCTTTCTAAGTTTGCAGATCACTGTAGTATTTTGGTTAAAACAGTTTTTACCTCAGTCTCTTTCTTTCTTTTGTGAAATATTAAATAATTTCTTTTTTTACTTGAAAGCTCTCTTCATGAGTAGAAATGGAATATATTCCAGGCTTGTGTTTTCTGACTGTAGAAACTTTATTATAAGTTACAGAAGATCTGAGAATGTGTTGCAATAAATATAGTCTATTCCTGTATGTGTTTCGTATCATCCAGAGCTCGGGGATGCCCCTTCATGGTCACGTCCTATATGAAATGAAAGATGTATGGTCAGAGCTCCAGGCCAGAGTAAGTTTTTTTCTTTTGCAGCATAAATTTATATTGTTAAATAGATACATTGTGCTCCATTTTAAATCTTCCTTTATGATGCAAGTATATGCGTTGGCTAAGAGTTGAACAGCTTTAAAAAAAAAAAAACGTTTTTCTTAACAGTGGATAAATGTTGAGAAAAAGTATAGATATAATTATGCTTGCATTATTTGAGATTCACAGCTATGACCTAGTTATGCGTAAGGATTTCTTACCATCCAAAGAAGCCTTATTTTATCATTTGACTATTGACCTTATGAAAAAATGTGAAGATAATATTATGAAACAAAGACAGCTAAAATAATCAGCACACATCAAATTTTGCATCGTATTTAACCTATACATATTTAGTGTTTCTAAGATTACTCATTGCACCTATCAGTCAGTTTATGGTCTATTCTGGATATTATTTATTAATATGCAAAGAACAATTTTAATTTGCATGGTACAGTTATGAATGAAGATTCAACATAAGGATCTAGATACGTTTACTTATGTGAAATTGTGCTTTGTGTTAAAATGAGCAAAAAAGTATTAAGCCTTTTGATGATTGCTATTTTCTTTTTCATTTCTAGAATTTTTTTTTATTACATCACTGAAAACCAGTATGTTCTTTTATACATTTTGTCCTTACATTTAATAGTCGTTTTGCTTGATTTGAACAGAAGAAACTTTCTATGTTGGTTTTCCTGTGTAATGTCAGTTTATCTTGAATAATTCAAACATTCTCATTTGATTTCTGAACAGCTCCAAATTCTTCTCAGCCAGTATCTTGATGTATCAAATACCATGTCTTCTAGGCAACAGGCTCCATCAGGCTTTGATGAGCCCACCATGGATATAAGTCAGTACTTCAGCAAGAAAAGAGCAGCCAAACCAAAGAAGGTATGGTTCACTTTTTTTTAAAGTTTCAAATAAACGTTTGTTATTCATTCTCAATGCAGCTTTCTTTTAGCCTATCCATTTGCCTGACATAGTAATTCAGACCCAGGTTATTGATATTTGGCCCTTTGCTAGCTTTACTTACATTTGCTTCTGCAAGATATTTTTAAATCTATCCCTTAGGCTTTAACTTATCCAAAAGATTTCCTAGTTGGCACAAAGGTGTTTTTTGTTGAAACAGTCATCTCTGGTTGCAATTTTAAAGTATGTTTTTTTAACCCTTATATGCTTGCAATGAATAAAGTCTTAGTTTCACTTTACAATGCTATTTAAAATAAACATGCCTGGAGTTGATGTCTGCTGCTTTGCAAATAAACAGAAAGGAAATTTTGAAGACCAATGGAAAAAAAGAATGTATTCTTCCTTTCAAAGACAATATCAGTATTTTTGTTCTCTTTTATTGTCGTTCAAGATTTGAGAGTTGTTTTGTTGCATAGGAAGGTTGTAAAAATATGTATTGACACAGTTACGAACAACCTTAAAATTGGGAGAAAGAGGGTTATTTCTTCATAAAAAAAGCAGCAGGATGGATTTTTAGTCCCCATTTACTTTTGACAATTCATATTATATTCAGTATCTTAACTTCACTGTGATAAAAGTCTTTTTAGATCATTGCTACATAATTTGATCATTTCAATATTATCATATTACAGGAAATCTGGTTAAAATCAGTTCATTCTCATACTCTAAAAATAACTTCACTTTGTCAATTGATTTTTTTTCAATCAAATTTTCAGGTGTCTCTGTTCAGATTTGATGCTTCCCAGCATGCAATCAGTGTAAGCAGTGCCCGCCAGCAGATCCAGCAATTTGAGCATGTGAGTTGAATTGCTTGGTAAAGCCTACATAGTTTTTTAAACCTAAAATTGAACACTTCTTTTTTTTCATTTCAAGGAAAACCATAATTAGCCATTCACAAATTAATATATAATATATATATTCCTTGAAGCAGGAGCCATTCTTAATAATGAGCAAAGATTCTTTATCTTTCAAAATCTTATGATAGAGGCTGAGTAAAACAAAGAAACTTAAATTGTACACTACCAAGGTTTACTCCTTGGGTGTAAGGCTTGAAAAGACTGGAGGCAGATAAAAGCATTGCCAATTTACCTGACACAACTGTACCATAAACAAGACACATTTTTGTTATATGTTTTTATGAGTATGTAAAGGCATCCTCAAATAATACAATGATACTGAAATAGAACAATACTAATATTTTTCAGGATGCCATGGGTCTATCTGACAACTGGCACATTGTCAAAGTCTGCAAGCCAGGAGCATTCAACATTACAGGTAAATTTGCTTCATGATTAAGTTTTACAGCCCCAAGAAATTCTTCTTTAGTGTAATTAAAGCCAAGCCTCTTAAAGTTTATTCATTTTAAAAATCTTGATAATTGTGTTTTAATGTAACTTCATATTAATTGACAACATCTCCTGAATAGGTTAAGTTACATTGTTCAACAAAGAGGATGGTATTCAGCAAATTTAGATCAGAGGTGGGACATAACTTTTTTTGTATATATCTTACCTTCTTTTTGATACTTTAATATTTTTTCTTACTTGTGCCTGAATAAAACTCTTGAGGTTGTAGAATTAATTAGGGTTGATTATAGATATTCGTTTTAAGTTTTGTTATAATTCATTTTGTAAAGTGATGCCACTTCTATTTTTTTTTTCTTCATCTGAGATCTTGCAAAACAGAATACTTTAAGAAAAGCACAATAAGTCAGCCTTAATACAATTTTCTTTTACAGCAATCTATAAACCATTGCGATCTTTCATTCAAGAAGTGGAGGAAATTATGGAAAACACTTCTGGGTGAGGAAAATATTTTGATTTATATATTAATAGCTTTTCCAATTTTATTCAATGTACAACATATATTGTGGTGCATGCAATTTTACCAGCTAGATGAACGGCATGAAGAGAAGCGAGCAAAGGGACCATAACTGATTGAGAATATGAAGATAACAGCAGTTGACTTTACTTTATCAATGAAAACTGATCGTATTTGATCTCTGATAGTATTGAGTCTAATCTATGTTTCAATCAAACTGATCGTATTTGATCTCTAATCTATGTTTCAATCAAGAATGACTGAGGATGAAAAAGTTCATTTTTTGCTCAAAAAACTTTTTTTTAAACCATAACTACATGCTCTGAAAGTAATACATAGGCCTGATAAATTTTGTCAACCATTCCAAAGGAGTTCTAAACCAGAAATTTCTAATGCTTAAGTTTCTTTATCTTTGGGTACCTTTCCTACAGCTTTTTACCTGAATTTTTGGGCATGGTTATTTAAGGTAAAGACCTTTTTTCCTAAATGTCTTTTGTAGTATCAAACTCATTTTCAAAGAAATGTGAAAGCCATAGTTTCTAATGCAAAATCTAGAATTAAGACAGAATGAAAAAAAAAAAAAAAACAAAATTGGTGACTCACAAGTTTCAGAGCCTGTTTGACACTAAACTGTAACATTGACAAAATTATTGAGATTTGAATGGAAAATTGAAGAAAACATAGTTGACTTGCTTTCATTAGATGACTACAAAAGGAAATGTGAATGGCAATTGTACCCACAAGACTTCTAGCTTAGGCTTGGACTATGTACTGTCCATAATAATAATAATAATAATAACCATTTATAAAGCGCCGTATATCACCTTAAATAAAATGCTCTAGGCGCGTACAGATTTTTCACAATAAAAACAGTAGATATATAATTTGACATCAATAAGACCCTAAAACATGAAAGAGGTCACACAAAGGCTTGTTTAAAAAGGAAAGTCTTTAAATGTCGTTTAAAATTGTCGTGTGTAAAAGATAGTTTTAAATATGCCGGGAGGGCATTCCATTTAATGGAAGAGTAAATTGAAAAAGCCCTATCACCTAGCGTTGAATGAGATCGTGGTACAGCTAGTTTATTATTACCACTTGATCTTAAAACTCTATTAGGCCTATGACATTCTAAAATTTCTTGAATATAAAAAGGAGATATATTTTGAAAAAATTTATGAACAAAGGTCAGTACTTTAAAATCAATTCTTTGCTTAACTGGAAGCCAGTGAAGATCTTTTAAGACAGGTGTAATGTGCTGATGCTTTTTAGCACAGGATACAATCCTGGCTGCCTGATTTTGTACTCTCTGAAGTTTAATTATTGAGTTAAGAGATACTCCAGTAAGCAATGAATTACAGTAGTCTATTCTGCTCATTACTAAAGAGCTGACTAGAAGTTAAGCAGTATCTTTATTAATATAGCTTCTGATCATGCCAATATTCTTAAGATGGTAGTACGATTGCTGACATATGCTATTGATCTGACAAGACATAGTAAAATTTGCGTCTAAATAACATCCCAGATTCTTTACTGAACTTAAAACAGGAACGCTGGAACTTTTTATTTGAACACTATTAAAGTTAAGATCTATAAGAGCTTTGTTCGTCCCAAACACGATCACATCTGTTTTATCACTATTTAACTTAAGTTTGTTAGAGTTCATCCAATCTGCAATTTCAACCACACATTTCTCGATTGACTCCTTTTGGTAAGATGCAGTCTCAAGCATATTATCAAGTGGTACATAGAGCTGGGTGTCGTCTGCGTAGAGATGATAATTTACTCCATGCCGCTCTGCAATGTCAGCTACAGGTGCTGTGTACATGGTGAAAAGTAGAGGTCCCAGGACAGAACCTTGTGGGACACCATATTTTAGAGGAGATGGAGTTGCTTTGTTATTGTCGATGGATACTGTCTGCGTTCTGTTCTTAAGATAAGCATTAAGCCAATAAAGGGCTTTTCCATCGATGCCAAAACGTGAATGCGCGCGAGCCAATAGTATATCATGGTCGATTGTGTCGAAAGCAGCGCTTAAGTCCAGTAGAATCAACAGAACAGACTTTTTATTATCGATGTAACGGAGGATGTCGTTGGCAACTCTTAGCAAAGCAGACTCAGTGCTGTGATGTTTTTTATAAGCAGATTGAAAGTTAGTATGAAGATTGTTAAACGCGAGGTGTTGTAAGATTCTGCTCGATACGATTTTTTCGATGAGTTTGGAGATTATCGGTATGTTAGAGACTGGTCTATAATTTTTCATCTCCTCCTTATCCAGGGATGCTTTTTTGATTAACGGTGTTACATAGGCCTGCTTCAAGGAAGATGGAAAGTCGTGGTTTGCTAGACTTGAGTTTATGATGTCAGCTAATGAAGGGGCGAGTTCCTTATGAGCCTCTTTGAAAAGCCAGGCAGGAATTTTATCCAGTACGCAACTTTTGTTTGGCATAGCGATTATAATCCTTAATATGAACATGTGGAGGTTAAGAGACAAATCCCATGTTTTATTCTAACATTTACAATAATGGCCTTAACCTTGATATTTTTTATTATGTTATGTTTCCCAGCCTCTTTCCACTCTATCTTAAACCTGACTGAAGTACACTAAGAAATATTTGCTTACTCTGGACTTTGATCTTAACATTCTTTGCCAGGAGGGCATATGGTTATAGAAAATTTACAGAAGGATGCAAACATTTTGTTTGAAAAAAGACTTGTTAAAAAATTTATTTTGCAATGTTTTCAACAATGCACAATCAGGAAAAATTTTGGTCTTAATTGAGGAGAAGTTTCGCACTAGGATGTTTGTCTAATGTGCATTGGTATCTTTTTGCAGCCTTCAAGAATTTATCACAGATTTTGTGAAGAATGCCTTTCTGGGAGAGGTTCATGCAAGGATATCAGACAACATTGATGTTGCAACCAGAGGTATGATCTGCCCTTTATTTTTGTACGTCTCATTGTTTATTGGTAAAGTTTGATAATCACAAATAGTTAGCAATAAATGATCATATCATTTCATAGTGTTACATTGGTATTCATTTGTCTGGTTACATTTTTTGATAAAATATTGATCTATAGTGGTAAGAGGCCTATTTAGAAATAAACTCACATTTTTACATGAAAGTGATCTCTTTCCTTTTCTTTTGCTTTGATAATTCAGTAGGTCAATTTTTTTTTTCATGGGTATTTTTCAGCTCGTAAATGCAAGGCAATATGTGTGGGTGCACGAGAAAACCCTTCTGATGTCACTGGATCTAGACCTATTTTAAATCGATTTCCAAGTCTAAGTTCAAAATTGAAAATTATTTTTAATTTCTTTAGAAACTCTATTCATTTATCTTTTCATTTCGCTTAATTGTATTTGTTTTTGAAATACCCAAACTTTTGCGTTTGTGAATCCAATTCAGCTCAGATTCAAAGCTTTAACAGTTTCATTGAAAAAAGTATACCCAACTTTAAAAGCCATTTCCTCAAAACAATACTTTCTCAACTGGGTGATTTAAAAACTCCATAGTGTTTGATGTAACCTTCAAATAAAAAGCAAAATGCTCAGGATTGCTTGCAAAATCTAAAACTAAGCTCATCTAATTTTTTCAATCTTGACCCATATGAGGGGTTTTTCCTTGCACCCTTACATATTATGTACTTTTTAAAGATATTGGCGTCTCAGATAAGGAAATTCAAAATGTATAGATTTATGGTGCCTTACAACATTATGGGACAAAATATATGAATTAAGTTCCCAAATTTTTGCAATTTTCTAAAAATTAGATTGCAATGGTTTACTGTTAAAAAAAATGTGTTTGTTTGACATGAAATAAACTGTAGAAATTGAAAACCCAATACATCTTACATGGTGAAAAACAGTATTGTGTTCACAATGGTTTATATTGTTACCAAAAAAAAAAAAAGGACAGGACTTTGAAGATTGGATCCCTCGTAAGTTATGCTTGAATGGAATGAAATCTTTCAGTTCAATAGCTTGAGAGTGCTGAGATGATCTTTTGGATACTTTTTTTCCCTTGATGAAAATTAAACCCCATGCCCATGATTAAATGAACATTTGTAGTGTTGACGGTGAGCTTTCAAAGACATCAAGTGGTAGATATATATTATCTGTACAATTTAGAATGTTCAAATTCTTTACGTTTTAGGAGCTGTAATTTGAAAAGGATTTAGCAACAAATAGCACCTAGGTTTTAGGTTTCTATTGATGTAGAAATTAAAAAAAAAATGAAAAGAAAAGCAGCAAAATTTTGCATGGCTTCTTTTCCATTTAATAAATAATGTGATAGAATAAATACATATTTATTTAACATGTTTAAATTTAAAGACAAGTTCAGTTTCAAGATGCTGACTGTAAATTGAGGTATTTCATGACAAATGAAACAATTTATCACATGTTAGAAATTATTCAAAGTAAGCTTCTATGTTATACCTATTTTTGGGTGAATATCTTGGAAAAGTTGGATATGAAATAATTTATTGCAGGTGAGAATTTTTTTTTAAAGGAAGTGTATTATGGCCTGTCTTTGATGAATGTCTGAGAAAAGATTTGCAAATGAAATTATTCATCATATGACAGAGATTTCTTCAAAGGAAGTGTGTATGATGTTTCTGTCTTTGATGAATATCTTGAAAAGTTTTGCTTCTTTTTATTTCCATCATAAGGTTTAGTTACCCAAGTCTTCACGCACCCTACGCATTTAATATAATAATTAGGCTTTTGCTACTGATGCATATAGAAAACTAATCATATCTCTACAATTAATTACAAGTAATGTTATGGATAATCTTTTCCTAAAGCATGTGTGCCAGTCTTTTCGTCATGCTATTGCCAATTTAATTTCAGGCTGCAGCTTTCCAATTGCCCCAACTTCTAGTCCCAGATCTGGGCTGATTGTCCCATGCAAGTTTTGTCTCTTGTTTTGTTATATGGCTTTCTTTGCTAACATTGTCTGCTCTGCAGCCTTTTTTTTATCTTCAAATAATTCTTTTATGGAATTGTTTACTTTTCCTTTGTTTTCATTTAAAATGGGATAAAGAAGGCCTAATATTGTAATATGAATCAGCTGTTTAATACGCTGTTCTTTTCTAAAATTATATATTTCTTTTATCATTCTTATGTTCCTTGAACTTAATAGTAATATGAACAATTTCTGAAAAGTCATTTTTTGATATAATATAAGAGATTATTGTTAAACCATCATTGTTACGAGCATTTGCAAGGTTCTTAACATCCAAGTCTCATGGTAGTTTACTCCAGGTGATATTATCAATGAAAAACGATGACAATTGTTGCCTCTACAAAGCTGTTGCCACTACTTTTACTACTATTACTATCATCTATATTTCTGTGATTTTTCGTCTACTCTGCTACTTCTACCACAATGATAACAATTGTAATGGTGACAGTGATGATGAAGATAATAATTATGACTTTGACTATGACTTAGTATAAGAGTGACTATAATTATGACTGGGACAACGACAACAACAACTACTACTACTACTACTACTACTACTACTACTACTACTACTACTACTACTACTACTACTACTACTACTACTACTACTACTACTACCACAAGATGCTTTTAGGTCCTTTTAAAGGCTTATATGAAAGCTTTGAATTTTCGCATTAAGTTCATAAAAGTGCACTGCCTTGCAGGAATTCTTTAAATTTAAACCCACATAGAATGAAAGATTTTAAAATTCTGTAAGCCTAAAAGTAAAATCTAGATTTCTCTCCTGTAGATCTGAACCTTTTGATTTGAGTCTAGCTACTGTAAATATCTAGACCCTAGATCTTGTCAAAGCTGCCTGTTTAGATTCTTTACTAGATCTTACACTATGTCTTGAAGATCTAGATCCATCCCACATGGTTTTAGATCTGCCAAAGGCTACATTGTATGGGTACTTTCAGTTTCATTCATGCCATCTCTGCCCAGCTGTGCTCACATGAAATAGTTCACACATTCGCCTTTTTCTACTGAGAAAATAATAATCACATTTTTGCCTTTAATTTTTTGAAAAAAAATGCTATTCTGGTGAAAAATTAAAAACATTACCACTCCAATTTTTCGGGCAATATACAATTTTATGCCAAATTTGACATTCCTAGGTGGTCTAGAAATGCTCCGTTACATTGTCCTCTTTTTTTTTTTTTTTTTCCAAACTCCATTATAAATAGATTATTTTTATTATCATCATCATCATCATCATCATCATCATCATCATCATCATCATCATCATCATCATCATCATCATTATTATTATTATTATTATTATTATCTGGTCTTGCAGAGTTGAATATTTGTTTTAATGTTAAAAAAACTCCTAGAAAATTTGGATGAGAAACTCTTAGTGACGCAACTCAGGCAGATACCTAATTCTCATCATTTTGAAACACGTGTACAGTTTTACATAGATAGTTTTGACTTGGAGGTTCAGATCATGTTTGTCAGTGTATGTGTTACTGAACTGTTCGATTTTTTTCCCTGTGAATCGCACAAGTGGAAGAGGAAGAGGATGGGCACAAGCGTGAGTCTATCTCTGTATTTGCTGAAAACTGCTCCTCATTAAAAAGTCAATACATTTTGTTGTAATGTGTTGTTGCCAGGCATTACTTATGTCAAAACCTTAGCTGGAGTAACCTAATTTTTTGTGTGAATCATTTGTTTATCTTTATTTTAACCATTATATAAGGAGCTTTTGATATTGTCTTAAGGGAGTATTTTTAAAACTCTCATCAAAACTATAGAAGAAGATAACTCTCTGTAATTTTTTACCTTCATGTTTTGTGAAGGATGTTATATTTCATTTTGAATAAAATAAAATCATTTTGAGATGAAAGGCAAACAAAATTTTACTGCTGAATCTGTGCCCATGCTTTTTTTGACTAGCATGACCATAAAGATAGCAATGATTCCATTTTTTCATCATCCAGAAGCTTTTAAACACAGCATTTTAAAGAATGCTTGCCTGTTTCCAACAATAAAATAGAACACCTAGCCTTTATTTCCATGCCTATTTTCTTGAAATTTGAAATCCCTTACTCTAAGGAAAAAAAAGTTCAGTAACAATGCCATGGCCAATTTTTGGATTTTCTACTTTCTCATTATCATCTGTTAGACTTTCGGTTTTACATACTTAAATGTATTGAAATTATTCTTGTCCCAAAACTCTGGATAAAGTGGGTCAATAATGACAAACGTTCATCTCTGATGCATTTCATATTTGCAATTACAGATTGAATGTAATTTAAAAAGCCTGTGATTCATGAAAGAAATCTTTCAGAATTTTTTTATGGCTTATCTTTTACTAGTTCCACTCCTCCCACCCACCTCCATTTTCTTTAAATCACGTTTTTAAATAATGTGCCAGTTTTTGTGTGTATGTTCTGGTTTTGATCAGTTGTTTTGACTTAGTTAGTTTCTAAATGAATTCATAGTAGCTTTAATCTAAATTAAAGTTCGGTTTTTATCTTTCAGTTTTTTATGTCTTACACCATCAGATTTTATTTTAAATAGTTTAATACTTTCTGCATGATTTGTAAGTGATTTTTTCGTAAAAGTGTGATCGTTTTGAATGAGTTTTTTTTTATGGTGTAATATATTTGCACTGTGAAATTTTCAGTTCTCTCCTGGTGGTTTCAAAAGTTTGTAATACTATTAAATGAGACATCTCAAAATCTTGAAGTCAATTTTGATGTGTTTTGCTTTTAAATTGCACTCTTCATGTGATACTCAAATAACACTTTAATTTTCATTTTTTAAATATTTCTTAGATTATCATTGATCACTAAGCTCATTTAAAACATTTGCCCATCTTTGATCTTGTATTGTAATATGTTATGCTATATCTACATTGCAAAAAAACTATTTTAAGAAAAAGGAAGTTCAGAATATTATGCTAAATATTTGTACATTTCTACTTTGGAGGATTCTTGTCTAACATGCCACATTCTTTTTAAGTTAAAAAAAATGGAAATGAATGTTATATGTCACCATTCATATTGACTGTCTTGAGGTAATTCTTATCAGAATTTAATGTCAGTGGTCAATTTTAACTAGCAAAAGTTAAAAAAAAATAACAAATTTTAGACAGTTCAATTTATACAAGTAAAAATGTTCTCATTTTCAAACACATGAGTAAAAAATTAAAATAGGTGTAGAACATAAAATATGGAAAAAAATCAAAAGTACAAGGAAAGCAAGCAAAGGGAAGCTACACTAATTATAAAACTATGGCTTTTAAAGAATATTTTGTTTGATTCGATAGGTGAGAAGATCTAAAAATTTTTCCCTGTTTCCATGCATCAGAGGGAAATTATTGTATCAACATCTAATGTTAAGTTTTGATGTTTTATATTACAGGAATCATGTAGAGAGTCAAAGGTACAGCTCAATCTATTGATTTTACATCTTACAAATATACGTTTTGTACCTTACAATTTATGGAAGTCACAAATCTGAATTGCTTCAAAACCATTATTTTCAATCAAAGATGTCCTTTTTCAGACTTCATAAGAAATTATAACCTGTAAGTTTTATTTCTATTTTTTTTTTTAAACCCCATAGGTTTTGATGCTCTCCGTAATGTCATTGATGAAAAGACGCGAAGGGAGTTAGGGGTGCCTCGTCCATTGCTTTTGGTAAGGTGCAAATAAAAAAAAAAGAAAATAAATTGTTTTGTCTTTTTTTTTTTTTTCATAAAAAAAGCAACATTTTGATATTTGATTTGTTCTTCCAAGAATATGAGCTGGAAATTGGAGTAAATATTCATATTCATTCTTTACTTTTACTGCATTTCCAAAATATTGTAGTTAATTAAGCACCATTTTATCGTGTTTTAAATACATGATATGAGTCCTTTGAATTAAAATACAAACAAGAAATGTAATAACATTGCACAGAAATTTCTCTTTAAAAACAATTTAGAAGTATTGCAAAAAATACTCTTTGTGGGAATAGAAATGAAATGTCATTCAGTGACCATAATCTACATTTTTTGTTACTAATATCCATTAAAGTCATTCTTTCATGTTATGTGTAAAAATTAATGATCCTTATGGTAGAATCAACAAGAACTGAATGTAAACATAACAAGTAATATTCTTATTTAACTTAAAAGTTTTACTGTAAGGATACCGCAATTTTCTTTATATTGCCCATGTTAGAGTGCTGTGACAGTTGACAGCAGTATACAAGAGCTTCAGGAACTGATGCATGATCTGCCAGACTATGCAGACCAATTCCTCAATATGATCTGCAATGTGTTGCGAGAGTACAGAGATAAATGTAACTCTGCGTACAGAGGTAATTTGCTGATATGAAAGAGTGGTGCTTTATGCTTTCTTTTGTACTTGTTTTTGTATATATTTATTTGAAAAAAGGGTACCCTGAGACAGTAAAGAACAAGCATCTTTATTTCATTACATTTTATTTGCAATCATGTCAAATAAAAAAATAAATCACAAAAAAAAATTAAAAAAAGATCACAAAAATTATGTCACTGCCAAGTTTGTATTAGCATCTGTATGCAGCTGAGGCATTGATATGTGTTAGACTTTGCCTCTTCAGATATCTAGAAAGGTTTTAAAACGTAGCTGTTAAATGAAGAAGAAGAAGAAGAAGAAGAAGAAGAAGAAGAAGAAGAAGAAGAAGAAGAAGAAGAAGAAGGAGGAGGAGGAGGAGGAGGAGGAGGAGGAGGAGGAGGAGGAGGAGGAGGAGGAGGCGGCGGCGGCAGTAGTAGTAGTGGTAGTAGTAGTAGTAGTAGCAGCAGCAGCAGCAGTACTAGTAGCAACATTTACACAACAAAAATCAAATCGTGGAAAAAAAAACCTGTGAAGATTGCAAAAACATAATAGGAGAAAATTAACTATTTTATCTTTGTTCATGAATTTTCCAGATATTGTTCAGCATGGATCTGATGAGAAAAGAGTTATCAGTGCACTCTGGGCCAAAGATGATGACATTAGCAGATTCCTCAGGTAATGCCTTGGTTGAGCTTATGTCAATTTTAGATGTGACCCACATTTGGACAGCTGCTGATTTTCAGGAGAATCTGTTTCACAACCACTCAAAATAAGTCACAATGGAATGTTTTAACATACACCTAGCTAAGAAAGTATTGACAGCTAGTCTCACTGTCAGTGAAGTGTATTAGTCTTTAGTGTGTTGTGTTCAAGATTGATTTGAAAGGAATTTTAAAAGTCTTTGTTAGAAATGTATTTGAAATCTCTTCCTGGCCAGATCTCTACCCAGCTGGCACAGTCTGCAACCTCGTCAGGGCAAAGAACTTGACAGAACCATCTGTTCAGAAGATGAGATAAGGGCTCTCAACTCCAAAGAAGCGGTGATCCTGATTAGTACTCTGTCTACAGATGAGTCTTTGATCCCACAGCAGGAGATCATTACAGATGTGACCCAGATGCGGACTGTCGCTAATGTTCATGAGAGTCTTGTATGAAATAATTACTTTGTACAATGAATTATTTTTATACAGCCTTGCAAATTGAGTTAAAGTTGAGAGTAAAAAATAAATGGTTCAGTGACAAAATAATGGCAGCTAACAATTTTGTTTGTGAGACACCCATATTAATATCTGTTTTGAAAAAACAAATTGTTCCCCAATTTGGTAGGGAAATATACACTGCAGAAAAAAGGAATGGAGCTCCTTGTCAAATCATGTGCATAAAGCTCAGTAGCAGCAAGGGGCTGATACTGTTCATACTGCAAGGCACCATCTTTCTGTTGCCAATTTTCAAAAAGTGTAATAAATTTAGTAAAGCATATAAAATTTATGAAAGAAAACAAAAAGATTTAAAAAAATGTGTACCCCAACAAACCTTGCAAATTATATGATCCACTTAAAAAGGTTTGTGGTAATCACACAATCATTATATATTGGTGGAGTACATAAGTCTAAAGAAAGTTCTAAAATTTTACAAACAAAATTTATGACTGCATTAGACCATAAAATATTTTTAGATATATGTATGGGAATTTTCTTTTATACACCTATTTCTTTTCTTATTTTCTTTTATATACCTATTTCTTTTCTTAAGTCTCTTATTGTTCCCGTACTGTTAAGCTCAACACAACACGAATTTTCAGACAGTTTATGTGTCTAATATTTAAAAAGTAGACAAAAAAAAAATACAATTTAAATCTGGTTAAAAATAAAATGTCAAATATATATTTAAGTTCATTTTAATTTCAACTGAAGCTAAATAAAATATATATATCAAGTTAAAATCTTTTTCCTCCTCTTACCTATAAGATAAAGTTTTGAGAGTGGATGCCTGAAATTGAAGCACATCAACGGAGTATTTTTTAAAAGTTATAACATTTTGATAAATTCTTTTTCGCCAGGAGTGGTTTTCTAATCGTTTGGACGATTTTGCTGAAAGTCTAACATCACAAAATAGTTTGATTCCTCCACATGATGAGCTACCCACGGTTGGTTATTTGAAATATTCTCTTTTGATTAAATTTTAGTGGTTCAAACGTTCTAATGTCTAGTAAAAATAATAGCCTAATCATGCCCCCAAGTCCAGTGTCACAAATAAAATTTTCAATAAACTACAAATACTAAACAGACTCTCACAAATTAATTTTCATTTTCAACTTCTTATGATTGCAATTCACATTGATATATTACATTGTGAATTTATTTTTCTTTGGAATATATTCAATAAAAAAGAGCAAAAAGAGAAGCTTATAAGTAAAGTCTTCTTTAAGTTTAAAAAAAATATCTATCTATCTATCTATCTTTCTATCTATCTATCTATCTATCTATTTATCTATTTATCTATCTATCTATCTATATATATATAGATCTATATATACACATGTTAATCAAGCTCGTTTTGCCCTGTAAGGTATTTCTTAAATAACATACCGAAAAGAAGCAAAACCCTCCCCCCCAAAAAAAAACCACATAGATCTGAAGTTAACTATCACTAAACACTTTCTTTGGTGTTTGTATCCCTAAATTGGAAGATAGTAGGTTCTTTGTTCAAAGTAGATATCTTATTCTCTTTTATCTTTCAGGAGCTGCCACCAATATCAGAGAAAACTTTACAGTATGTATAATTTTCTTCTTTTCATTAAGAGATAACTAATGAAACTTGAAATGGCATTGGGATTAGTAAAAAAGTTTGTTACCATAAACACTTAAATATATAAAACACAAGGCTTTGCTGCTTGCATTCAAATCACTACTTTTTGTTTTTCAAATTATAATGTCTTTCAAGCAGAAGTGCTAACATATTTTACAGTTCAATTATTATTTAAGTGATTTGTTTAAATCCCCTATTGATGAAGAGGGTATATACGTATTTTTTTAGTGCCTTGTGGCATGCCTGTTTATTTCAGATCATTGAAGTCCTTGGTCCAGGACTTTAAAGACCTTGCTGAGATCTGCTTGTTGCTGTTACACCTAGAGGTCAGAGTTCACTGCTTTTACTATCTGCTGCCAGTTGCCAAACAGGTGCGTTAGAAAGATTTACATAGACGGTCTAAGAAAGATTTACATAGATGGTCTAATATTTAAAGATTACAATTTTGTGTAGTACTTTATTTTATTGAAAATTTGGGTTTTTCATATGTTTTTTTCCCCCAAGATAAAGATGGCAGTAATATCTCTTGTAAATCAAATAACTTTTTTTTTATCAAAAAGTAAACTTGCAGGATAATATCACTGAATACTTGGTCCTTCTCCCCCTGATATAAAATTATACAATAATATTTTTGGAAAAGGTAGCTCTTGGTGCAATGATAACCAGAAAATTATATATTTTTTTTAAGTCAAACTATGCAGGTCCAATAGATGATCTTGACCCAGATTCTAATGTGTTGAAACTGAACAAAGACCTCAGTGGGATGGAGGAGATGATGACACAGAGCCTTCAACCTAAGAAATTTAAGTATGTCTTTTCTCTTAATATTCAAAATATACTCATGAGGGTAACTAGAGTTTCTCACACTATAGGAATAATTTATGCTAGCCCTGTATTGTTTTAGGAAAATAAACCAATGCCAGCATTGAAAAGAAAGGGAAAGTTATAAAGTGTAAAAAAAAAGGGTTAAGGGTATCTTGCAGCTCATATTCTTTATGATGGAAACTAAGGACCGGTTTATCTAATCATGTTTGTTTTTATTAAACATCTCAATTTATGATACTGTCAAGGAAAAAAACAACAGAATGGCATAAAAGAGGAAATTTATTTATCTTCAAATGAGGCTTGTTAAAGCTTTCAAACCGTCTTTTTAGAATATAGTAACTGTTTCAACTATCTATGTTTAAAAGTATTTTGATTTTCTCATATTTTTGTTTTTGATTTGTACAGGTATATATTTGAAAGCCTTGGCTATTTAGTTGCGTCAATACTGATAAGCAGTGTCCAGTTTCTCAAGAAAATAAATGAAAATGGGATCAAGAAAATGTAAGACTCTTTCTTCTTACTTTGAATTAATTTGTTGTTGTTGTCGTTGTGTGTTTAGAGTGCATTAACTTCATAACCATGCCAAGGAAATTCTGTGAGATTTCATGCTGTGACTAATTGAACATTCATTAGTCAATTAATCAGAAACCTTGGCAATAAACTATCTTATATTTATTGGCTGTTATTCATCCTGGGTCAGCTCCCATTGCACCATTGTATTTTGCAAGAAACTTTTTAAGATAAAGTTGGGTCTACATAAAATGAAACTAAGTTGAAATCCACTAATATTAACTCATTATTTTTCATAAAACAAAAGGTACAGCTATTTCCAAATCAGTTCATTAAAGTATTTTGCCTTCTTCAAATATATCCCTCTGTTATTTATAGATAGCTTGATCACCTCTCTTTTCTATAACAATAAGTATGAAATGGAGAAAGGTAAAATCAGTTGAAAACACAACTGCCTCGGATGTAGAGAGAGAGTGCTTAATGCCATCCACATTTTGTTCCTTTTTACATACTTGGTGTGCAGTGGACTGCAATTATGTAAATTGTAAGCACCACAACTGACTAAATACAACAAACAATTATTTTTTTTCAGAAGTAAATTGAAAGAACTGGAAATCAGTATCATATCACCTTTGCAGATGTTAAATTTATGAGGAGAGAGTCAGAAAAACCCAAAAAAATCAAAATTATTTGTTGAGGCTCACAAACATCAAGGTTAAGGCCACCAAATTGCAGATTTCCACAAGACAAAAACTATACTTTTCAGTCTATTATTAGAAAACAATTATTTTTAGGTTATATTTTTCTAACAGCCTTGGTTTTACACTTACTTGTTTCTCTGAAGTCTATTTTTTTGTCCCAAATCTGTCCCTAGAACCTGAGACAAGAGCAGTGAACTATTTTTTCATCGATACCATTCTGATGTTTATATCCGTTGATTATCTTTATTCTATCTTACGTTGTATTGAACTAGGCCTATGCTTTGCAGTAACTTATGAGCTCTCTAACTAATTTTTTAAATGCCTTCTGTTTTTCAGGTGCAGAAATATTTTGGCTATACAACAAAACCTGACCAATATCACATTGACTAGAGAGTCGGATCTAGATAGGGCCCGTCATTTTTATGAGTTATTATACCTCAATCCAGACGTATGTACTAAACTTCTTTCTCATACTTTCTTTTGTTTTCTATTTTAAAAGCATGATAGAATCTGAAAAAAAGAGATTATACAAGTGGTTGGTTAAGAATATTCTGAACACTTTAAAAGATTGAATAAAATGGAGTCCTGTTTTCCTAATCTTTTATCTTGTATGTAGTTTTTTTTATATGAATGAAAAAAAAAATCAAGAAAATTATATTGTTGCATATTTTTTTTGCCACCCATAAAGTGATATTATTAAAAATACACATTTTTAAAAAAATAATTCAGTCTTTCACAAAGAAAAATTAAGAAGAGACAATTAATATTTTATGATCAACAAACCGTTTTCAAGAGATTTGATGTTGATTATTTACACATCGTGTGCTGTAAATCATGAAATGCAGATTTCAGGGACTGTACAAAATATATTGGTTTACCTTTGCTAGATTTTGAGAAGGGTGAGATTGGAATCCATTTCCATTGTAGTTTTTTCTTTTATTTATTTTAAGGCAGTTTTGTTGATCTCTGACTGGCTTTATTAACTGACATTATATTTTCCAATTTTGGATGTATAAAGATACAGTAATGATCTATGAAAATTGTGATTATATATGTAAAGTTTCCAATCTATAAAAGAAGGACAATTTTTGTTTAAGGATATAATCAGAGTTATTGGCAGTTGTTGCTGTTGTAAAAGAAAACTAGGTTTTCAAAATTAGTTTCAAATAAAATGTATTTGGATGTTTGATACATGTTGTTTCATTTCTGCAATTTACATTAGAGATGTAAATGTCTAATTCACACTCTAAAAGATTCACTTATGAGAATGCTGTAATATCTGATTTTTTCTTCTTGAAATGGCGTTATTGGTGTCAAGATTTAGGGCTCTTTAAAAATAATTGAAAAGGCAGATTTACTTTCTTTGTTAAAGGCATTATGGAGTTTTTTTTCATTTTAGGTTATTACAGTCAACTTAATGAAAATTTTATTCCTGTTGTGCAGGAGGTGCTCAACTCTGTGGCAGAAAAAGGACCTTACTTCACCTTGAAGGAATATGAACAGCTAATTGAGCTTTACCACCGCAGTTTCTCTGGAAACCCTGTCAGTGTTCAGGATGCTCGTAGGCAGAGGCTCTATAGCATTATGGAAAAGGGACAGAATGAGACTGTGTGATAGTTTTATTAGGTATAATATATATTTAATGGTTGATTTCACTATAAATGGTCAATTTGGATGGTCAAGGTGAAGGTGAATGATGAATTCAAATAATCTTGAGTGAAAGACAAAACTTTATGATTAAAAAAATTGATTGGATGAGGAATTTTGGAATAAGAGACATGTTTGCCCGTAAGTTTTAAAAGAAAGGTAAATTTTTTAATGAGATTATTGTACATTTTGAGGGTATGATACATACAAATGATGAAGTTACCATTGAAACTTGGAAGATGAATCAGTTCTGACATTTTACTGATGATTTTTGAGAAGTAAAATACATTTTTATGGTTCAGAAGTGAGATTAAGTTTCAACCAGGAACTTGTTTGATAATTATAGAAATAAAACTCCAAACTGAATCCTGTAAAATATTAACTTTGAATTGAAGTATTCTTCAATTCAGAGTAGCATTTTTACCACCTCTTTTTAAATACACCATTCATTGTAGTGACTTGTAATTGACTTCTGCCAATTATCATCATCTCAAATGCCATATTGTTTAGCAATTAAGATAATTTTCTTTCATGCTTCTTGATTATTCGTTGCTTTAAGTGCCTCTGTCACTCTTCCTGTATTTAATTACTTTAAAATATGACTAGTATTATCTTCTCTGTCATCCCCTACTGTGGTTCATATTCATCATTTATGTTATCATTAGATGTTCCAGTTTCTCTCCTTGCAGCACTTGTCTGAAAAAGATGGATGTCAAATTGCATCTAGTCAGGATTTTTCTTTGCAAGAAAACTTGAAGTGGGGTACAATTTCTTTCCATAAAAGCAGCGTTCATACAGGAGAGTTTGTCTTGACCATCGACCTAAAGTATCTGCAGTGTCTTCTGTTGGACCCTGTGAAGAATTTGACTGCCAGAACTTTGATGATGCAGTTGCCATTTAATCTTAGACTGTATATGTATATGCAGCTGGCCTTGCAATCTTAAAATCATCTGCAACATGTCAATATTCTGGATAGGGCTTGTTCATTCCAAAGTCTGAGGATATGACTATAGATATTTTTGATGAAGAAATCATCAAACATAATACATTTTTTGATGTATAATGTGAGCTGTTGTAGCCTGCAGTTTTCATCCATCCTCTTTTGGTATTGTGAGAAGAAATTGAAGTCTTTCAAGAGATCTTTACGTATTTTGTTTAACTTTTATTTGTGATGATCTTCGATGCTATTGTATTTAAACAGCCTTTTATTTGAGACATACATCATTTGAGGTTCCTTTTTTAAAGTTGAACTAGCTGCATTGTCATATTACTGTCTTTTTGTAAACTGCTCTATAAAATCTAGTCTTTCTTTCATTATTAATATTTCATATACTGATATAGAGTACAGTTTAATCTGATCACTTCCCACTGATCAAGAGAAATTTACACAGATCACGTCTTAAATAGATTCATCAAAACTGTATTGATTTTAATATTATGGGTTAAACTTAAAAATTTCAGTCCATGAGCTTCTTTTTAAAGAAATGATCAAGTCACTCCAGATTGAGAATATGCTAAAAAATTAAGTTCTTGAATTTTTCAAATGTGCAATGAATATTGAAGAATAAAAGCTAGCAAAATTGACTTAATTACATACAAATGTTTGGAGTGTCCTTGTTTTTTGTGTGACTTGTGAAACAATCAGCATCTTGCTGGCAAAACATGATGTTGAATAGTTTGTTGACTTGGCTTGTTCAGTTCTTGCGATTTTGCATTTTGTGCTATTCGCCAAAATCTGAAAAATGAACTCCACTCCGAGAGCCATGCAAAGTGATCATATCAGCAGGAGGGCTTGCATTAAAAAGCAATTAAATTTTGAACATAAAATTTTAATCTATTTATGAAATGCTTCATCTTCTGGGCGTTATCGATGTGATAAAAAGATTTAAGTTAAGCTACCTTTTTAAACAAAATAAAAATATACAATTATTACTTTGAGTGAGAAAATTGATGCTATTAATCATTAAAATTTAATAGTCATAAGAAAGACTCATAATTAATGGTAGTAATGGAATTCTGTTTGTGTCATTGTAACATACAGAAGAACTTCATCCAGAAGTTTGTTTCCACTTGCAGCTTCGAAACTTTTAGATTTCAACGAAGCTGCCTGCATTTTGATTCACCAAGAGCTAGAGTGTGTCTACTGTGTTGATTGAGACTCTACAAATATCTGCAATACTAGAGTTTTAAGAAAAACTGCAAAATAACCGTATAGCAGGATCACAAAACATCAATAGGTGATCATGACCTTTTACATATCTCGACTCCTCATCGCTTTTTACTAGTGCATCTATCACCCATCCCACATTTAACTTCTCTGTTGGTCCATCCAACATCTTTTCTCAATGTTGTGTTATCCCCTGCTGTTTTCCTTCCATCATATCAGTAATTACAATATGCACCAGTTTCTCTGTTCTCATCAAATGACCAAAAAAGGTTAACTTGCATTTACTTATTCTGTTAATGAGTTATCTTGGTGTGCCAGCTTCTCGTAACACTGCTTTGTTTGATTTCTTTGCAGTCCATGAGATTTGTAGCATTCCAGTAGGAACCACATTTTGGTTGCCTCCAGTTTCTTTGCAAGTTGTAGCTTAGTTTGAAATTGTTCTGGCCCCGTACACTGCATTAATTTTTTTCTGTTCTTGAATATTGATAAGTTGATGAAAATGAGATCTAGGACAAGATTAAGAAGAAAGAGAGATTGGTGACGCACGTACGTTAAAATATCAAGTTATTTTGCAAATGCTGCACATCAATGGGAGGAATATGTGCTTCATTCAATTAAAAAATAAAATGATAGCTATGCTCCTTGAATCGTAAGAATTTCTTTCAGCAAGACCTCTGCTAACTAGATGTAAAATTTCATTTCATCAATAATTCCCTTACTCAAACACCATTCAAATTATCATCAGCATTAAATTTGTTTTGTCTTTGAACTAAAAAAATACCAGATGAATGAAAGGTTGTCCTATTATGAGACCCATTACAAATTCATACAAATGGTCAATCAACAGAAGTCTCTCATGTCATACCACTTCATGATTGAGGAATGAACGTGAGATTATCTTTCAAGAACACAAATGACGACATATTTCAAAGAAAATTTCAATAACTTTTTTTATTCATTTCATTCACAGTCAAAAATACTTCAAAATAATGTAACATACATAACATTAGAAAAATTCTAACATCAAAAGCATCCACATCATAGCAATCAGGAATACCTTCACTGTATACATACACAACAGAGCAATAAACCTCATATAAAGCAACACACATCCCTTTCCATTTGTGTTGTCTCAACAAATTAAATACTGTTTTTTAACATTCTCGTAATCCTGAAGTAAAGATTAAACAATTTTACCTTTGAAATTTCATATAAAGTCCTTGCCGATCATAATTTAAAAAAAAAAAAGCATCCAAAAAAATTGTCTAAAAGATTCAAAGCTATATGAATACATATTTTACATACTAGAACAAAAAGAGCACCATACCAAATAAAAAGAGCTCAATTTTTCTCATACTAGAAATATATTACTTTATTTCGCTGGGGCAATTATGGAAGTAAAAATAATTTCTTTCTACTTCAGAGATTTTGTACTATGCTTAAAATTAGCGTAATGGAACTTAAAAATCAATACTATTCTAATTTTGAAAAGTCTTTTGGAGGATACTAAATCAATTCCAAAATAATGCCATATGAAATTGACATAAATTGGAAATAAACTGCAATCTAAGGAATTTTTTATTTTTGCAAAATTTGAAAGAGGGGATGATAATAATTAGCAATATATTATTTTAGTTAAAAAATATGTTAAATCGATATCATAAAATAATAACTAACTTGCAAGATTTTACTACTTAAAGTCAGCGATGTAAAAGACCAGCAAATCTTTTCTTTTCTGTATTTAAAAAAACATCTGCGATTTAGTTTACTTGAACTAGTTGAAGTCTGATTAACTTCTTTCAGCAATTAAAAAAATATTGAAAGACAGACAATTTTTCTTGCCCATGACAAATTTTAACTTCAGCTTTAATTCACTACAGTATACTAAATTTATGCTTAATTTAGAGACTGAAAAGTGATGTCTTTAGAAATATCTGTGTATTGTTCAAATAATGCCAAATTAATTTTCAAAATTGTATTTCAATCTAAACTTTCTCCTGAAAGAAATATTGTTTGAGGCTGAACACAATTTTAGGAAAAAGTCAAAAGTAAAAAAGTTAAATGTTTTACATTGAAAGCTCATTGGTAATTTACTGACACCTAGTAAGTTATGCTTTGAACAGAAAACCCTTCTGTTGCGGAATAGAGAACATCTATGGGATGATAAATACAATTTGAAGGAAGCATCAAGACTTTAATGTAAGATAGAAGAATGAGAGGAGAGAAAACTCAGACCTGCTTACCTACCATTTAATGTAAAGCTGTAAAAATCCTTATAATTGCACTATGTCATTTCTTGCAAAGCTTCTTTATTTCATTTTTGACCCATTAAGTCAAAAAAAAAAGGGAAAAGAAAAAGAGCCAATGCAGAGTTTTAAGTTACCAAAAGTATCCAAATGTTAAATGGTATCTTTATGGATCTAACTGTAACAGAAGAACTAATATGAGTAACTGACCTGCAAAAAAATGTTCGCCAATATGGCAAGAGTTTAGAATATTCAAGGAAATTGGACCACAACTGGTTGATCTAAAAGTGTGTTCATTTAACATTTTGATAATTTCATGTAACAGTGAATATACGTAGAAATGAAGTGCCGCAAACGTTTGCTTCACCTTTTTGTCTAGACTTTGATGTGTATTTGATAAGCATTTGATTAAATGATAAAGTTAATTAATGTGCTATATATATTTCTCGTTTATGTTTTTCTGGAGACAAATCTTTGCCTGAACCCTTTCAGCTATTCAAACTCTACTTTGCCTAAACTACTTACTACTCTCTTCAGCCTGCTGAATTTTTTCTTTTCTCTTACATTATTTTATTCAACCTCAAAACTTTTTCTTGCCAATAGATAAAAAGGTTACTCTAACTTACTGACTGAGAAAGTATGTATACAAGAATGTAAAGGATCAATATATGAAACAACAAAAACATCTTTGGAATTCACTAACAACTGTCTTAATCAAAAGAAAAACAAGCAAATAAACAAACATCTCTGCTTTGTCAACAATCAGCTGCAACATATAAGCCTAGGTCACTTACTTCAACAATCAATCCCTTTTCTATTCTATAACCCTCTTTAATCACACAAAAAATGTCTATACAACGAAAAAAATTAACTTTTTTCCCCTCTTTCCAGTACAAAATATATACATCATGATCTGTTCTTTTGCACAATTATCCACATTGGTCAGCATGTGAAGACAATGATGTAATGATCATTCACAAAAGCTATTTTGATATGCTAATAAGCTGATAGCTCAAATTCAAACAAATAAGTTCAAAGCTAGGGCCGATTTCAGAGAAAAACAAGTCTATATATGCTAAGGCCAGTGATTATTCACTTATCATATTCACTCCTTATGCTATCCATAATTCATCATATCAGAAGACGGGCTGTTGCTTGGAGCTTTCAGAGAGTCATTGATATCTCTCCTAAAAACAGATAAACTCTGAGTAAATCTGTGGAATCAAAATGAAGTTGATTGAAAAAATAGAAAAAAAGATTACTATGACCATTGTAAAATTTTAGATACATCTTAACTCAACACAAAAACAAAAGATTTATTAATTATTTATAAAAAAAAAATCTGTGAGCTTCATCATTTAAAGAAAAAAAGAAAGTTACATAGTGTTATAGCCCTTAAAATTGGTGAAATTTACCCTTAACATATTATTATGAGATATATGAAAATATTTCTATCCAAGATCACTAATTGGCAACAATTTAAGTACCTGGGAAAAATTATTGTATCAAGGGGAAGCTCATTATCAAATTCTCTGAGTAAAGTGAGAATATGAGACTGAGAGAACTTGACATTTCACCTGAAACTGATACTCACCTGTCTCTGTTCTTTGCCAGCAGTGATCTTTCTACACCATCCATCAGGTTCTGGAAACAGTTTGCCATAGCTTCTTGTTTGTCTACAGGCTGGCTTGAGATTATGTTGCCACGTAACTTACTGAAATACTAGTGAGAGAAAAAGAATATTACAGTAGAGAAAAAATGATTTGGTGGTGAAGAAATCATTTAGTTTCAGCTATATATTTTGATTTAACAGTGTTTTCTGTAACCATTATAGTATTAGAGTGATAAGAACTACATGAACACATCTACCCATCTAATATCAAAACAAAAATATCATCATTCACAAAGAAATGCTTTTCCTTTAAATCCCATACTTTCTATCTTGTTATGGAATAGATGACCTGTCAGAAAATATAAAGTTATTCACGTTGGTCATCAATGAATATCTTTTGAAGGAGGATAAGCTTGATTTTCTTAAAACAGCTACCATGTCAACTTTACTATATCTCAGTATCTACATAAGACTATTCAAACCTTTAAATGCCATAACCTTCACAAATGAATGCCATTTCATAATATGTGACTCCATAATCTACATATTAAGATGTGGCAAAAAATTCCACATTGCCAAATACAAATATTTGTTCAAATTGATACAATGCTCAATTCCTTTCCCTCTATCTATATATTTTCTCCTTGGCTGGGAATCAATGTTTGGCCAAAAATTCTTTTGCAGCAAAACTAATCTAATTGCTTTTACCTATGATTGTGTAAACGGGGATAGTAATAAAAATGTGCAAAGTAAGTTTAGGGTTCACCTCTATACCACTGGCTATTGGTGACCTCAACCCCATTTACTTTAAAGAATTTCAGCCTAATTTACACTGGATTCTTAAGACAGGAAGATAAGTCTATTTCCACCAATTTTATTAAATAACTAAGTTTAAAAACTTCACAAAAAATACCCCAAAAGCAACAACAGGCCAAAAAAAAAAATCTTGCAAAAAAAAAAAAAAAAGATAAATTAAGGAATAATTCATGTTGAAGACAAGAAAAGTTACATGCTATTTTTGATACAGGTCTTGCAATAATAAAATTATCAAAATGAAAAAAAAATTTTTTTTCTTAATTTTGAACACATATTTTTGTCAATGTTCTTTGCCTAAAACTTTAAAAACAATGGTATTTAGTGAAGCAGAGTACAAAGCCTCTTATTGCAAGTAGTGCAGTCGAAAAAAGGTTTCTTTCCATCACTGGCTTAATCTACCACTGGTTACTCATCACCTTGTTAATGTCATAGTCAGACAAAAGCATGTGGCATTTACACTTTGCCATTTCATAACAATTCAACCAATTTATGAAACCAGAAGTCTTTAAATTAAATACTTTTTCATATGTTAACTATTTCAATTGTTGAATTAAAAATTAGAAAATATCAATCATGAAAATTTAATCTACATTTTCAATATCGGACAGAAAATTGTGCTTCATCTTTCACTTTGCTCACACCAGTCATGAAAAAAACAAACAAAAAAAAACCAAAAAAACCCCAATGATATCAATCTTATAGACTACATGAATCCAACTTACAATTTGTCACATCACTGACTAATGCACAAGTTAAAATAGTAACTGCTAAATTAATATATGTTTTTATAACAATAATTTTTGCTTGGCTTATAGGTATGGCTCTTTACACTGACATGATAAGTATTTTCATTCTTGTGAAATATACATATATGTTGGAAAATTGTTTTAAAAAAAATAAGACTCATTTTCTGTTATTTCTTGATTGTGGAGTAAAAGCCTGTCCTCTTCAACCACCTTAGGAGCACCACTGGGAATTTTTCAGAAGGCCAGTGCAATGCGACTCTCTTTAATCATAATTTCATTGAGCCACATAAGTACTCACTATGGGACTGGGAGCCCATACTCAAACTGGCTCAAGGGAAAAAATTTGATTTAAAAGATTGCACATTTCACAAGCACATGTGTCAACCAATCCTTTTTCACTTGCAATTAAAAAAATATTTTTACCTCTTCATTGAGCAAAATAAGTCCCAGCAGAGGTCTTGACATGGACCATTGATTCCTGCAGTCTTCAAACATGATGATATTCAGGACTGTAGACAACATCTTTTCAATGAGGTAGATGTAAGAAAATAAAACAATGTTGATTAATTCAAAGGCAATAATACCTATGTAATTTATGTCTAATACCATTCCTTTCTTACTAGCCATCCTGATGGTATTAAAAAAAAACAAACTTACGAAGATACAGCCTACAAAAATAATAAAAGTTAGTGCATTTTATCAATGCAACAAAAATGAACATAAAGCACAAATTTTCTTTGGAAGATTGGAGAAAAGAGTCACCAAGTTTACTATAAAAAAATAAATATTAACAAAGTGATTCTGGAACACCACAAAAAACAACTTCAACTAAAAACTCCAAGGTGCAAATTGAAATTTAAAAAGTCCTGAATTTTAAACCCTAGCATAAGCATTCCCTATTTCATACCTAATTTTAAGTCAAACCCTGATGTGCCAACCTCCTTTAAATGTTCCAAAGCAGTTCAACCTAATCAGGAACATATCCAAACAAACGGCCACAAAAAAGGGAATCTTCATACAAAATTTTGTCCTTAAGATAAAAGTATGCAAAGACCAAAATGTAATGCAACTAATATTGTGCAGATTATGACACTTATGATTCAGACAGCACTAGGATGGCTTTTTTACAAACTATGTAAACAGCAGGTCTCCACCTACATGGGACTGAGTCTTAGCCTTAACTAAATACTAAATATTTTATCATGGTATAATCTGGAGACCCTGTTGCACTGATATTAATGACTGTTTCATAAATTATAAAAAAAAATTCTACAACTGGCGGCAGGTTGAGTTACCTGTTGTAAGATCTCCGGATGGACCTCCAAAATGCGGAGGAAATGTTCACTGTCTGGCACTTGGTTGGGCGCCTGCTTCTTCTTATTAATCAGGCGACGAAACAAATAGGTGATGATATTGTCGAGAGTGGCACAACAGCCTGTGCAGACCATAGTGTCTAGAAAGGCGCAAGAAAGAGAATCATTCTGTAAAATTTGGCAACCATTTAAACATGGTCAAGTCCTAAAATCAGTATAGATAATAAGCATGTTTTCAGCGTTTCCTTCAAAGAGAAAGCTCACATATAATTTTTTGTATATTTAAATCTGAATTATTTCTTAATAAGCCAACATCAAATTTATTCCAAATAAGATTTTCTCCTTACCCAGAGCTGTAAGACCTTCACTAATGGATGACAGAATATAAAGAAACACTTGGGGCTCCAGGTTACTAATGAAGGTCATGTGGTCTTGGGCGAGGCACTCTAAAAGCCCATAGTAGTTTTGACTCAACTTTGGATAGTCCTTGCAAAGAAAGGTGAACGTTTTTCTTATTAAACTGAATAAACCATTTTGATAATAGTAAAATGTTAACAAATTAAAAAAAAAGTATGAATTCAGTTTTCTTGAATGCAATAAATGTATGCCTTCCTAAAGGCTATTTTACTCAGAAAATACTCTAGGGAAAAACTCCATTCAAACCTAATAAAAATGGATGCCAATTATAAGATGCCATTTCCCAATAATTTTGATGCTTCAACTCTATATTCAGAGAAATAACACATATGGGATTGTAAGAGGGACAAGCATCATATTTAAGATTTTTATATGAAGAGGTAATGAATACATATCTTATTTTTTTACTTTTGTCAATAAGCATTTTGTATTATTTTGTTAACCTTCTATGGTTGAAGATCTGTTACCCGTTACACTCAAATTTACAAAGTATGACAAAACTATATAAAGAATCAAAGATACCTCTACTTACCAGCAAATCACTCTGTGAAACAGACAGCAACAGCTTGACAAACATAGATAACACATCATCCAGCGCACTATCACCATAGAGACGAAACACACCAAAATTGACATAGTTTCCACATAGAGCTGCTTTCAACATGGCAAAGCATATTGAAACTCCTTTTAACTTGATGATGGTTAAGGTCTTCAATCCAGTTAAATATTAATTGGCAAAAATCTGTGTCTTATTTGTTCTTTTCTCACAAGAAAACAAGCTGTTCAATCAGTCAGAGTAACTGATGTGGATAAGAAGCAGAAAAGTCACATGGAGAAAAAGAGACAAAACAAGATAAATAAATAAATTATTATAATTTTGCTTTCTAGTAAATTCTGCTTTATTTGTACGGCACCCATATATTTTTTTTTATATATAAATTCCAAAAGCAACCTGTCTATCTTAATGGCCAAAACTGTAATCCAGCTAATATTCAAATATTATGTTGTTAACTCTTAAAATGTGGACTTTTGGGAGGATTATTGCAGAATTAAATTTTGTCTAAAGATTGAAATACACCCTTCTCAATATCCTATAACTGGCATAGAAATTTTATGAGATGACTATGATAAATTTCATATCAAATTAAGGGTCATAGAATGAGCTTTAAGAAAATGCCAAAACTTTGTGAACAAAATGAAAACTGAATAGAAATTAGTGGTTTAAAATGGATGGAAAGAATTTTGTGCCCAAAAATGTAAAAAAAAATGTTTTAATCAGAGGGTTAAAAAATACAAAATGAATAACTACAGCTAAGCTGTTCTTTTTATAACAATTCAATACATCTCAGCTATACTGTCTGAAAAATAACCATGCAAGACACTTTTAAATGTATCTTGTAAGGGAGCAAAATAGTGAAGAAAAGGAGTGTTGCCTCCCACTCAACAGCTGTTTTTCATGACATATATCAAAAGATGTGCTTTCTTTTCCGCTTTACCGATTGTAAACATTATCAAAAGTCTTTTTCAATTAACAGAAGAGTTTGCTTTTGCAATTATGTTTTGTAGAATAATAATAAACCCACTCGATACTACTGGCACAAATTGAATATCTATTAGCCATTGGCAGTGACCAATATCATTTTCAGAATTAAAAAAAAAAAATGAAATGTTGGATTATATAAAAACCAAAATGGAATCTTCAGATGCGGACGGATTTATGATAACAAAAAGATTAATTTTGCAAGATTTTGTTTGAAAGATATGATCAGCACTTAATAAGCACAATATTTTTATCAAAATATACATCAAATTTTAATTCTTCTGAAATTTATTCAAGGCTCATTTAATAATAGAACCACATGCAACTACAATATTACCAATCTTACAGATAGCTATAGTTACTGATAGCTTTATAAGTTCTCCTATAACTGCAGGAATGTGCAATGCTGCTAATTCAATGATATCTAAAAAAAAGTGTACTGAAATGATAAAATTGAGGCGTCAATGTCCCTTGGATTGCATTTTAAGTGCCTGTTTAGATAACACCATTGGAATGATTCCAATAGATGGATGACATGAGTTTTAGAATTCCAACTATTGTCAAGAATAATAAAAATAATAATGATTTGATAATTCTGCTTTACTCCCTACTGGTGAATAGGTCAGAAATAAGCATAAACTAGGACTTCACTTACAGCAGCTGTATCATTTCACTAAGCTTTTCTCAGTAACCACACAATTCACAACAAAATAAATGTATGCAAAATATTATAATGATTTACAAAAGATATTTGCTATTTTTCTCAAACATCTCTGTCCTTCCATAATTTAGTGATGTCCTTGGAGAGACAAGGCTTATTTGCTGATGTTTCTTCTCTGACTAACAATCCTAGATGTTTACAAATACTGGTTAAGCAAAGGATATTTCATGGGGTATAATCTATCTTTTGGAATGTCGCCTATTGTGAGAATTCTTGAACCTAAATAGAATATAAGAAAAAAGTATAATTACTTATAATTTTTACATGGAAATACATTATTTTGTTCACTCAATCCAAAATTCAAATAACAGGAATTGAGAAATGAAAGGAGTCATGCCACAACAACTATATTCTTGGATAAACTGTTCTGCAAAAAGATTTTAAACTTTGAACTTTTGAACAGACATGCCACTTTTTTACAGCCTTCAGTAATAACCTGTTTCTGCCCTTTTTTTTCACTTTTAATTTATAGCTGAAATTTGCAGTTTTCTTAGTAAACAGTCTTCTAATTTCCTGTTAAGACTAAGTATAAACTTGAACATTTTTGTACATTGCTTTCATCAAATGCAAAGTCATTCTAAAAGTCATAAAAATGCATGATATTGATGACATTTTTCCTCTAAATGGGCCATATGTATTTTGACCATTTATATTTCAATTTCCTTAGCATCGGTACTCTGTTAAGACCTGTATTCAAGCTTCAGACTACCATGTCTCAAATGTTCGTAAGCTTGAGACTTAAATATATTTATCTTATCTTTTATTACAGTTTCCTGACTCAATCTAGAATCCAACCCATGATACCTGTTTAAAGTGAATGATTTTAGGGATTTTAATATCAATGAAAATAAATGTAATATGATATGAATACTATAATGCTACAAACTAAATCAAAATATCCCCCCTCCCCCCCCCCCCCCAAAAAAAAAAGGCAACTTAATGATGGAAATATGAAAAATTGAGGTACAGTTGAATTAACAAGTTAAGCCTTGCTCTCAATCCAAGCTATCAGAGAAAAAAGGACATAACTTAAAACAAGTGCTTGAACATTTTCCCAATTTTATTTTTCACGATGATTTAACAAATTTTCAAGGTTTAGTTCTTATATACAACCCTCTCCTCTACTAATTTTTATTTCAATTAGTTTGTAACCACCTAAAAATGAAATTCTTAATATTATGCAAGCTTGATTCCCTTGGCTTTAATGCATGATAATTAAACCGGCTAGAATTCAGCCTTAGTTCAATTGTTTAAAATATGGTGAAGCTGTAGACATTGGGTTTACTATATTCATCTTGAAAACTATTTCATGTGATCTTAAACAGATAAATTTAACTAAAAACCCCAAAAAGCTAAAAAAAAAATTTTTGGCCTAAAATATAAAAGATGTAAATGGTGTCTTAGATAATTTTTTGGTCGAAAAGAAATATTCACAGATTGCCCAAAATTTTCCCCTGGCATTGGTAAATCAAACTTTGCACATATGAATTCCTTCATAGGTTTATTCTTGATGATTCTCAACAAACTACAGTGAACATTTGAACATAAATACATAAATGCCTTTTTGCTCTGCACTAGCAATTTTATTCCATTATTCTTCTATGGTTACCTTTTTCTAATGTTCAATCTAAAATGCAATAAAAAGAGTTCAGAAATCTTTTTCTTAGTAATTGTCTTTACAATTAATATTTATTTCCCCAAATTTTTTTTATACGATCATTGAATACAGAGGGGAAAAAAAAATCTGGGGCTAAAATTGACAGTTTGATTGTTTTTAAGGTCTCTGCATGAATTTAAGACTTTATTCAAAGTCCCTTAATCTAGATGTAGACTTAATTCAGAAGCTGAATCCCAGCTTCTATCTTCTTTGATTAACAACAGACCTTTAAAATTAGGGCTTTGAGCAGTTATTTTATTTTCATATCTACATGACAACACCACCAAATACTGATGTGGAAAAAAAGTATAGATATTTTCAAGAGGCAAGCTTTTTACCACTTTACCTGTTGAGGCTCTTTAAAAAACAAAAAGTATAGGAAATGCTTACCTAGTAGCCATGAAACAAAAATGCTAATTTTTTCCCAATATATCTTTGACACAGACATTTATTTTGAGACAATGCAATTTTTTTGCCAACAAAGTAATGTAATGGGTAAAAATTTTAGTTGAAGTTGCTCTTCATGTATATCAAAAGCCTAATGTTAAAATTAGACTACAAATATGGCAGTTTTATACTCCAACATAAAACTGTAAGCAGGCATCATTAACAAGACAATATGAGCTTGAAGTACTATGATTTTCACAATGACCAAAATTGAACAGTTTTCAATCATTATTTTCCCGCCTTCATGGCCATGTCTTGCTTGTAAAATTTCAAAAGTAAATTTGTTGTCTTTTTCCACCCCTTATTATAGATCTGACATGTTGTGATGGGAAGGGTGGACTCAAGCCATAAGATTAAAACAGCAAAGGAATTTATTTCTTGATACACTTTTTCTTAGCATAAAAGACATACTCCTTAAGATCTAAGTTAAAGACTGCTAGGAAAAATGTAATTTACACATTGACATACATGTATCTAGTGTATTCCACAGAATGTCATAAAAAAGGATCGATTCTGGTTTCCTTTACAATTTTCACATCCTATAATGAAATGGTTCTAAAAGAACACTGTAAAGACAACAATTTCATTCATCAGTACTGTTTAAAAAGTAGTACACAATTATCATGAAGAATCTACATATACTGATTTAAATGGCACTTACCATAACAGCAGATCATTTTACTTATTTCTCTGAAGAGCAAAATACCGTTGGGGGAAGAAACATCAAATTGAAGCCTTTGTGATCTGAGGAAAAGGAATACAAATTTACAAATTCAATTCATTCAATTATATTATTTTGCAAAAACAGATACAAGATTTCTGATCTAAAAAAAAAAGGCGTCAACTACAAAACACCATCTGATATTGAACTGAGCTACAGTGGGGCAAGATATATATATGTGTATATACATATATATATAAATATATACCAATTCTTAAGATTCACCTGTTTTGAGCAAGTTCTGTAAAGAGCTTGAGGATTGGTGTGGTGACAGTGGGATCATGAAACCAGAGCTCTACTGCTCTCTGTAAAACTGGTGTGAATGATGGATAACTGATTTTTTTTGGTTAAGAATTCTGAGGTGCTCATGGGGCTCAAATGAACAAACAAGAAAATTACCGAGCACACACTATTACAGTCTCTCAGTCCATTTTATTTTTTGTTATATTTATTTTACAATGATTAGAAACTAGCAGATTCAAAACTGTCATATTTAAAATTAAAGATTCAAAGAAACAGGAAACAAAGGCCAAAATTTTTTCTGATTAAAAGTAATATACTGTACTAAAAAAAAATTAAACCAACTAAGCACAATTTTCTCTATACTTTCTGTATGAAAAAAGGATACAACCAGTCAAAAAGCATCATATAGCTTGTCTTGTTACTGAAAGCAAATGTTATTCCTCTCAAGTCTCGAGCTAAACCTATGAGAGATCTCTGAAATAGAAATATCATGAAAAATTTGATCATGAAATGATATGTACCAAATTACTGTTTTCCTTAACATTGAATTTATTGTTATCACCACAGACCACCCAAACTGGGAAAAAACATAGCTTAAAATATTAGGTTGAATAATTCAACAATACAAAATTTCTTTTAAAGCTAAAAAGAATATTCTGGATATCTAACATTTTTTAAAAGCCAATCAACTTGCTAAATTTTTATTTAAAATTCAAAGTGCTTCCCGCTTCAACACACACACATACACACAGAATTTTATAAAAGGAAACGATATTTACCAGCAATATTTAATTATTACAGGAACAATTTAAACAATAAGTCTTTCATATGATTAATGCTCTTAAAATCTTCACTAATTGATCTCTGAAACATTATTTATGTGCAGCAAATCCAAATTTTGTAGCCGGAGTTCAAATATATTTAAAATAAAAAATTACGCAAATCTTAAGAACCAGATTCAAAATAAACATTTTGATACCTTTGCATCTTCCATGTTTAAAGAAACATTTGTGTTTGCCAGCAAACCGCCAACACTTTCAAAATGGGCTGGAGGATAAAGTAATAAAAAATCAATCATGTATATACAGAACAAGAGTTGAAAAATAAATATCTGTAAATACTGTATAAAAAAAACCCTGGATTAGTGTATATATATCCGTTAAAAGGAGGTCACGTATAAATATCAAAAACAATTTACTGCAAACAAACTTTCAACATGCAAGGGTTATAAAACGGTGCATGTTTATGGAATCAATTAAACTGAATAAATATTTGTAGCAAGAACTTAAAACTATTTCACTGACCAACCATATTGGCCATATAGTCTTTCATTTGGCTGTCCACTATTTTTGTTCAGACATTTTGAATTCTTCTATGGCAAGAGAGCTAAATGCAATGGTTGTGTTATAAATCAAAACAAGACTAGCTTTGCATTAACTTAGCTAATTATTATTATGCTACCCAATACCAAATACATTTATTCAGATTACCAAATCCAGAAATTAGACACTTATCGGCCATCTCTAACTGTGCATTGCAGGTAGAGAAGTCCTGCTTATTTATTGTAACTCGCAGCCAAACACTTTAAAAAAGATACTGGAAACATATTTACAAAGAATACAAACAGAGGTGATGAACTACACATAATAGCTCCAGTTGAAAAAAACCTATTCGACTGCATCTGTACACAAAGTTCAAATTTTGAAAATCAAAACATGAGGAAAAAACTCTTACATGTAAGAGGCACCATAAACCTGTAGAATCTTTCTTCATCTTCCCCTAAGTCCACAAGTAAAAGGCGGCCCAAGGCTGTGTAGAATGTTGTCCTGCAACGCATGTCCCCTGGCCCACCTCCTGCTCCATTATTTATTCCTAAGAATGGAAAGTGTTCACTCTGCAGAAATAAAATGATCAAAGACATATATTTTTGGGATTCATTATACAACCTTTAAGTTGCTGAGATATTTTTTTTTTCACTCAATCAGGTGCCCTGCCTAGGCGATCATGAACTTCCACGCACCTCTATCCCTCGTCCTACTTTTAACCATTTTGTTAGTCCATCCAACATCTTTTCACATTGTTTTTCCCTGCTGCATTTTCTTTTGATCTTTCCTGTTGTCACAAGATATTCTAGTTTCTCTTTTCTCATCACATGGCCAAAATTCTTTTTATGCGTGATCTTGTAGGGTCAGCTTCTCGTAACACTGTTTTTTTTTTATTTCTTTGCAGTCTATGAGATTCCAAGCGTTCTCCAAAGAAACCACACTTGTTAATTTATCAGTTAAAAAATATATATAAATATATGAAAGTCAAATCAATTCTCTGTATAAAACAGTTTAAATTTTTGAAATATCTTAATATTTGGCTGAGATGTGACTCAAAAATAAACAGTGGTTAGGAAACGAGAAACAGAAAAACATGATTAAGGTTAGGGGTAGTTTTCATACAGAGTTGCAGGTATCTCCACAAAAAACTACGTATTTAAAGTTGCTTTTGAGCTTTAAAACTTTCTGATATGATAGAAAAATGGACCATTTTTCATGAGATGCTAAAAGTGGGCCCTCTCGAAAAATCTATTTTTTAAATTGAAACATTTTTTTCGACATGAGCCTAAAAATCCCAGGCCACCTCATGTATATATAGATCTTTCATTTAAAATTAGTAAATTGAGAACAAGTTAGTGAAAATTTATATGCAGGTTATCTAAATTGTGAAGAAAATTAACATCCATTCATCTATTTTACTGTTTACACATTGAAGACATATATAAATTAGAAAGAAAAAGAAACACAAAGACATTACCTTCTTAAAATTGAGGCAATAATCATTCATCTGAAGCCAACACTGTGTCCATTCATAAAAAATTTGTAGCCTCTTAAATATACCACTCTGCTTCTTTCTGACACACAAATATTTAAAAAAAAAAATGATATTGTTGAGAAACATTGATGAAGACAATTCATTTCCTCCTCTTTCTTTTCAAGCCACCAATATTGATATCAGTAAACAAAAAACAAGCTTCAAACCATGTCACTGACCGTATGATTGTTGAGTAGGAATTGGACAGCATCAAGTTTGACAAGCTTGCGGACACTGCTATAACCAACTGAAAGGTCACTGAGAAGCTGCAGAGTCTTAGAGATGATCTGCTCGCTGCGGCCCCAAAACTTGAGGTTGGTAATGCTTGCAAATTGAAACCATGACAATGGCATTTAGATAGATGGAAAGAAAGAAATTATGAGTCTAAGATAATAAAATTCAAATGGAAAAGCAGATACAAGAAAACCAATAGCAAAAAAATTGTAAGTTAACTTAAGATTCTTCTGTAATAACAATACTTCTTTTCCAAACACACAATCTTTATAAAACTGAAAGAAGTGAAGCATTTGTTATAAAAGGAACACTTCAAACACTAGTTGACGCTTTATTGCGTAAGTATTTCTTTTTCATCTAGGCACATAGAAAAGTTAAAAAGATAGAATCTTAGTGTGAAAACTATTTATATGCATGAATGCAAATAAAACATGTTTGTGAAACAGGTACGGAAATTATAGTATGGAGCAAAAAAAACCACACCAAACTTTATAGAGGTTGATCGACCTAAAATGCAAAACTTTAGAAAAAAGACCTAGATTAATTAAAAAATGCCAATGATAAAAAAGTAAAAAAAAAATGCTAATTCATTTTCTATTTTCTAAAAAAGCAGGCAGAGGCCTTTAATGTATGACCAACCAAGTTCAGAACTGCTAGCTGCATATATTAGATGCCATCTTCTATCATATCACATTAAATGATTATTTCAAATTGGTCACTCTTACATAGGAGCTAATCTTGATATGCAATTTGGATGCAATAAATGATTTTACAAGAGTAATGTGCCCGCTTTTCTAACTAATCCTTTAAAAGGACTCACATTTTTCCGATGAAGACACTGAGCACCATAGATTCATCACTGAGACCAAGTACCTCTGATAATGTCCTGTACACCTGAAATGAATAAAAAAAAAAATTGAGAATTTAAATCATGATAATGCCTTAGTATACAAAACTCGCAAGGTGAAAAACATCTTATTCCTTTAAAAAAGACAGATATCTGTCCCTTATTTTTAAATAAATTTATTTATCTCCACTAGTTATGCTTTTCAAAACTTATTTTGCATACTTTAATCAAGATCTATGAACTATATACCCTGGAAACTTAATTATTTCTAAGCTGAGATTGTTATCATTTATGTCCTTCAATACATCAAATTTCTTCTTTAAACTACAGTGGAATCCACTTGAAGTCAGCACCACACTGCGGTCCCGTATTTTTCCTTCTCTGAACTATATACCCTGGAAACTTAATTATTTCTAAGCCGAGATTGTTATCATCTATGTCCTTCAATACATCAAATTTCTTCTTTAAACTACAGTGGAATCCACTTGAAGTCAGCACCACACTGCAGTCCCGTATTTTTCCTTCTCTCTTTAAGTAACTGATTTTCTGATAAAGTCAATGGCTTGGGGACATTTTCGCTTAAAGTCAACACCTTGTAGTGGCTTGGAAAAGGTGAAACCCATAAAAGCAAGGATCCGTTGGCCCAATATTGCTCTTTGCAAACGCAATTGAGTCAGTAAGTCACTGTGTATATGATTTAATACACGTGGCATGCCTAACAAGGCCTAGCTAAGTTAGTGTGGTCTTATGCAGTTGTGACTCTAACAAAGGGCGTGGGTGGGATGGGGGCTGGGTGTGTCTAGATCTAAACCAAACTTATCCTTGGCTCGCATCATTTGTGGCAAACAGTGCATTGTTTTCTCACCACGGCCGCTAGCTTTAACCAGTAACATCCTTTTCAAAGCCTTCAATAATGCTAAACAATTTTTTTAAACAGCCATTATTTCCTTGCTTGTGAAAACAAATCAAAAGTAATGATGGTCCTAAGCCCATATTAAAAGGGTAAAGCTGAAAAAAAAAAGCAAGAATTTTAGATATGCAGGCATATTTTGGTTTTTTTTTTTCATGAGATACATCAATGTTGTTCAAATTAAACTCTTTTCAGACTTAGTAAGCTTAAATAACTCATAGATAGAACTCTATAAGTAACGAAAAATGGAGACACTGCGAAAGGAGACCCCTATCATAAGTAAAGGAAGGGAAACAAATTGATTATATAACGTGAATTTTTAGACTGTTTCTGGGAAATGGATAAAGTCAACATTGTTTAAAGTCAACACTTTTTTTTTGGTCCCAAGGTGTTGACTTTCAGCAGATTCCACTGTATATATAAAAAGTATTCATTAGAAAGCACTATCTTACCTTTGAAGTTTTCTGAACCTGGTCTCCAACATATATCTTTCGAAACTGCTCAAAAAAGCTTAGAATTGCCAAGTCTAGCTTCTCACAACCAACCTGTGACAAGCGCGAGTCCGTGAGATTCATTAACTGCAATACTCTGAAAAGTGATTGTAAAAAAATGTACAACTATTGACATTTTCATCATGCCATCAAATTTTATTTGATGCCAACAGTTAATAGGGAATGTGATTTCACAAAGATTTATGTCCCTTCGTTGGAAGTCATGAGTTTTGTTTAACAATCAAAAACATTTTGAAGATCTCAGCAGAACTATACAGTTTTGCTGAACATGTACTCATTTTATGTTTCCATTATTTTATTTCAAATTTTCACTCCTATGTGCATTCATGCAAATGCTGTCGCTTGATACGCGAACAATGACTTAAATAAGAGCTCATGAATTCCAACTAGGTAGCATAACTCTTTGTGAAATCACATTCCCTATAGGATCCAGAATGAAAAAAACCTCCCTAAATTATTCTTACTTTCATCTTTATGCAACAAAGTTTGTAAGGTCTTATTTGTCAGAACCACTCTTTCCATAATTTTTGTGAACTTGTTTTTTTTTTTTTTTTTTTTAAATTTTGCTCTTTACTGTGTTGAGTAAGTCTTAAAAAAACAACAACTCTGAGTAACAATGAAGATGAAAAACCCTGAAATATAGTGTTCATTTGAACAACAAAAACAGTAACTCTTAATACCAAAGGAAACTACTGGAATCCAGGAGTTAAGCTACTGAAATAATCAAGGATACCATATTCAACCAGAGGTGCCAAATATCACTGAACAAAAAAATTCTTGAACTTTTCCCACAATTTCAAAATGTGGACAGGAGAGACAAAGCGACTTAAAAACATAACCATTCTAAAATTCACACAAAGAGCCAAAGAAAATAAAGGTAACATAAGGTACCAAAGTATAAAAATATATACAGTAACAACTAATAAAACAAGCCATTATGAACACTCTTCCAACGAGATTTTTTGATTGGTTACCAATCCTTACTATATAGACTGTCTCTAAATTACACATGTGGGAAGATAACCATTTATCTTCCTTTACCAGTTATTTAAAAAAAAAAATTTAAATAAAAATCTTTATTGGAATAGATAAACATAAAGGAAGGACAAATGATTGTTTCCTTCAAAGATATATGGCACAAACTTTTCTTTTAAATGGAGTATGAAAAAAAAATAAAAAATTCTTCTTGTGGAGCCAGGTCCAGCCTCTCTACCAGAAGGTGCATTTAATGCATTAAATGTTTGATAAATCTTACACACAAAAAAATCTGAAGTTCTCCATCTTTTTTGACAAAATCTAGACAAATAGATTCATTATCACTCAATCAATGTTGCCCTTTTCTTCATTGATGGAGGTCTCTAGTTCATGTCTCTTCTTCAAGTGGTGACTTTGTGAGATGATTCCATTTCAAAAAGTCATTACTAAAGAGCCACATAATGAACTGGAAGTAGCAAGCTGTAAACAAAACTAGAATATTTCCAGTAGTAAGTAGTATGAAAACTCTTTTGCAAATCCCCACAGCCTAGTTGAATGGTTAAGAGGGTGCTGGATTGATGCAGGACACAATTTTTATTAGGAAAGTTCCAGACTTTATGGTAAGGGTTATTCTGAACTCACACAAAATCCGGATTTCTGGATTCATCCCACAATTTAGCTCTCTGTTCAATTTACACTCATGAAATTCATTTTTCTAATCATTTTTGACTTCTTTTAAGAATTGGAAAAAAAATCCCTAAAATCTATTTTACTTTTAAATGAAATCTTAAAAAGCACTCACCTGCATACAAGCTCTCCATCCATGGCATCATGTTCATCAGTACTTGCAAAAGAAACTCTACCACCAATCACAGATCCTATTATGTACACTAACCAAGTCAGCCTGCCTGTTTTAAACAAAAGTAATAGAGGTATTTGTACATGAAAAATATCATATGACATATTTATCTATTATCAATCTCAGATGAATTGGATAGTAAGAACTTGATTTAAGAGTACACTTTTTTTCCTCTTAATATTTTTAAATATCATTAAGAAAGTTATTTGATATTTTTCCAGAGCATACTTATTACATCAAATTTTCATTGCACTTAAGAAAAATATCCTTTTCTGCATATTAATACATTTGAATCTGTAAATATTGACATCCAACTCTTGACTGGGTGTAAGGCATATGCATAGATGCAATGCAGCTTTAAATTATTTTGGACCTGCAAAACCCTATAGTTAAAGAAATGTTTTTTCTCTCCAAACTTTGAAAACTGAAAATTCTATTAACATGATTTTTATTTTAAAAATGTATTCCATTGTTAAAGATATTTTTATTTTGAGCAGGGAAAAGATTTAAAAAAAAGATGGCAAGAAAAAGTGAACTGAAAACTCTGTCAGGGAAGAAAAACAATAATAATGAGCATGATGGTGATTTAAAGAAGATTTGTTGGTGATGTTACAAAAAAACAACAACAGCCTTCCATTGAAACATCAGAAGATCACCGCCTTTTAAGCCTAAATTAAGTTCTAGGTCTTATAGTTGCAAATCAAGGACTCTTTTTAAAACCAACTATCACATTATTTTATTGTTATATCAAAATGTCAGGATCACTTTTTAGTCAATGCATATCTCTGTTTTTTGCTATCACATTAAAATGATACTAAGATGTCTTTGACAGCAATTTTATTTCATCATAATAATTCTAACTTTTTAATAAAAAAAAAAGTGCTGAAAGATTATTTCAGACATTGTTACTAATGTTGCATTTATGTACAAAATTTCAACTTAATGCTATGACCATCAAAATCTATACCCTTTGACTAGTCAGCCAGTATCATTTAGTTAGTATCAGTGTAATGTATACTGTAATAACAGTTAATGATGTACATTAATCCTGAGAAGTAGCTAAGAAAATTTGCATCAAATATGATAAATGTATTGTAAAGGGTTATAGCTGTAGTACTTGTGATTGTATTTTTCTTCTTATCTCTTAAACTGTTTAACTTTTCCCTTATTTTGGTAGATTTTCTCCCTAATCACTAGATGTTTATTTACTCTTTTAAAAACAGATAATCATTAAAAGCCAAGGGAAACATTTTATATCAAAGTGAAGGGCATTGAATGCTTTATATAGAAAAAAACTTAGGTATTTGTAGTTATTTAGTGTAAGTAGTAAATTACTGGTCATAACAAAAACCTAAGTAGCCTTTGACATAAAAATTCCACTAAAAGTTTAATTGTAGACAAATTCAATAAACAGGATGTAAACAAATGTAAAGAATGCAGTCTCTTCCACTATATTCAGTGCAAAATTCAAAAAGTCAACTTAAAAGGTTCTACTCAATGGATGGTCCCATTGTCCACTTAGTTTAATTTTATAGACTGCCGGACGCTTTCAACGTCCAATACTAGTTAATGAGTTAAGAGGTGCTCAAAAAAGCTATAGTCATATAGACCTGTATTTTTCTTCCTCTTTGTAATCAAGGAGATTGATGCTTTAATAACTGGGTGTTACCATTATCAATGCACTGAGACCCTTGCCTTTACCACTAAATCATAAGTATCTATGAGAAAGTATCACAAAAAGCACAAATTATATTAGAAGCAGAAGATAGTATTGTTTCATTAATAAAATGTTCCAAAGAAAAAATAAGTGTACCTTATACTTTCAAGACTTATTGATGTAATTACCTTCTTCAATGGCAAGCTCTGGACTAGGCCCAGAAGATATACGTTCCTGATACCTTTGTGCTGATTCATCAAATAGCTGCACAAGAAGGGAGCATGTCTTTTCATATTCACAGCGGCCTATTGTAGAAAGCTGCAATGTATTTTGAAAGCATAGCATTTAAGGATTCCATGAGATGGCATTTAGAACCATGACTAATCATTAAAACTATCAAAGTAATTACTCCATTCTACTTTGTTCTCTCCAATTGTTTATAAAATATACAAGTTTGCCTACCATAAACTTGATATTTGCAATTGATGTTTGTGGTGTTCATAGAACTTTGAATAGGTGCAAAGTAAAAAAAAAGTCCAGTTCATCCCATTTACTTTTCATATTGTGGTTTTTACAAACTAAGAAAATGATGCATAACAACTTGAATTTTGCAGGTTCTACAGCCATCAATATATGAGTAAAGGTTAATGCGACAAATTTTGTAAAAAAAAAATATCTATCTACATTTAATTAAGAATCATTTTTGTTGATCTTGTAATTTTAAGCTCATGTGAGGTTGGTAATTGTCTTTGGTTTCTGTCTAAAGACTTCCCAGAAAGTATCATATCATCTGATCATGTTTGGAACTTATACTGGTGTATAACTCAACATTTGACACCATAAGTCAAAATGAGAGAGAGGATATGATTGACAGCTCCACAAAATTAGACATTTTTATTATTTCAGGATATAGACATTGAAAAGACTAAAATATACTTTGAACACAGTGAAAAAAATAAAAAAAGATATAGCTCTAAAAAGGAGATCAGCCAAGAGATAAACTAAAATCCAGTACAAACTCAGGGTCATAAAATTGCACTAAGTCCTTAGAAATGGTAGTTTAAGAGCTGCACTCACTTACATTCGTTTTTTTTTTTAATTTCAAAGCACAAACTCGCTTTCTACCGATATCAATCTGGTTTAAGTTATCTGAACAGATACTTCTTCAATATCAATAAGTTTTTTTAGAATCCATTGCACTAAGCAGCCACTCTGCTTCTGATGTTATAATCCAAAAGGCATCAATTGTGGATGTTTGCCTGTCCTCAACTTATTCTTTTCTCTGAAAACATAATTTTTTTTGGGGAAATACAAAATTGTCATCTCTTTGAAGAAAATATCCAATCATATAAATTTAGAGCAAATCTCATTCGAGTCTGACAAAAAAGATAAAAAAAACCCCAAAAAAACTTAGTCGCAACAAATCTAAAAAAGGTAGATCTAATTTAGATCATGATCTAAATCTAAAACCAATATTATTGTGAATCTTTTGATCTAATCTATTCAATCTTAGACTTAGATCTAGTTCCAATTCCTCCCTCAAACTGCATTTTGAGAAGGGAGGGGGGGAAGACACTACCTAACACAGAAATAAAATCATGTACACAAACAGTTTGCGATGAATTTTAAAAAAAAAGGGATTTTAAGGCAAATTTTTTTGTATGTCGTTCCTTATTTGAACAGATGTGCTTAAATTTCATTTTATGTCAAAAAAATGTTTTCCAAATTTTTATCATCCACCCCCACCTCAACTCAAAAATCAAGTTCTGCGTCAAAATGTGTTAGGATTTTGGCACAAGTGGGCCTGAAAAAGTAAGTAAATGCAATCTGCCTTCAGTATTTGAACTATATTTCCTTTAACTGACAGACATTTTGAACCACCTGAAACAAAAATAAAAAAAAAACAAAACAAACTTTTTTTCCTTTCCCATTAGAGTTTTTGCTATCTCTAGCCTCTAAAAATTTATTTAAAAATATACTTGGGTTCAGGTTAAGCAATAAGAATATTAGCAATTGTTTAAATACCCATATCATGCAGAAAATAAAAATAAATCATCTATAATTCATTAGCATATAAGTGATTAGTCAACTCATCTGATGATTAAAATATTTTTAGATTAATTCAATATGAAAACAATTCTTTGGATGTCATTGTTTTCAAAATATGCTCCGAGTGTGAGAAAAAATTTTAATCAAAACAAAACTATTTTTTTAAATAAACAGCACAAAAAAATATAAAAATAAATGTACTTGTTCTAACTGTTGAGCTATCATTCCATGATCATCTAAAGGGTCTTCTACTTGATCCCTGTGAATGCAAAAAAAATATTTTATTCAATTCAATTTGTGTTTACTTTCTTATTTTGCAGGAAAACAAGAGAAAACATGTAAAAAAAATGTAACAAAAACTTGACCAATTATTATCCATTTTGGCATACAAACTAAAAAAATTGAAATGTTTGAGTTCAACCAATAAAAGTGCAACCAAAGCTTCAAAAGCAGATTATTCCAGACTTACTCAAGGATGCTAGCCTCACAACCACATGCATACTCAGATACACATATGGCAAGTTAAATCAATTTTTTCTGCCACATGCTTCTTGATAAATACAGCTTTTGTTGTGCCCTAAGCAAGTTTGTAATCACCAAATCTTAAAATTCAAATTTAGCCTAAAATAGTCTTTCGCATAAAAAGGATAAAATGATTCTAGTCTTCCCTGCAGCTCAAGACTTATACATCTTCCCGCAAGAGACCTTTACGTATGGTTCACAAAAGGAAATTCAGCTCATGATTCACATTATAATAATTCTGCCGATCACTGGCATTCCAAAAACAAAACCTTTCTCATAAGGTTGACCAAAATAAGATTTTTTTCTTGTAGTAATCACAGTATTGCACTACACAACAACAACAAAAAAAAAACACCAACATGAGTTAGAGCCAGGAACTTCCAGAAAAAAAAAAAGCACAAAAAGGGACACAAGCTGAACCATTATTATCTTACCTAACCACCACATGAACAGACTCCAGCCTGGATGTAATGTAAGCCTTTGTCACCTCTGGGGTGTATGTTTCCAGCATGTGTGGTTCGGTGGCTTTTACATATGGCACAGAAGCAACCATACGCTGCCATAAGCTCAGCAAATAATGAACACTGTTGGGTGCAAATTGCCACATCTGAGGAAAAAAATTAAGCACAAGAATAAGGCTCATGAGGTCTGTAATGGGTAAATGTGATTAATCTTATTATGTTTTGATCAACTCGATGAGTTCACTGCTACATTTAATCTTGCAACATTTCCATTCTTCTTAAAAGCTCTCCACAAGGGCAAAAACATTTCAAATTCATAAGGATTTTATCAATAGTCTCTTTAAAAAAGCCTAAATTTTATTAGGCACTAAAAGAGTTAGGGTGAAAAAAAGTATTTTTGTTTCCTTTTGATTTAGTCCTTTTCCTTGTTTGCAGATAAAAATTAACACTAATGCTTTGCAAGTTTCCCAACCTTTACGCCCCGCTCTTTCATCTTGTCAAGTATCTTCAGCATGAAAATCAATATGATAGCATGGGGTTTCTACCACCTCAGCTCACAAAGGATATCTTCAAAATGTGAAATAATGTTAGAGAGTATGGATGGCAAATAATTGATAGAACAGAAACATCAATTTGACATTTAGATATTAAAGAAAAATAAAAGCACACCCTTAGGCTTGTGATGGTGAACTCTGCAATAAGCTTGATTGCCTCTGAATAGTTGTCTACTTTTACCAACTCTCCTAACTGATAGTTGGACTTGAGTCTAGCAAGCAATCTGCAAAACTCATGATAGTTGTTTGGATCTGACAAACCCTGGAAGAAAAATACAAACAGAGAGAAAAGGATAAAGATAAGATATTTTGAAGGTTGGCAGTTGCACCAGACATCGAAATGTAGGTTACAAATTACATCTTTTTAATTGAAAACACAAGAATGATTGTTAATGAATAAGGAAAAGATATTAAACTAAAAAAAACAACCAAAAGAACAAAAACAATTTTTTTAAATTAATAAAAAAATCAAATGTTGCATTGTGAACATGACTGTTACCTTTGGTAATCTCTGTGAGACATTCTATGGTAAAAGCAACTTTAAGATATGCTGATAATCTGACAGCAAATTAAGATATGAAAAGTTCACAAAGCTTCTTCCTCTCAATTTAAGTTTCCACCTCACTGAAATAATTATTTTTGACCTATATTCAAATTTCATTGATATGAATAACTTTTCAACAAAATCTAAGCAGTTTTATTTTGTTGTTTCTATTGATTAAATGAAATAGATAATTTATTTCATGTTATTTCCTAAAAAATCTTATTTAAAGCCTGCCACTCACGAGGTACAGTCTGAAATCAAAGATAATAAACCATAATAATGTAGTTCTTCAAAATGATTACTTTTATATGCTAATCAATGACTTAAAAATTCTCATACAAGACAAGTAAGGAGACACTTTAATGTCTCTTACAGGCCAACAAAACCAACAAGTAAATGAACAAATAAGTGATGAAAATTTTGAAATGTCCTGCATCTGGTCCAAGTGAGTTACATGTCAGAGTTTTTTATTTGAAAAGATAATAAGCATTTGGAAGAAGAGTTCCATTTCTGCTAAACATTTCCAAAAATGCAAGAACTAATATGTACTAAAAGAATGTTGACACTTTCATGCAATATCTACCATTAAGAAGATCAAAGAAATGCATTGTTCAAAATATCAACACTTTAGGATGAGATACTAGACTCATTTGGTTTGGGTGCAAGACAAACAAAAAAGAAAAATATGTCTACCAAAGGGCCTGGCCAACAATCTGTCATCTGTGGATGTATTACGATGGCCAAAATAGATACGTGTATGTAATAAATAAAGATTTATTACTTGCAGAGCACAGACAATGTAAAAAAACCTTAGTCATTGTGGCAAAACTTCTTCTATTAAAAATTATTTGCAGTAGTTAAAGTCTTAATATAAATGGATCATGAGCATGTGTCCATGTGTATCATGTGTTCAGAGAAAATCAGCCCTGTGATTTGACTTGCTACTTAATGATAGACTATATATGGAAATAAACAGGCAAATCTGTTCAGCCTTCACTCAATCAAATCAATTTTTTAAAATCTAAATCCATGCATTGTGTGATTCATTTCAAAGAAGCTGATAACACACCAAAAAACTTTGATTCCACAGCCTGCCTACTGGATTCTTCACACTATACAAATATCAATATAAGTTATACTCTCCCTCAGATTTTACACACCCCTTTTCCACCGTTGCCACTGACTGCATTATTTACTGGTCTATGCTTACTGCAAAGATTGCCCTACCAGATAGGATATTATATGCTACTTCTTCAGGTAGGTCAAGAAGATCAAGGCAAGCAATTCAAATTTAAAAATGTCTCCCTTAGCTTATCAATACAAAGCCTTTGGTTTATCCTTTTAAAATGATACAGATAACTCTTAACTTATTTATCTTTAATTACTGAGGCAGTTTGACCCACTGCAACACTTTTATATTAAAAATTGACTTTCAGGTAGCTTTTCAAATTATCTTTGGGCATATTCTTCGTAGAGACAGCGACATCCCTGCCAACAGAGCAACAAGAGCCTACTTCATCCAATATGGCCACAAACTAAGAGGACGGCCGACAACAACTCTCCCAATCGTACTGAACAGAGATCTAGGACTAATTGACCATTTTAGACTCCATTCAACCGATGATCTGGTCAAAATCACTGAGCTCGCAAAGGACAGGAAACAGTGGAGAGAACTCTCTGCGAGGATAGAGAAAGCTGCCGAAGCATCACAGACGGTGAACTGGGATGCGACACGGCAATAAGTCAAAGTAAGTCAAGTTTCAAATTATCCAGGTAATAAAAATGCACCCTTGAATAAAGTGTTACAATATTGAAAAAGTATCTAATTTTTAGCCTGATGGTTTATTATTCAGAGAATAAAGTTGCTAACAAGGCTTCATACTTGAGAACTAAGACTTTAAGGTCATTCTATTAAGGCCTATCGCGGGTGTAGGAGGCTGTCTGAGACTCGATTTGGCGACCCAGTATTGAATTTTCAATTTTACCCATTTTTACAACTAGAAATCATCTGAAATGCACTTTGCAAAGGTCTAACTCAAGAAAACGTGTCTAACATTGTAAAAAAATGCATTTTATGGAGGCCACCCCCACCCAAAAACGCCAAGAAAAGTCAGAAAATCTTCACGAAAACTAAAAATTCAAGGGTTCCTACAACCCGGTTCGAGAATCAAAACCCTAGACTATTTGGTATCGTTGGAAAGGTCACGACCTCGGCTGTTCTTTGACAGTAACGCCGTACGTCATTGTTTATAAAGGTTTGCGCTATTTTTATTCAAACAAGACACCCAAGCACGTTTTTGATTGGTTGCTATCAAAAACAATAACTGCCATCTTGACCTATAACATCATGCGCATGCGCAGTGCTGTGGAAAAGGACTATCGACAGTTTCGTATGTCATGTTGCGTTTTTTACGATCAAATTTATTTGTAGCCATGGTGTAATTGACGTCGAGTCTTATTCATATTAATTTACTTTTTAATGCTTCAAATAACAATAATGATATTTTAAAGTACTTAAATCATTTAACTTTGCACATTTCCGTGTTAAATTTGAATAACATCGGCAGATGCTTTTGGCCTTCCAAATTGTTTTTGCACAACTCGCTAGTAACCGACTTATTCTCGATCAGCTGTTTCGGCTTTGTTGATGATTTCACTTTCATGAAACGTGTTTTCTCGGCGAATTCAATTCATTGGTTTCAAAAGCATTTGCTTTCATCAATTTTTTTTGCAACTTGTGTAAGGTAAGTATTTTTGTACTAGTGGATGTACATGTATTTTTTTTTTTATTAGAGTTTGATAATGGCAGTGTATGATCTAACGAATCTAGATGTAGATTGATCACTAAAAGTAGATTTTTACTAATCTAACCTAAGCTAGGATAGTGCTTTGAATTACGGTCTGGTCTAGATATCTAACGCTGACATCGCAACAATTGTACTTAGATAATATTTCGATAGTTCCTTATAAAAAAAAAAGGACTGGCATTCGACATTGACGTCACCGGAAATAAAACACTAGTAGATCTACTAGATACCTAGATTCTAGATCGAGATCTAATCTAGATCTAGTTGAGCTATGAGTATAACTGCATCTAGATCTAGATCTAGATATCTAGATCTACGTCTGTACATAAAATATAGATTGTGAATCAGATTTTAGGTAAAAATATGGATCGTTTTATGACATCTGTGTAAAATAAATTAGAAATATATATATATAAATCATATTTATAAGGCTCATGAATATTTTTTGTTTCCTATTATCTTGTGTACATTGTGTAGATTGTCTTCACCCTCTTACTACTAGTATTATACCATTTTCAAAGTTGCAATGATGAACGATTTTTGTACGTTCATTTGTCAAATTCAAAGGCAATTTTTTTTCAATTTCCTTCCAGTCATGCCTCCTAAGATGAGCAGCAGCTTGCTTTTGCACACACTCGAGTTGGAAATGGAAATGGTGTCCCTCCTTTGCCAGAGCCAGCTCTACCAGAGGAAGAACCACCTGTTCCAGTTGAAGAGCCACAACCAGAGCCCTGCGAATCCTTAGAGGAGATGATACCTGTTCAGACATCAGCCTCTAAGCGCAAGCTTTCTGTGTTTGCTGATGAGGGGTCAACTACAAATGATGAAGGGTGTCTGATAGTGTACTTCAGTCTTCTTAGACACCTGATAGCGCCTTTGGCATGTCCTCTGTGCCATCATAGCAGTCTACAAATAGAGAAGAGGAAGTCCCAGAACCTGGGATTTGTGCAGAAGCTAACAGTCTTGTGCACCTCCTGCAAAAAGGATGTCAGCAGTTCCATGTCATCGAGTTTACTTGAGGATCACAGCTACGACATGAACAGGCGAGCTGTCGCTGCATCGCTTGTGACAGGAATGGTTGGCAGAGAAGGATTCGTCTGACAACGCCAAGTGCCGCCGTACCATCATCCGCAATGCTATGGCAGCAGAGGAGCAGAGGCTGGAGTCTAAGGAGGGTGGTCCGCAGTATGTACCAGGTGGCTTCTAAAATCACTTGTCACCGCAACTTATGGTCAAGTGGATTATGCTTAGCCCATATCTTTTGATCAAAGTTTAATTTTTTTTCCACAGATAAAATCTTTTTAGTTCACATTAATTTGTAACTAACAAATAACACATTTGACAAAAACATGCAGTTCACAAAAAAAAAAAAAAAATTTTTTTTTGTGACTAACATTGGTAACAATTGCAGCCTACTAACCTTATAGTGAAATGAATCACTACCCTTGATTTGGTCTTTTTTCTCTCTCTTCAATTTTATTAGATATTGTTTATCACTTGTGTATCAAATTTTGTTTGGTCATCTTATCTCGGTTCTGCGTATTGACGCTTATCTCTTCTATAATTTCCATTTTACAAAATTTGTTTTAAAAATCCACAGTTTAATTAGACAGGTAACATCACAGAAAAACACTGCAAAAAATTTTAGGACCCTACTGTCATTATTTTTTTTTAATGAATTTTTTTCTGATTCAGCGGACGGACAGAAATTGCCATTGCGATATAATTAAATACCTCTATGCATCATATACCCAAATAAATCAATAAAATAGCTTAAATTTGTATTGTTCTTTATTTTTTAATTGATAAGGATGTTGGGCAGCTTAATTTTACAGGTTTTTAGAGTTTATTTTGATAAATATTGAAGTTATGGCATTTTGAAACACTTTTTTGAGTTTTCTCAAATCGCATTTTTGCATACCCAGCACTCATTTAAAATGAAGTTTCTCAAAAACTACCCTGTAGAATGATCTGAAACTTTGCACACATCTTCTACTATTGTGTCTCTATAATCATACAGGAGGGTTTAGCTCTTTTTACTTTACTTTTTTTCTTTCAATTTTATCACAAAATTTCATTTTTTTGATTTTCGCAAAATGCAGTTTATCTAAAACATGATAACTCAAGTAAATATTAAGATATCAAAATTCTGGTCTGTATGATTGTTTATATACATAATCTGTACTTGCTTGTCAATTTTGAAGTCTCTGACAGCTTTCCTGGTTGAGATTTTTCAATTCTAGTTTATGGTACCCTTAAGGTCAATTTTTTGTATTCCGGGACCCCTTTTAGACAATAAAAACAAAATTTATGCTTTCCAAGATGCAAAAAAAGCAACGAGGGATAGAGATGCATGGAAGATCATGATCACCTACAGGGTACCTAATTGATTAATATACACTACAGTTAATTGATGACATTCTAGAAGTATAAACAATTCAGTCTGGCTTTTTGTCATACCCAAATTTTAAGTTATTTTAGAACCATTTGCGATTTACATCTGAAATTGTTTTACTACTTAAATTGCAGATTATTGACTCATGCAAACTTGGTTATTACTTTCTGGATTTAGTTTCTTACCAAAGGATTTTCCAAAATTCCACGAACACCAATCACAAGATGGTTGATAAATTTGGCCCTCTCTGTGTTGTTAAACAAAGATCGTCTGACAGATGCAATTTGGACCAAACATGACAAAGCCTGCAAGATAATTATACAAAATGGATATCACATAATTGTTCTATAATGTACAAAAGCAAAAACTCAAACTATTCTTTGGCGACCCACATGCAGAGTTAAGAATGTATTCCTCAGATTTTCTGGGAAACAGATTAACTTTCCTTACTGATGGCTGAAACAGAACTAGATTTACATAAAAAACCATTACAAAAAAGAAAAAAAAAATTAACTAAAATCTGGAAATTTCAGTATGCATATATTGCTATCAATACAGTATTTTCTAAATAGTTTTCCTCAACAGGTGCTCTGAACAATAGAATTAAAGAGATCTTAAATAAGTTCATCAAGATCTCATTTTCTGCAAAAGAAGCTTAAATTAATCAAAATATGAATTAAAACAAGGACTTCCATCAAGTTTACCAAAGGAGATAAAGAGGTGGGTAATACACTGTACAGGTCAAAATAGAGCTCCATTGTGCTCACATCCAAAAATGCTGCCGATAAAGAAAAGACACAGATAATTAATAAAAACCCTTTAGATTCTTACCCTTTTGAATTATAATTGTACGTTTAAATCTAAATTGTTGAATGATTTGAAAAAAAAAAAATGAAAAGAGAAAACAGTCCTTCCACTAAGTCTGAAACTTTTAAAAAACAGACATTCTATTTTGGTTGGATTCAAGCCTGTGAAAAATTCAAGTATAAAAATTAATGCTCAGAAAGTAATATTTCCATAAGATACATAGTGTTTTGCTCTAACAATACTTTAAGAGATCAAAGCTGATTGAACAGTTGCAGTGACAGTTCATTTACTTTGGTACAGCCTAAAAAAGATAATTTTGCATCTTTATGCATCACATTATACCTAAAATAAAAATTGTTATAATTTACTCTGCCTTGTCACAGGAAAATTGGGCGATTAAAAAAAATCATTACATCATCTTTTACACATTAAATTGGGCGATAATTTATCTAAACCTGAACTTATTTACATTTCAGTAAGCTTATTAAGTTAGGGCTCACTAACAATAATATTAAAAAAAAAATGAAAAGAACTGTACAAAGGCTCAGAGAGGATTAAAAAAAAATCATTACATCATCTTTTACACATTAAATTAAAACATTTTTACCACACTTTCCAATTTGTGTGTGGATGAAAATTAATTGAAATTAACTTAGCAGTAAATCTTACCTGATCTCCAGCTTGTGGGTATTTGGACAGTGCAAAGATCATCTGAAGACTCATCAGTTGATGTGCCAATGAAGTCAAAAGTCAAGCAGTTGTGCGCTAATCTCAGGGAATGTGACAACAAACTGTGCTACATGCCGAAAAGAAAAAAAAAATTAACATAAAATGCATTATTGTAGAATTCAACATTTTATAAAAAATCAAATTCAATAAAAGTATGAACAAATCAACCTAGCAGTTCAATAAAAAGTTTATTTCCCAGAATGGCACATACCCTTCACCAGGTTCTCAGCTGTGACTTCAATTTTTTCCTAAAATTAAAATAAAACAATTCAAGCTTTAATCCTGAAATTACCAATCCGCTCATTATCTTACTCACTCAATCGAGTTACAAAGTAAGGGGCACAACTAGAATGTTTCCTAAGAAAAATTGTATAATTCAACCAACGTTCTTAAAAGTTCATAAAAATTAGCAATTTGTTAAAAAATAAACAAGCTTTATTCTAGTGTACAAAATATCTTGCTTTCACATATTTATATCAGTTTGAAAAAAAAAAACACCTCGATCACCACACTGTCTTTAAATTCCATTCTAAATTTGTCTCTAGATCTAGATTTAGACTTGATCTAGAGTCCCATACTTTTGATCTTTATTGTCTTCCTATCGTCAAATAAATTTTGCTTTCACTGTTCACATCTCCTTTTTCTTTCTTCAATCAGAACTATCTAATAATTTATTTGGCTTAAAAGGTTTAAAAAAAAACAACATTGCTTCTTCTCTGTTCAACAATTTTCATGTGGTAAGAACATACGAAATCAAATTCTTTAACTTATAATAAAACTTTTATGTCGCAGAAACTTTGTAAATAAAACAAAGCAGCTATATATATGAATAGCGCATGAGAAGTGCAAACGTAGGCAGACGATAGAAGGTGATTTGGTAAAGGATTTATACAGGATGATAGTGGGTGTTATAGTAATTTAAAGTTTAATATCTTTGCAGGAAAAAAAAATAACTCTTAGATATTTTAATGCTGGAATTTATGCAAATATATACCTGCACATGTCAATATACAAAATATGCATACAAAGATTCAGAAGACAATTACGATATATAAAAGATAGGACTCTTAAAATTAAATGGCACATACCTGATTACTATCATTGAAATCAAGAGACTTGATATTTCCTGCAGCCGAGCGCAACAATGAACATGCCAACTGGAAAATCTCAAAGAGCTGTGTATCCCGAAAAGAGGAAGCAATCTTTCTATGTTTTGTAAGGGAACGGCTTGCTTCAGACTGTAATAAGAAAACAGATTAAGTTTGACTAATCAAAATTGTTTTTCTCGAAGCACTTTTCCCATTTGGTTTAGACATCCAAACAAAGCAACGATTTTCAAGCTTAAAAAAAAGAACTTCTCAAATCATATTACGAATTAAATTCATCATTTAACTCACTCCTGCTAAGTCCAAACACGCATAGACCTATAATGTCTTGAAGACTGTCCTGTGCCAGAGCATCACACAGACCTATTTCATTATCAATCTTCCAAATGCTACTTCTCAATGGTCAAAGGGAAAATATGGTGAAAATCTTGTCAGGAAACGGTTCAAAAGAGCGTTCCCTTTTATTGGTGTCGAAATTTCGGCAGACATTGATTTTTCTTGCTTTAGAAAAGTTGAGGCAGATCTATATCTAGTAGTTGGCTTAACCCTCATATGAAGATCATCTATGATTAATCAGTTGATCATTTGGAGGCTAGAGCAAATCTAGAAGTCCATGAAGTAATGCACATAATAAAACTTATATTGAAAGGAGTAGACCTGGAGGCAGCATGGGATGAAAAGACATATTCAAAGAATGGAAGGTTGCCAATGAAGGCAGCACCTGTCATAGAGCATTCATACAATAAAGAAGTGAAAAGGTTAAACCAAATCTCCACATTGTTCCTGTTGACTTCTTTACATTTCAAAATAATAATAAGAAAAAATTGCTTTTACTCCTCTTGCATTTAGAGAATATGTTTTTTTTACTAAATGATAGCAAAAGATAATGTCATATTATCATTAGGTGTTTAATGTTAAACAATTTTGCAATTTACAAAATATGTTGAAATTAAGAAAGTGCCTGATTCACGGCGTCGCATAAGAACTACTTTAGTTGCCGAGGCCCGCACTGTATCAATGAGCTGACCCCGTGACCTAGTTGTCAACTCAGGTAGACTCGGGCGGCTCTATGCCTGCGCAGCACTTTGTTTTTTTTCGATATTTTACTGTAATTTCTAAACACAATAATGATAATTATGTTTTATTTTAAGGTTTGCATTGACAAATGAATAAAACAGGCTATAAACAGAAGCAAGAACGAAAACTGTAGCTCAAATACTTTTTATGTTACATGGCCATAAAAAGTGCATTTATTGTAGTATATTAGAAAACAAAAGAGTGTTAGAAGGTCGTAACAACTAAACGCAACATGGAATTTTTTTTAAATTTCACATACAGAACTTATCAGGTTTGAATAAACTACTCACGAATTTTTTTTACGATAGATGGAATATTTTTTGCAGGAGACGGATTTTTTGTACATGTCTCTGTCTTGAGCGAGTTTTATACTACCCAGCTATAGAAATAAAGAAAGCTGTCAAGCAATGTTAGAGACTGAGACAGACGAAGCTAGGTCTAAGGATCTAAAGATGCAAGTGACTGCAAATAAAGAAATAATTAGTATAGAAAAATCAACCACAAACCTAGATCTAGCTAAAGATTCTTCTGTAAGTTGTCATGTAATTGTCTATTGCTGTTTGAATGTCTGGTAAAGAGCTGTCATCTATAGGTGCTGTGTGGGATGTAAACTTGTGAATTGTCCTGAATGCGCTATTGAGATCGTTAAATGTTATCTGTATTGTATGTCTATGCTTTGTCTATGAAGAATGGATTGTTTGCAAGGGTTTGTGTTTGTTTGATGATTGTTTCTGTAAGATCTGTGTAAACGTTCTTTTTCTGTTTAGGTGTTATAGCACAAAGTCTGCCTCAAATTCTGAGCAAATTGTTTACACGACGCGTGTGGGATTCAATTATAATCAATAGAATGTTTCATGTTTTGATTGACTCAACTCAGGATAATTATCTAGAACTGAATGGGAAAAAATTCAATGATGAAAACGAGCATATATGCGCTTTGAACCCATCAAACTTATATCATTTTAATCTATGGTTTCCGTTCTTTCAGATAAGTATTGAAAAGTGATAATCTAGCATTTACTTTTTAATTAATTAGCAATGAAACCTAATAGGAGCGAATTGCAGGTAAAATTTTAGATAAAAACATGGACTACGAAAATGCAGTAACCACACTCACAAATATGATGATAAAAATATCAAAGTAACACCGGGTTTCAAATTAGATTTAGAAGAAACTGTTAAAAGTTGAACAATGCCTGTACTATGAGTAGTTCTCAAGATATTGTAGGTTAAAAAAGAGGAATTTTCTATTTTATTACATAAAATTCAGCACATCTGTGCACTGGCTTGTGCAGACAGCAAATTATCTGCGGTCATGGGCGGGCCTGACCCTGACAGTGATTGATGACGTTACCTGAGCCCGGCCCGCTATAACAAAGCTCGAGTTGCCTAAGTTCAAACTAGCTTTCGGGCCTATCCCCCCATTGTTCAGCACTAAAATGCAGCTTTTAGGGCGAAATTCTACACTGTGGATTGTTCATGCAGACTCAACATTGATTAAGGACCTTTCAAAAGCGAAAAAGACAGGAAGATTACTGACTGAATTAATTCTTCTTCAATTGCTGTACATTATTTACCTCACTAACTTGATTCATCTCACATACAAGCTGTGACAAAAGCTGAACACCAATCATCACATGATGTGTGGAATTACTCTGGTGAAAGATGATACAAACTGTGGTTATCTGGCCGTTTCAAATAGTTTTATAACTCCTGATTAAGTAAGGCTTAAACCTTACAATGAGTTTTATTTTCAGTGGTAGAAGCATCTGGAGTATGAGAATACAAAATGTTGATTTGTTAAATACCTCTGTCATAACTGACCTAAGTGAATTGAGTAATAACCTAAGGATGCATTCCTGGGAAAAGGAACAATTTCTTTGGAGAAAACAGGTACATGCCATTATTGTGTTACAATAAGGATTTCTTTTAATTTCATTATTTTTACAGCAAAAATCAAAATGTAAAATAACAATCTAAGGTAAAAACTACGTGCTTACAGATATTTTTTTCTCTAAGGCAAGGGGATCTTCAACTGAGAAGTAGATATTAAATAAGCGCTGACATTGTTTGTGAAATAGACACAGAAAGATGAGAAACTGTGAATCCACAAACTAACAACATCCAGTATCCTAAATTCCAAGGACATAATATATAATTATGAACAGACTATTAATCGGCGAGCAAGTTATGACAGTGAAAATGACATTTAAATAAAAATGGGAGAAAAAAAAAGAGGCCCATCTGAGGAAATGTAGGATGTTTATGTGATACCTATATGAAATCTCTTATTCAAAGTTTTTTGAGACCTTAGAGGTTTTGCCAATTTCTTAAGTTTTTCTAACTTTCTAAGGCATGAAAAGGAACCAATTAAACAGTAATATAAATACATATTTTCAATTAAAAATTAAATATTACAGTTTATATGCTTAATGAGGTTAAGAAAGTTATTTAAATTGTTCGATAAAAATTGTTCTATCCGAATCAATTATAAGACTTTTGCATCTCTTTCATGGTTTAGTTAAGAATTTAGCACTAAAAATGAAGTTCATGAACCATTTTGGCTGGAAGTTCTAAATCCTAGAAATTTGAAGCTCTCAGAAAACAAAAATTAAACTTCATGACCCTTACTTGTATAAATTTTACAACATCCGAGACAGCATCTCTGAAGATGTAATCATCTTTGAGCACATCAAACCATCCATACTTGGTAATTCTTGCAAACAGCTGAAGAAAAAAAAAAGCATTTTAATTTGTTAACTATTCAAAATAGGAAACATAAAAAAATACAAATAATTACATAAGAAGTCTAAAAACCTGGCAAAGTAAAAAGTAAAACATTTCTTAAATAATCACAAAGCAACATATAAAAACTGTGCAAGTCTCAAACTTAAAGCGTCGCCAAGACGTAAAAACCTACTGAACAACTTTCTTTCGTTCTGTTGATTAACATTGGATTAAGATTGTCGTGTGTAAATAAAGAGCTCCTCACAACAGACAGATTTGCTAAATGGTATATTGATTTCAATTCGTTTGAACATCTAACCAAAGCATAAGGCAGTATTTGATTTCAACCCCACCAAAGTAACTCCAGCTCTGGAAAAGCCCTGACCCTAAGAGAAGGGACGTAACTATATACAATAAATAGATCTATACATTTAAAAAAATATTAAAATCAAATAAAACAAGATAAAATTATGAAATAAACTGTGAAAAAAACTAGAGGTCTTGAACTTTTCATAAACAAGGTTTTATGACAGTAAGACAATTTTCTAAGACTTCTCTTTCACTTCAGACCGACTTCGTCACCATTTCAGTTTTTTCACCATCAACATCCCATTTCACCACCCTCTCAACAGCACAATCTGACTCCTGATCTCAAACGAGCAATGGTCATTTTTTTTTATACTGATTGTAGGGATAACCATGCAGATAACCAAAACTAACGGTTTCTGTAGCATCCCTGAGATGATTAAGTGATCATCCATCCAAATTCAAAGGCCTAACCTAGGCCTTGAAATCGCCCAAAATTGCGGACAAAAATGGACAACTATGTAGCGCGTTTTTAGATCTAAATTTAGTCCGAAAACGAAACTAAAACAACCAAAACAAAATCTAAACTATCCTCTAAACATAAATGAGGTTTGCACAAGATTTCCGGTAGTTATAAGGAAAGATAGTAGACACCCAGAAAGTGAAAGTAAATGGGCGATGACCGGCGATATAGGTACACAATTTTGTGGTCCATACAAGCAACGGTGGGCACTATAGGTTGGGTTGAGTTGAAACACTACAATTACACAATAAATTTAACTTTGAATTTTCTTTGCAGTGACTCCTAGAAATAACAATATAAATGCAATTTTTAACAATCTAAGAACATTAAAAAAATAAAGCTCATTTCAAAACATAGTTCAAAGAAACCCAATAAAACACAATTTTGACTTCTTCAAAAACAATGAAGAAGAAAGTACTTACCTTCTTATAAATGTTTTGTTTTACTTACTTGCACCAGGGCTTGCGAGACATAATGTGTCAGCTTTGGTCTAGTGGCGAGGTAGTTCAATACATAGTTACCTGAAACACAGACTAAGATCTATTAGTATGGCCAATGAAGTACACGGCTGTTAAAACAGACCAAAAAGCGGCAACTTAGTTTGCTTCCAGGCCCTACCTCAGACGCCCGCAGTTAGTGGGCGGATCGGTGATCAATCACCTGTCAGGCAGGCTACAACTGTGTGTGCCTGTGCATGACGCTGCATTGCTGTTAAATCTAATATTGGGATTTTTTACTTGTTTTTGCATTGCAATAAATATGGCCTCATTAACACCAAGTATATCAAACATATAATCATTTTAAAGCTGAAATTGTCCTGAATACAACGCTATATTTTTTATCTCTCAATTATAAAGTGTTTAGATGGTGCAGGTGAATCTTCATACTTCTAGTAAAATAACAGAAAAAGTCTTGATTTTCATAACACCTCAGTTTGATAGGAATATTTCAAAAGTGAAACAATTTTATCCCTTAAAAACTGTTTCCCGATATTTGAAGGATTAATATAAAGAACTTGTGAAAGTTTGAAGTGCGAAGAGTTTTTCATTGATTTTATATGATTTTTTAAAATAATTCCACACGCTCGGGTCTGCACGAACTACCTGCAAATAACACTCTGCACTATAGATCTACCTTAGAAGCCTCAAACCAACACTGTTAAATATGGAGCAGCACTTAGAATTTGAACGCAACCAAAAGCTCCATGAAGTTTGCAGATCTTGTTGTGATATATCGCTAAATAACAGATAGAGGAAACAATCAAAAGTTTCTTCTGTGCGGACTTTATCAATGGCTCGTTACTAACTTTTGGTGTTCACAATCATTCCAGTAACAAAAAAAAAATATTTTTACAATATGCTTTTAATATTCTGACGTAAATAAACTCAAAGCACATAGGCGTCAGAGGTTTGAAGAAAGTTATAATAAAAGCTTGAAAATATTACAGACAGAGAGAGAGAGAGAGAGAGAGAGAGAGAGAGAGAGAGAGAGAGAGAGAGAGAGAGAGAGAGAGAGAGAGAGAGAGAGAGAGGAGAGAGCTCTTACTCTTAGCACACGCCCCGCCGATTGAAGAACTTAAGGCAAAGTAAACGTATGACTTACCTGTAAAGGAAGACAATGCGCAACCCTACACAAGTTTCATTTTCTTCTTAGTGCGTGTTTTTAATTTTGTTAAAAGTTAACACCAGGCCTCCCTCATATATATTGACGCTCCACAGCTTGAACTACGATGTTCTATCGTTGTTTAGATTTATTGTTTTATATCAAAACGCCGTACCAGCGCTGTAAGAGGTGGACTATCACAACTCAAACCCGCATAACTTAGAAACGGAGAACTCTTCGCTAATGCCCTTTGGTGGGTGTTAAGTTCAACATATATATGAAATGCTGTAAAAATTTCATCCCCAAAAATTGTTTCAATTTTTCATAAATGTCCCGTAAAAAACGTCACCAACTTATGATTATTCCAGATTCATGTACTTATTCAAGCGCTCAATAACTCCATCAATTACATGAAAAGAAGGGGAAAAAATATATCCTCGTATCGCTGAAATATAGATGTAACAAATTATATGATTTTTGTAGTTCTTCCTTTCATGCATAAGCTTAAATTCTCCATTGTTTTGGTGTGAAAATTAGATCTAAAATCTAAAGCTGCGAGGAAAGGGGAATCCCCGTTCTGCAGGGGTGGTTGACCCCATGACCCGATCGGGTTACAAGCTGCTTCACGGGTGCGGCAGGCAAACTAAAATGCCGCTCTTTAACAGCCGTGAGTAAAATTACATGCTAAAATTAGTAAAAATGTGTATTTAAGACAATCTTCACAAATTTTCTTCCTGGTTGAGCACTGTCTTGAAAAGCTACTAGACAGACATTTACTCAGCTCACCCTAAGGCAAAAATGAGTGTTTTTGATAGTAGTGGAGATTGTGTAAAACATTAGACCTTATCAAGTTGAGAAAGGCTTATTGGTTACTTTGTCCCTAATATACATGTAAAATGCTTTGAGCTCTTTCCTTGATCATGCTCAATATTTTAGATTAAAAATCATCCTCCTTCAAAAATGTTTTCAAGAGTCATTTTTTTTTTCATTTTGTTGAACTTCTAAATGATTCTCACAAGAAAAATCACAGTAGAAACTAACCTTTTGCAAGATCCCACAACAGTCCTTGAAATTCAGGTAGTTTAGTAATTTTTGATAAATATAAAAACTACATATTAAATTGAAGGTGATATACGTTTAATCAAATATGCACCATATTCCCAAAGAATAAGCTTTGCTTTTTTTCTGAAATATACCAAAAGAGAAGATCAGATGATTAATAACTTACGAATATCAACTCTTTGTTCAAGTGGCAACGTTGAGTTGGGTCTGTACACCATTTTTGTTAAGGTAGTTGCTGCAAGAAGCTGTGCATAGGCTGACTGAAAAAAGAGGAAAGGATTTTCATACTAACAGACCAGGGTGACATTCTTTTTTTTTGCGAGTTGTTCAATTACGTAGGGTAAGGTCTTTAGAGAGATAGAAAATAAGTTAGTGTTACTGAGAAAGAAAGAAAGAGAGAGAGAGAGAGAGAGAGAGAGAGAGAGAGAGAGGGGGGGGGGGAGGGGAACGAGGAAGAAAGTGAAGGGCTGGGACAGATCAATCATACATTTAAGATTAGAAAAAATTTGGTATGAACAATAAACAATCAAAATCAATGTTATGCCTAGATCTATAAAATTGGTGGTGGTGAAGGTAGTAGTAGTAGTAGTACAATGGAAACCTCAAAAACTGAAGTCTGATTATTCGAATTTCTCATGAACCGAATTTTGCAAGATGATAGGTTTTTTTTCTCTTTAGCTTTGTTAGAATCGGACTCGTATTTCGACATATTTCTGATTTGATTCTCTTCATTCGAAGTCGATACCACCTCATTAGGCATCACAAAAAGTGCTACATACATCTCTCAAGCAGCAAGCAATGCTAATCACTGCCCATGAAAGGCTGATCAGTGCGCTAACAAATCAAGAAGGGAGCAGATGAATTAAAAATTAAGTGCCAGTAGCAAATCTGTACTGATACAGATAGCAACGTGGGACGGGGGAAGGGGAGGGTTGCTCGTTGCAGGCTCAATACACACTCACTCAATGAGTCTTAGACTGTTATAGCCATTTTTGTAATCCGTATACTCTTAATTCGAAGATTTAATCCATTCCCATACAATTCGAATTATGTAGTAGTAGTAGTAGTGGTAGTTGTGTAAAATGTCAAATATAATGGAAAAATTTTTTTTTTTACTCTTAAAATCTAAGAAGAAAAAACACACCACAAAAATGTTACAGTTATCATCTCTTTTCAGGATTAAAAATATTCTTGTGAAAGGAATTTTCACCTTTGAGAAGCTCAGATAAGTGTGCCACGTCACTTACTGGAAATTTTCTTTGCCATGGAATTCACTCAATGGATAAAAAATCTCTTCTGGAGACTAAGTTTTTTTAAACCTTTTAAAGAGGTCTTACTTTTCAAAAAGAATTAAGAAAACAAACTTTGTAGATTTGTAACAAAACAGAAAAATTCATATTTTTATCCTTTTTTATTTCATAAGGTTTAATCATTGATGGATTTTATATGTATGTCTGAGAACGTAACTTTTTTACTTACATTTCCTCTTTCCAGCAGCAACTGGCATTTGTTGAGACAGTCTGGAGAGTTTGCAAAAGAAACAAGTGCTTTTTCAGCTTCAGCCCGAACATTTCCATCTGCTGTCTCATACAGTTGCTTGCACAGATTTTCCAACTGAAGCAAATCCTGAAAAAGAAGTATATAAATACAAAAAACAAACATGCTAGATGCAGTATACAGGGGATTTAGTCCTCCCTTAGACATAACCTTAACATCATCTTGTATGTCTGACTCTAACATTATCAAAACATTTTGAAAAATCTATAGATGGATTCATGCAATGTATACACTTGGGGTTTTGAAGAAAAAAAAAGTGGCCTCACTGGCAGAAATATGTTGAGACCTTACACATTTGATGTAAAATGACAAATGATTCTAAGTTGCATATTGTACTTGTGAAATCCAGGATCATAAGTACTTTCCTTTTTTCAACATTCACAACTTTGGTTTTTTTTCATTTGAACTGTCAATTTGTGTTGTCAGAAGACTGACTATTTGCAGTTAAAATTTCATGAGGAGAAAGCATTATAAGGTTATACTAAATTATAGTGGATCACCATATTCATTTTTCAACTATGCCCCCCCCCCCCCCTATTTTGCTGCCATAGTTTTTTATCACATTTTCTGATTTTATAAATTAAAAATTGGTTTTAATGCTCCAAGAGCACAACGAAAAATATGTCTTTTTTCCCATGAATATTTTTATAGAGGCCCCAGCCTTTTACACCATTTTTCAGAGATGCATAAACACCAGCGTCCTTTTAAATCATTTGTGAAAGGTGCAAAAAAAAAAAAACAAACAAAAAACTGGCGTCTTTTACATAGTTTATAGAAGGTGCATAAAAACTGGAGTCCTTTTACACCATATACCATAAAGGTCTTTTCTCCTTGGTAAAGGAAAATACAATAACGAATACCTGTATCTTATTTAGTAATTATAAAACATGTTAAAAAAATTAAGGCCTGATATGCTATCCAGAGAATGGATTGATTTTTTCCACTTTAGCTCTTCAATAATACTAAGTTGAAATACGATTTTTTGGACCAGTTTATTTTATTGTGAACTTGATGCATAAGTTCGTCTGCATGTACATAAGTCTACCAGTATTCCATAAGCACAAGCAGATCATTTATAATTTTTTATAAAATTTCTTTCTTTATGACAATGCTAATTTTCTTTCTCCAATTCTCCACACTATCAGTCCTGGTTAAAAATAATATAAATTTTATTTAAAATACATTGGATGATTTTTCTTGATTGGTTTGATTTTACTTATTTACATTGCATTTTTTTTTGAGGGGAGGGGGGTGGGGGTACATATGTCTATTACGTGGTTCCGTGTACTATTGTGCACTAATCTCTTCTATTCATGTGTATAAATGGTGAAAAGAACATTGGTTTTTTAGCACCTTCGATAAATGGTATTAATTGACACTAAAGACAGAGCCTTTCATAAATCAACAAATTTGTTGAACTGCGTTTGCAATTGATCAGATATTCTCTTTTTCTACTGCAATTAGCATTTTAAGCTAAATTCTAAAAAAAAATCTAATACTGATGGATTTGATCTAGATTCTATGCAAACTTTTGCATATAATCCTAAATCACTTTACTTGGTATCATGAAATCCTGAATGAGACAGCATCCCTGAAGTTGCAAATCAAGTCCATCTGATCTGCTATATAAGCTGTGTAACTAACTTACCAAATTATACTATGTATGTGGGTTGAACTTTTTATGTCTGAGTTTAAATACACTTTAAACTAAGCTATTTCGTATGTATGACTAAAGGTGTGAACTCTTTTGCCAAACTAAAATAGGAAAAATAGGAACTCTAGATCATAGATGCAGAATCTATTGTTAAAGTTATTTCTTTTTACCATAATTAAATTAATGGTTTGAGTTCTAAGTTGCTTGTCAATATTTTATAAAAGGCATGATCATTTAAACTGCTTTTAAAATTAGTTAAAACCTTCATATGGACACAATTTTACAATTCTTGAAGACGATTTTAAATTCCTCAATTCAAAAAATGAAATCGATTATGCTGCTACATCAGTGCTTCACATAAAAGAGAAATCTACCATAGATCCAAATTAAGTTGGTTGAACTAAATGCAAAATCTCAATCATTGTCATCTAAAATTTACTCCCCGTTTTGATACTATATACTGGCTACAACAGGAGAAGTTTAAACAAAAAATGCTGCTCCTCATTACACTAGCCTAAACAAAAAGCTATTACTTTCATTTCAACTCATTATATTTTATATATAAAAATTGCCTTAAATTGAGGGAGCAGACTGATGATTCGGCTCATTTGTATGCCGACTGGTATAAAACATGGTTTCTAAGCTGTTGCAATCTTGTTGCAGGCAAGTAGGGTTTATCTATATTTTAAATATCATGTTCTTGAATTTGGATCAGGATCTCAGAACATGGAATTGGAAGGCGAAGTCGAAAGTAAGATAGCCGGCTGTGAATAATTCGACTTATCCGACGGTGGACATTAATCTCAAAATGCAAACGTTTCTTTAAATTACACGAAAAATGGAAGCACGGCAGGTTAGCCAATGTTTAAAGGTTATTTCAAGGCAATTAATAAGTTGGGTTGTTCAAATTAGAATTAAATGTTTGTTTTCAAATTTTTATCACCTGTTCGTCCGCCATTTTTGTTTTGCTATTGCCAATGACTAATTTTAGATCATTGTATTATCGTGAGACTTCGGTTGGTCCTCTGAAATCTTCTTAATTACATTTTAAATGTCAAATAATTTACTCACACGTTATCATTAGTTAGAATATAAAACAGGTCCTTATAAATAATCAAATGTGTTAGGGCTGTGTGAAAAAAAAATATGATGTAGCGTATGAGAAGTGCACCATTGGCCGATACCAGCTATTTTTAATCGCCTGGGGTGTTTTAATCGAACTATGTGATAACGGATCAAAGAAGAAATTATAGTCGAACGCAGGCCATACCATATACTTAGGAAATTTTAGGTTTCTTGTAAATATTTATTCTTCTAAGCATAGTTTCTGTTATATTCAAACTTTGATTTGGCTATGGCTCAGTAACGGACGAGAATTAAAAATATATCGAATACCTGCAATATGATATTTGGGATTTTTAAAAATAATTTTGGTACATAACGATTCTATTCGTCATGGTATCGGCAGTAATGTTGACTCGAAGTTCTGTGTTGTATAAGATGAAAAGATCTGATGTTAAGTTTTCACTTGTCAAGGTCTTTATAGCTCTTTTTCAAATTTTGTTTTCCTGGATGCCTCTGCCCTGCTGTTTTTCCTCACACTTCCCTGTCTTATTTCCAATTCAATTAAAACGATAAATTAACAATTGGCCACACATGAAACAGAATACCAAAGATGCATATCGGATACCGGCAATTAATAATAAGGTTGTGTGGCTATAAGAATCAATTATTTAATGTAGGCTACTAGCTATTGTCTTGATGGAGCTTTAAACATGTTTTTTTTTTCTTAGCGAGAAAGTCCAGCAACTGATTAGCATAACCCTGTGAAAAGGGTTCTTAAAATGTTTTAGGCTACCACAAAATTTGATTGAGTACCTTCTGTCTTGGTTTTTTTTTTTTTACCTTGGTTTGGGAGAGGGGTGGGTGAGGTTGTGAGAACATAGTTCTTCCATAAAATTAGGCCTCTCCTTGAAAAACCCTTTAACTTCTTTTGCGCTTGCTTTGTAGGCCTACTTGTCTATTGTTCCGCTTTTCTTATTTTCTTTTCATACATCTGTACTTGATCTCTCTTGTCCCGTCATCCAAGTCTTAAATTTTGACTCATAGTCCTCTTACGCTCTATTCTTAGCTTTATCCACTCATTTTGTTCACTCTAGGCAAATTTTTCTTCGGAGTCTGAGGTTCAATGGATAGAGAACCAAGCCACATACATCTCCACTGGATTAGTGAGAACAACACCAATCATAGAAATGGAAACAATACGAGAATGTAACCTTTGTAAATCGTGGGAAAAAAAGTTGCATATGATTGCTTGTTACAGAAATACTCGTCAAAGTCCCACACAATTTAGAAGAGAGAAACTAACAGAAAATCAAAAGAAATCAAACTTCTCATATATCAAATGAACTCATAAAATTACAGACGGCTTTACAGCTGGTGGTATTTGCAAGTGTGGAAGTAAGGCTGTGTCGCTTGTTATGTCTCAAGATATTTTTTTCTTTTTATTCTTTATCTATAATTAGAAAGTAAATTAAATATATTGAAAAAAAAAAGAAGAAAACAGGAACTCCCTTCTTAAAACCTTTCCAAATATCAAAATATAGCCTGGAGATTAAGTTAGCTTTCAGTTTTCGCCAGCACATTAATTACGCGATATCATCTAAATTACGTATCTTACGGTATATAAAAGCATAATCTCTACTAGGCCAAAATGTATCGAATGGTACACACATTAGATTCCTGATTATGCGACTATTGGGGAAAATGAATGGAATTGCGCAACATAACAGAGCTATCATTAATGTTGCTTAAGGAAAATGCTCAGCTCAAGTTTAATGTGTATCCTAGCTCACTTTGTCCTTATGGTAAAAAAAGATATAGGCCTAATTGTTTCCTTTTTCAAGTGGTATAAATCGATTAAAAAAACAATAAGTCCATCAAGTTTGAAAGAGTGAAGAATGGTGAAAGTAATCATAAAGAAACTATGCAATATTAACTTTGCGTTACTGGTATATATAAAAGAAGAAGAATTGAGAGGAGATATTCTGTTTCATACCATATTAATAACGAATAAAACAAAGAGTTAGAAAGACATAACAATAGAGATATATCCCATCATAATTCGGACCGGAGAGGCTGAGTTGTGCTATTGTATTACTACTGTTGCAATAAATTCAGGTTTTTTTTTTTTACTTTTTAAAAAATCAGTGCAAATAATTCAGCGTTCAATATTTTAAAAAAAGTTTAGTGAAAAGCTTTAGCACAACATAATGCACTTTAATTTGAACTAGCCGATAGAGTGTGCCTTCCAGAAAACCACACCATATTAATGGCGGGAGAAAAACCCCACACACAAAAAAAGCATTGTTAATATTATGCTACATTGTTCTTAGCCGACAAAGAAATGCTACTCTAAACAACTCTCTTTTTAACTTTTTGCCTGAGATGTCTGTCATACATTGGGAGACAAAATGGTTTTAGAAGACATGTTATTGCGTTCAAATACTTTAGGCACCAGATAACGAGAATGAACATTTGATATCAATCATGGTAGACCTATATGTCGATTAAGGTTAAAATCTCTGTTTGGGTAACAAATATCATACATTAGTCCTATTTATCACTCTAACTTGTGGTTAACAGTATGAAGAGTACACACGACAAATTGTACGATAGGTGCAGGTATGGTTCTCAACTCTTTGTTCCTCATTAGATAAAAGGGTAAGTTTTCTGTTGATTCATTTTAACATTTCTTTCCAACACCTTTCAAATGCATGATAATCGCACAGTTTAAAAAAAGGTAATCCGATATTAAATGGGTTATAAACTATTCTACATTTTTTTCCCTTCCGTTTTCATTAAGGGGCTCTCAAACTGTCCACGCATTATTTAAATCACTGAAAGGATATATCAGAAATTTAAAAGAGATATCGGGTATTGTAGTCCAAATTTCCATCATCCAAAAGACACACACATGTAAGTAATCTTGCCACGTACAAAGATCACATGAAACTTAACATTTCCATTAAAAAAAAAAACAAACATTAAAGACAACACAAGAACAAAACCCACCCAAAACAAACAAACGAACAAACAAACAAAAAACAATATAAGAGTTTATACGTTTCACTAGATTCGAAGAAGCGATGGAGCTCGGTTTTAATTGGGATTTCATAGAACCGAATTAAATTTTCTGCTGACATATATAGTTTTAACAAAAAGGTCACAGGATAAAGGTTTGGCTCGTCATCTTGTGCTGTTATAGGTCTTAATGCCTGGGTATGGTTGATGTAACCTAACTATGCCTCGTGACCGTTGCAGCCAAAGCCTCATACATTAATTTAGCTGAGTTGCAGTAATCTACTTGCTTGTTGCACGGCTGGGTGAAAAAACATTCCCAGGTAATCCAAGGTTGTTTGACACAATTATTCAAGGATTATGAAAATATGCCCATATTATTTGGTTTTTTTTTTAATCATCATGTATGAATTCTTGGGTGTTTGTAATAGCGCATGTGCCGCGACTAACCTGTTGGGCTAGATGATTTTGTGCATACGAGCCACGTGAGAAAACAAAGTGTGCAAAATGTAGAAGTGCATAAAAAAATCAAGTAACGTCAACAAAATTAAGAACGTATGTCTTGGTTAAAGGACGATTAAAGGGCACGTTAATAATTATGAAAACGGGTTTTATAATTTTAAAAACAGTTTTCATTATTCGACAGGCCTACTTTACAAATCACTCAATTTGTAAAGCATTGTTTCAATGATACTTCAATAATCTTGTATTTTTTAGAGGCTGAGTACACAATTGTCAATTCTCCTGTTATACATTAAAAAAAAAAAGCCCATTGATTTCGAACTACTCTTGATAACGGTTTCGTGATGGTCTATCTCTTAGTCCTAAAGTGCATTTTAAGGGATCTACTGCAGGCCTATGTACCACAAAATAGGGATCCTCATTTAACCTACAGGACAAGGGTATGTAGTATACTATGTACCACAAAGTAGAGAACCTGTACTGCCGATAGGTTATGACTTAGGCCTTCTTACAGCTTTTTAGGTTATGACCTGCACTCCATAGGTTACAGGTCAAGGTCTATTTCTACCACCAGCTTCATTTCAACTTTAAAAAATCGGGCGAACATCAGCTGTCACTAAATGGATCATCATTCAACACTGAGGATTTTACAGATTTTGACTTGATAGACTAGATCTAGATCTTTCCATATTTCAACAGGTATACAATGTCAGTCGCACAGGCTAGAGCATACACAGATTGTAATGATTTAGGCTAACTTTATTTAAATGTAGATTCTCGTAGATCTACTCTAGATTTAGATTGCCATGTAAATGCAGAATACATGAAAATGATAGGCCTACATTAAAAATTTTTTTTGGGGGAAGAAAATAAGATCACCTCTAAAGTGCTATACCCATACGTTGATTCTATATCTTACAGTGTTAGTGCCGGGAATGAATTTGAAGTCAAGGCACTGAGCTTTTTTGCGAAAGCTTTTACTGTAGATCTGATGCAGGTAGGTGTGACCCATCAGTGAGCGGGAATCAAAGTGGCTTCTCTCGAGATCGACTTTGACTATAGCTCCTTCAGTTTTAGACTTCCACCAAAAGGGGAGTGCTTCTTTGCTTTAAATAGCTCCTGCCTTTTCTTGTGTTTGTTAAAGGTTGGAAAAACTAGTGCACATAGGTCATACATTCCTCTATCTTCTCCCTGAAGTAATTATTGACAAAAGTCGACAGCATTCATTCATTCATTAGAGGACCAAATTATCTGGAACAAATTTGCCTTTGCATTGCTTTAGAACGCTGTTTCTTTCAGGGGTAGGCTCAATTTTAAGCATTTGAAACAGCTTTCTCAAACTGATCATCACAAGGTGAGCAAAGTTTCTCTATTGAAACTGAGTGTTTAATATTTCCCCATGTTGGTCTGAGTAGCATCGAGAGTATTGAGTGCTCTATCTGTGAAGCTCTATCATTGGCAGAATTCTGTTATTTCATTTGAAATTATAGATGAATAGATCTCCTTTGGAGGATCGGTTACTTTCAACCTAATTTCTACGATTGCGACAAACTGTCAGGGCTACAAAAACAGGACTGATGCATTAATCGTAAGCACGGCGTAAGTTCTTATTAACTGAAGGAAAGTGAGGCAACATCTTTTCATGCTGTTTTGCCCTGCTGCGTTTTCCTTTGATCATTCTGCTTGTCCCAAGTTGTTCTAGTTTCTCATCTCATCACATGACCTAAAAAGGTTGCTTGGCTTCTTCATATATTCTATTTATGAATAATCTTTGTTGATCTCTTGTAACACTGTTTCGTTTTATTTCATGCAGTTCATGAGATTCATAGCATTCTCCAAAGAAAACACATTTCTGTTGCTTATATTTCCTTTTGTAGCTGTTTTGAAATTGTCCAGGCCTGGCATCCTTATCAAAACGGGTTCAATATAGTGCTCCAGGGTTCTTTTTCTTATGTGGATGGTAATGGAGTTATTAGTCCCAATTTCATTATCTAGAAACTCTTTTTTTACTTACTATTCTAGATACAATTTCATTTTCAAATTCAATGTTATTGCATCCATTGCTTTATATTAAAAGTACCCAAGTATTTGAATTGATCCCTTACTTGAGTTTATACCTGTTGATAAAGATGTTGATCTATGGACACTCATTGTTTTGACTAATGACCTTTACTTCTGTCTTTTTGCCATTTTTTTTCCAACCCTCTCTTTCTACGTACTTCTTCAACAATGTGTAATAATTGTTGCCAGTCTTCTTTATTTTCTGCAGTGTCATCAGGTATCACAAGTTATTTAGGTTGTGCCCTCCCACTTAAATGCCTTGGTAGCATTTTAGGTTTCGCATAATCATTGCACTGTAAGTAGATAAAAGGTCAGGGAAAACACACATCTTTGTCAAATCTATCTTTAACTGTGTTAGTTGTTTGATTATCTCATCAATTCTTGTTCTGTCAAATGCCTTGATGTAGTTTGTGAAGCACAGAGGTCCAATAAATAGCAGCAGCAGTAGTAGTAGAGGAGTGAAGTAATAGAAGTTATAAATCTATTCTCCAGAAAAGAAATGGTGATCCTGGAGTAAAAGTGTAGAAGGACAGGTCCTTTCCACACAACAGATACTCCAAGACTCATGTCTTAAAAAGGGGCAGATATGCGCTTGAGCTCCAGCAGATATTCCCCTTTTTATCTAGGCTTTGTCGTGACTAGATTAGTCAGGGAGGTCAGGGGGTAAGTTTTGACATTATTCTTGAGGCAACTTGTAACGCCAGGACCTTCTTTTGGGAGGATTGGGTATGGGGGGATGTACCTATGATGCCTACCTAATGCAGGAAAGATCTTGTGAAGACATGAAGGGCAATATCTGCTGGAGCTCAAGCGCATATATCTGCCCCAACAGTCTTCCGTCGGGCAATTGCAACAATCTCACCTTCTGATGCTCGGTCAAGCCAGGTCCCTCTCCAGGCCCTCCCACAACATGACTCCACTGGCCCTCCCATACCCCATTGCCTGATTTTCACATTTCCCCTTGAGGAGACTGAAACCTCCCTTTGTTAGGAGCATCACAGGTTTATCCCTCAGTGCCACTATTAAGCATTCACACAAGAGTCGCTCTTGCTGAGAAATATGCACTGTGATCCCTGTTTTGAAATATAAATCAATCCCCACATTTTTCCAATGACAACTGTTTACAACAGTTGGGTGCACAGCCAATACAGGTGGTCTTTTCCAACCCTACAGTGCAATTTTGTAAATCATACCCTGACCACCCCTCTTCATCTGATCTCTCCCCAACCCCATTCTCCTTCCAAATCCCAAGGCATTAATTGATCAGCGTGAGCACCTTGCCTTCTACACACACCATATTATCCCTAAGGTGCCCACGCTGCTTCCCTAAATTGAAACCCTCTATGCTGACAAGATGTTTACAATTTTGGTCTACTCTGTCCATCATCATCCACCACACCTTTGACAAGATGCACGTGGTTGGACTGACTGGCATTAGGCCATATGACCCATTTTCGCTTAAGTTTTTCTCCTAGTTTAGTTGTACATCACCCATCCTCTTTGGTCAGCCCTAGCCCTTCACCCTAATTTGATCACTCCTCCTTAGATGAAATTTTTTGCCAATTTCACCTTTGGGTGAATTGCCCCCCCTCCCTTTAACTTTAGCCCCAATGGACTTTCTTCTCTCAGACTTTGTTTGGGTCTTAATCTACTATCCTCGCTACCAACCACAACATCCGGCACCTCGTGGTCAATGAGCTGAGAGACAGGTTCCCCGCACCCGAAACATTTAACTCCTGTTGATGGAAACTGACAAGAATATATTGATATTCTTGATCTTTGTCGCTCGCTCACTCTCAAGCTCCCTTACTTTACTCTCCACAAATTGTAAACAAATGTCTATACCATCAGTCTTTCCTTCCACTTTGCTAATGCGAATATCCATTTTATCTACCTTCAATTCTAAATTATTCATTCCTTTCCCAAGCCCCTTAATGTTCTGAACTAAGTTAGATACTGTATTAGAATCTAACACCCCCTCAGCCCCTCTAATAATTGCTTGTACTTCTGGTTTGTTCTGTTTCCCCAGGTTACAGTCCCTACCTTCTTGCCCAGCGTACTCGGGTGAGACAGGTCTGCAATATACTTTCTCTGTCTCAGAGTTACTGCGTTGTAAGTAGTAACTATGCGTGCCACTGGGGTAACCCCTGTCCCTATACAAATGGAAGCTCCTATACTTGCAGTAATGAAGGTGCAGCTGTCTAAACACAACCAATCTGCCTCAGTTATAGCCCTCTCAAAGTCAAACCTTCACCGGAGGAAGCTACATGTTTGCTCAAAACTCAACACCCCTACTTCCTGACATCGAATGGTGACCCGTTTTAATGCCAGGCCAAGTATACTGGAAGAATTTGCCTTTTTCTTCCTCATTCAATAACAATGAATCATCTCGCACTTTAAATTGATATAAGTAGGAAGACCAATCTGAGCTACCATCATACTGCAGATGGTTTTTAGCTGCCCCCTTCCAGATTGGCTTCCTGAGGTCCTCACCCCTCACCCATGAGGCAAGCCATGTCTATCAATATGATAGATCTCTGATTTTGGCATCATAAAATTATCTTCATAATTAATACCCCTTTCTGATGTGTATCTATTCCTAACTCTATGTACATCTTGCGAAAATTCCCCTTCCTAACACATGAACCCCCTTCAACCCGGTCCCTTTTTTTCCTGGGCAAAATTTGAAATCCTACCTGGGAAGCAATCATTGTAAATTGCCATAACGGCAGGTATGTCATCTCTATGAAACCCAAAAGTAGCTACCACATCCTCATTGAAGTCCACAAAATTCACAGCAAATTGCGTCAGCTGCTCCAATGAGTGTGGTGAAACTACTACTAAAGCTTTTACTCTCTCTTTGAATAACTGTTTTGCCCTGACATCAACCTTCTTTATCCCATCTCCCACTTTATCTTTATATGGTACTTTAGAACCCAGGGACCCTGCGGGGGAGTCCTCACCTGAATTTCAATAACCATGTTCCCTTTCCTTCCTTTCATGATTGAAATAACCCCTCTTTTGGTAATGATAAATTAAATCCTCCTTTGGGGGCAAGTCCCCTTCATGAGGTAGACAATAGCCTGCTCCCGGCCTAGTAATAGATCTAGGCATAGGTTTCTATTTCAATTTAGAATCTAGAGCCATATCCAATAACCAACAAAATTGGAAAAATGAATTCGCCCACCTTCATATGAAAAATCTATTTAGGTTTTCTTTGGATTTTCATATGTTCCAATTTGAATTTAGCAGCCTTTGAAATTTGATCTCAATACAGTCTGCCCCAGGGTAGGTCTTTGCTGAGAGGGGTGCATTTCTAAATGTTTTTCTGATTTAGATGTAATCCATCTAGTTTCTGCTTCTGTCTCCATTTCCTCCTTGTTGGTTGCTGAAACCATGTGTTTCCGATTATGTTGTTCGTATGACACCATTCAATTACATGTAGTTTCTCTTCTTGCATGTTTCTGAAGCCCAGTCTATGGAGCCCTTCCACATTTTCTTGTCTGCCTTCGTCTACTTTTGCAATAAAATTGCCTGTGATGATAAGAGGGTTCTGCTGTCTGCATAGCGCCTTTGCTTGCTCTATCTTCATAAATTTTTTCTGTTCTAATGGCTACTAGTTGATGTTGGTGCGTATATTTGAATGATTCAAAATATAACAGGACGTATTTAATTTTTATTCATGTCCTGTAAAGGTTCTTTTTATTTAAGTTATTTATATACTGTGCTTGTAGATTTTAAATTTCTCAATCTTTCAAATCAATGCTCTACAGGTACATGTATTTGACTTGACCTGAATTTGGACTCCCGACATCTCAGTCCTCCAAAAGTTGCTTCATGTGATCTTGCTACTTTTTATTCTACTGATATCCTTGTTGAGCATTGAGGGCAAGTAACCTGGATGTCAAAGAGGTCCATCTTGAAGATAATAAGGAAAACTGTCTGCTCAACTCTTAAGTTCAATGTACTTTTATTAATTTATTGATTATGGTAAAAAAGTAGCAACTCCTTACATTTTCTCTGAAATTAAAAAAAAAATCATCTGTTCGCGAACAGAGTTCTCTGATTTCTTTTTATTTCTATTGTATTTTCTTTTATCTCCTCAGCCATGTATGCATCAAACAGTACTGGTAGTTTGGAATTGAGAAGTGTTGATGCATCTGATTCTCACTTCTACCACAAATTAGTAGAGTTTGAAAACACATTCCGTGACCCAGATGATCAAGAAAGTCTTTCTTCTAAATTACGCCATGGCATCTTTAAAAGGATGAAAGCATTTGGCCTGAAAACTGCATGCTTCAGACTATTCCCCATAGTGAAAACTTTACAGAGATATAATGTTAAGGAGGATTTGGCAAATGATATGACAGCAGGTATAACTGCAGGAGTGATGATGATACCTCAAGGGATGGCTTTTGCTGCATTGTCCACTCTCCCTCCAATTGTAGGATTGTACATTTCTTTTTTTGCATCTCTCACTTACTTTATGTTAGGAACAGGAAGACAGCTTTCCTGGGGCTGCATTGCAATTATCAGTCTTATGATGGCTTCAATTTTAGATAAATATGATGAAAAAATGGCTGGAGGAGATGGAGACTCACGCCCAAATATAACAGAAATCAGGAGCCAGATAACATCAGCTACATACTTTGAAAAGGAGAATTCCAGCTTGATTTTTAATCTTTCAAATGCGTTTGATCAGGGTCCTACATTAGAACAATCTAAAATGAGCCCAGATGTAATGTCAAAGAGACTGGAAGTTGCTGGTGCAGTGAGTGTGGTAGCTGGGCTAATTTTAATTGCAGCTTCTAGAATTGGCCTCAGTAGGATCAGTTGCTTGATGTCTAACTCATTGATCACAGGTTTCACTGTGGGGATATCTTTTCATGTTGTGACGAGCCAGGTAAAAGGTATTCTTGGCCTGTCTGTTCCTCGCATGACTGGTTATGCCTCAATTATTAAGACATGGATTTTTATCTTTTCAAAGCTACCTGAGACTAACATAGCTACTTTAGTTATATCCATATTTTCTATGATTGTTATTTATCTGGTAAAAAGATTCATAAATGAGAAGTATAAGAAGCGCATGAGAATACCAATTCCAATAGAGCTGATTGTTGTCATAATTGCTACATTAGTTTCGACTTTTGCTGAATTTCATAAAAAATTTAATGTGAAGGTTGTGGAAGATGTGCCAATGGGAATCCCTTCACCAAAGTTTCCTGACTTGACCTTGGCCAAAGACTACATAGGTGATGGTGTTATCATCATTGTCATTGCATATGCCCAAACCCTGGCAATGGCAAAGACAATGGGTCTCAAACACAACTATGTGGTTGATTCAAATCAGGAAATGCTTGCATGTGGTGTGGTCTCTGTTGTATGTGGATTATTTTCTGGTTATATCAGTGCATCCTCAGTATCACGTACAGTGGTTCAAGATGGTGCAGGTGGGAGGACACAAGTAGCTTCACTTTTTGCCTCAGGGATGGTTTTATTAGTAATTGTTGTAGTTGGACGTTACTTTTACTATCTTCCTATGTGTGTGTTATCCTCTATCATCATCATTAACCTTCGCACCATGTTTCTCAAGCTATTCATCCTCCCAACAGAGTGGAAAAAATCCAAGTATGACTGTGCTGTTTGGCTGTTTGCTTGCTTTGGTACTGTTATTCTCAATGCTGATATGGGCTTGCTAGCCTCAGTTTTATTTTCACTTTTCTTAATCATCCTTAGATCAATGTTAACTCCAATAGTGGAGGCAGGACAGATCCAGACAAACTGTGACAGTATACAGCTTAGATCTGTGGATCACTATTCTTCAGCAAAAGCCTCAAATCATATAAAAATCATCAAAATCAAGACACCTCTTTATTATGTCAATGCTGATACATTTACCTCAAAAGTTTTTAGCAAGATGGGAGTTGATCCCACAACAATTAAGAAAAGAATATCAACATCATCAGTCCCATCTCCAGAGGATCTGACTGTTAAAAATGATGGTGGCTCAGTGCATGACAAGGACATTTTAGTCCAAGCCAGGATGCTGCCTTATATTTGTAAAGAAAGTGAAGGTTTGCCTCTCCAAGTAATTATATTGGATGCCTCAGAGGTTTCTTTTATTGACTTAATGGGCATCCAAGCTTTAGAATTTGTTATTAGTGAATATACTTCTGTAGGTGTGAAAGTGCTTGTGATAGGCATTTCAGAAAGTGTAATTCCAATGTTACAATCCACAGGATTCTGGAAAAAGAATGGAGAAATTCTGTTTCTAAGTATAGAATCAGCCCTTGCATCTGTGACATGAAGATGGTTTATTCATGCATTTTTAAAAAATACCAAAATAGAAATAAATAAAAAAAAAAATAAGAATAACTTACCAAAAAAAAAAAAAAAAACCAAGCTTGAAAATAAAATTTGCCATGGGCATCTAGGGAAAATTTATTATTCTTTATTGCATTTTATAATTTCATCATAATACCTTTTTTCTGTAGCTAGCGTTCCTTTAAAAAAAAACCCAAAAAAACAACGAATCTGAAGTCTTTGGTCTTGCAAAACTTCAATTCAAATTTCACAGGAAACCCCAAGTTTGACTTTGTTTACTAAACATCATTGCTGATGTGATGGCAGGTAGCATACAAGATTCGAAATGCATCAGTTTACGTTATAAATCATTACAAAATTTTTACAAGAGAAATATAATATAAAAAAAAAGCATCGCTCGCGTCCTTATTTTATATTTATAGAATAATCTTTTTGTATAATATATAAAGCAATTATTATTTGGGCATTATTTTGCTGCCTCTCTACCAACCCCTGTCTTTTAGCTCAGCTATTTATTTTCATAGACCCAGATAATAGAAAACTTCATGGCAATGTATCTACCTATAGAATCCCCTATGAATCTTATAATGAATAATAATAGTGTGTTACAAAAAATGCCCTGCTACTGATTAATTTTAGAATTCATTTCCTTTCAGGGTTAGATCAAGCATAAACACAAAATTTTTGCAAGAGATAAATATTTTCTGAAAATGTGAAAAAAAAATAAACCAATTGATACAAATTTAGTGGATAGATCAAGTCTTGTTGTTTAAACACCCATTTTACCTCCAAAATGATAAGGAGGATCATGCCATTTAAAAAAAAAAATTCATGAGAATTAAACCCCAGAACTGTGTGAAAGAAAAAATAAAATTGAATGTTACAGTGGAGCTTTATGAATAGTTGCGAAGCACATGAAGGCATGAAACTGAAAGCTCAGGTGCTTTGTATAGTTTTGTACATCTTGGTGCTGCTCTATAGCTATTTTTATATATGCATGTATATTCTGCTGCGTCTTGAAGTGTTGTTTATGTAGCTCATGTCTACTTTTTCTAGGTACTTTTGCAATTACAGAAATGCAATATTGTTCTGGTTTTTGATAGTTTTAAATGTAAAGCAGTATACATAACATTTAAGTTAAGTTTTAGATGTGCAAACTTTACAAATTTGCAGTTTACAGAATTAATCTTGCTCTGATTTAGCTTTACAATTATGCCACCTGGGGATATAGAATTAGACAATATAAACATTATTAGAGTGCAACGTTTATTTGAATCAAGCTGCATTTTGGTTTCTAAAATTGTGAATGTAGACTTAAGATATCCACCAAAAATGTGGGTTTTTTTTTTCAAAAGAAATTGAAAAACTTTTCTCAATCTACTCTGACTTTATAAAATGCTATAGGGATTTAATTTCAAAGGTGATACATGAAGTCGCTAGTTTATCATGTCTTTTATTACTTGTCCTATTGGTTTGGTATGAGTTGTCTTCGGTATAAATTTTTGAAGAAGAGAATGAAATATTTTTTTTTTTTATTTTCCAACTTTCATTCTCATACATAGTTCATTACACATAGTTGTAGACATCATTATTATATCGCTTCATGCAAACAGTTTACCATTATTATATTTAGACAGTTAAAACATAAAATCAGGACTTCTGACAATTGGTAGGTAATAACGTAGCTGGATGTCATCAGCATTATATTGATGTAAAAAAATCCCATTATTGATAATTATTTATATATAGAAGATTTGCTTTCATTGGAAAAATTACTGAGGTTTTGCAGATCTCTTACATACTGCTGATCAAAGTCATTACGTATCTAACACATGGTTTCCCTAGTGCCTTAAGGAAATCGCCCAGCATTGTTTACATAGCAAGGGCACAGTATTAAAGAAAATATGTATGCAGCCTCAGAATTCACTAAAACTGTCTTGGATCATTTAAGTGTGAGTATGCGAATGATATGCACTCTACGCAGCATATTGGCACAGGGCTAGTATTCAGTAGAATTTGAGCATCGCTAGCAGTTATCATATTGGTTACATTCTCAGTGGGAGGGCAAGCACTTTTGTGAAAAACGATGATGGGATGTACCGCGAGGTGGAAGGAATTTATGCAAATGGTGTAGGCCAGTCTAAAATTTTACTGACCTAGTCAAGCTATGGGCTGGTTAGTTCTGTCCATAAAACCTGATGTCTCAGATCTGAATGCTGAGGACAAATCTATAAAACTGAAACTTTGCTGAAACTTCACTGTTTGACTTCTGCTTAAAGTGTGAAATATTACTTTATACATTCAAGATGAGTGCTATCAATGACAAATGTATGAAAATATTCATGAAGAGTAGGGTGATTGATTCTGAAGAAGATAACATTGACTTGAAGTTTGAGTTATCTGTATTTACAATATAGTCCAAATCAGAGGTCTAGGATAATAATGGCTCAGTTTTGGGTAGAGAGTATCAAACCAATAAGTTGTTATCAATGTTAAATGAATTGATGAAACATTGAAAAGTGAAAATACTTTAGGTTATGATGGTTGTGATAAACCTATTTAAAAAAAATATTTTATTTACAATAACAAAAACTTCCCTTCATTTTATGTTTAGTTAAGGATTGTCAAAAATTTATATTTAGGATTTTGAAATTAGACAAATGATTAACAGATTAATTTATTTAAAGGTCTTATTTATACAAGTTTTCTTTAACTTTCAATTGAGTGGTTTGTTTTGATCTTTGATGCTTTATGTTTGGTCCTTATTGCATTAATTTTCTCTTTTAATGCTATCAAGAATAAAATCAAGATGTGCTTTACAAATGCTACAAAAACTATATTTGTCATAGTTAAATGTAAATTTTGTACCTGTGTGTAATTTTAACTATTGTATGAATCATAAATCAAAACATTCTTTATATTTAAAGGGAATTAAAAATTGGGAGTGCCAAAGTTTTAATCTATTGATTGTATTTTACCCAGTATTACAACAGTGCTCATATTATTAATTAATTGAAATCCAAGACGAATGAAAACTATTTACTCTTAGTTATGTGCTTATTTATGAGGCTAATGAATAGATGTAGTTTTTATCCATTCAGCTTCCTCTTTGTACATGTAAAATGAGCTTCTTGTGAGATTTGCACATTATGCTTTAATTATTGTCTTAAAGTAAATTACATGAATGACCTGTTTATTGCAGGTTTTATGTAATTGAAAAAAATATTTTTAAAGGCATGAGGCATAATGGCATAGGGATGTGCAATATGATTGTGTAGGTGTTCACCAAGAAAAATTCTTGAAAAATTTGCACTGACTGTCAGTCTCATGTGTGGGTCAGGAGGGAAATCTGCAGAGGAACTCTATGGGTGAAGACCATAGGATTACATGACTTAAATTGACCACCCTCATTCTATGAATTTAAACTTTGCCATTTCTGGCAAACCAATTGTGTTAAGATAAACTGGAAAGCTCAGGTTTTTTATTTCAAGATATAAAGAAACGTCTCAAACGCCCCCAAAAAACTGTTTTAATTGCAAGTTTAATAGGTCAGCAGTTTTCAGTTACATTGAAAGTGCTAATCTTGCATCTCCTCTAATTTCACCAAACTCACTACATTGTAATAATGATAATAGTCGGTTTATGCAGAAATTAAAAAAATGCATTACTCATGGCATAGGAAAATTATATGGGAGGTGTTCTTAAGTAATGTACAGTGGAAACCTCAAAAACCGAAGTCTGATTAAATTCATAAACCGAATTTTGCAAAATGATATTTTTTTTTTCTCTTTGGCTTTGTTAGAATCGGATTCGTTTTTCGAAGTATTTCTGATTTGATTCTCTTTATTCGAAGTTGAAACCACCTCAAAAGCCATCACAAAAGTGCTACATGCATCTCTCAAGCAGCAAGCAATGCCAATCCCAAGAAAGGCTGATCAGTGCGCTTACAAATCAAGAAGGGAGCAGATGCATTAACAATTAAGTGCCAGTAGCAAATCTGTACTGATACCGATAGCAACATGGGACGGGGGAAGGGGAGGGTTGCTCGTTGCAGGCTCAGTACACACTCACTCAATGAGTCTTAGACTGTTATAGCCATTTTTGTAATCCGAATACTCTTAATTCGAAGATTTAATCCATTCCCATGCAATTCGAATTATGAGGTTTCCACTGTACATAAGTGCCCTGCAAATGTTCCGTGTGACTTCAATTTAATGTAAAAAAAATAGAGAGAGAGGAAGAAATTATTGAAACAGAAAGATAAAATTTACATATATTTCAAGTGTCATAAGGCTTTCCTATTGACAATGAATTTATGATTTTTCTGCCTTTATTTCTGCATATTTAGATTTATTAACTTAATCTTTTAAAGATTATTAGACCTACATATTGTTTGTATTATTGATCATTTTCTTTGTATTTACAGAAATAATATGCATTATGTTGAATTATGATGAAAGTTATTGTACTCATGAATATATTTTGACATTTTAAAAAATTTGAAAATGGCTCAACAATTGAAATAGACCATTCACTTGTTTTGTATTATATGTTTTTTTTAATTTAAGCTGCACTCTTTGATATTTTATTTTGACTTCTAACTTTGTCTTCTGCCTCAATAAAATTATTGTCATAGTTATAGGAATTGTGCAAAGGATCCAATTACAAAGTCTGCATGACACATGTGCACTCTCAAATTTTAATTGCATTTAGCAGATGCACTCACGAAAACTATTGTAAATGTTATTGCAAAGAGAGGATGATTATTGCATAAGATTTATGCATTGAATATGTCAAATCACAAAAAATGTGTGTTTACTTTTCTGCATCCATTGATGCATCAGAGTTTAGGTAGCAATACAGCCAAAAGATTCAAAGATGGAAAATTATTATCATTGTCATTATCAATAGGACTTTATTGCAGCATATATGGTATCCTTTTAGCTGACACTTTAAAGCTTTTAGGAACCTATTTATACCCAAGGAGCAAAACTCGACTGAAATAAATCAGTTTCGACCAATCTCGCTGTTGAATGTAGAAGGAAAAATATTCTTCTCAGTCATGGCATCCCGCTTAACAAAATATCTCACTGAAAATGGGTACATAAATACCTCGGTTCAGAAAGGAGGCATCCCCGGAGTTTCTGGATGCTTAGAGCATGCAACAATGATCTGGGAAGCTATTCAAAGGGCAAAATCGGAGAAACTTAACCTCGACGTCATTTGGTTGGACCTGGCAAATGCTTACGGATCGGTACCACACCAAATGATTCAGCTGGCGCTGAGGATGTACCATGTTCCGGAGGATATACAAGTCATGCTAATGACTATTTCAGCGGTTTCCGGATGAGATTCTCCACTAAAAGCTATACCACAGACTGGATCAACTTGGAAATTGGAATCGTCATGGGCTGTACCATATCACCAATCCTGTTCGTCATGGCTTCGGAAGTCATCTTGAAAGCAGCAGAAGATAACGCAGGCCCGGCTAATCTAGGTGGTGGTTGCTACATGCCTCCTTTGAAAGCATTCATGGATGATACCACCATAATCTGCTCAAAGGAAGACGAAACACGCCGAAAGCTAGAGCGCCTTGACGTCTTAATGGCATGGTGCAGGATGAAATTCAAACCAAAGAAGTCTCGCAGTCTTTCAGTCAGGAAAGGTAAAATAGATGCGACGACGACGTTCACAGTGGCCAGTCAGCAGATACCAACGGTCAGTCAAGAACCAGTTAAGAGCCTTGGGAGATGGTACGATTCATCCATGAAAGATACCAAAAGAGGACTAGAAACAGTAGAACTTGCTACCGAAGGCCTGCTAGCCATCAACAGATGTGGCCTTCAGGGTAAGTTAAAAGTGTGGTGTCTACAGTTTATGCTAATTCCGAAGCTCCTCTGGCCACTCCTGGTCTATGAAATCTGCTCAACTACAGTTGAGGCAATAAAAGCTAAGATCAATAAGTTCACCAGGAGGTGGTTAGGGGTACCTCCGGGTCTCACAGATGTGGCAATGTACTGCCGTAAAGCAAAGTTGAGACTCCCACTAAAATCCATCTTGGAAGAGTATAAATGTGGCAAAGCCAGGCTACTCTCGATGTTAGAAGACTCCGAGGACCCAATTGTGAAGACAGTGCAACCTACCATAAAGACGGGTAGGAAATGGAAAGTTGTCGAAGCCGTAGACGAAGCTAAGGAGTGCCTTAAGATTAAAGAAGTGATTGGGCAAACTCAAACTGACCGCAAAGGGCTATGATCATCTACAGCAAAGTGGTGGTCAAAAGCAGAAGGGAAAGAGAAAAGAGACATGGTCATTAATGAGATACGGCTCAATGAAGATTCCAGAAGGGTTCAGAAAGCAGCCCAGCAACCTCAACAGGGACAATGGACTAATTGGGATAATGCCCTGCAGAAATCCCTCACATGGAATGAGATCTGGCACATGGCGCCACTTCGGATCAGCTTTCTCATCAGATCAGTGTACGATCTCCTGCCCTCAAACGCAAATCTGGTACGATGGGGAAAGAAAGAGGACCCCGCTTGCCCGCTATGCCAAGGCAGGCAGACCACAGAGCATGTCTTGAGCTCTTGCAAAATCGCCCTCTCACAGGGGCGATACACATGGAGGCATAACCGAGTCCTTCAAGAACTTGCCGCAATCATAAGCACGGCTAAAGGAGAGACTACCCTCCCTAATACCAACGCGTTGATATTCACAACAGAGGGAGGCGCTAAGTCATGGCACGGCAGGCCGGTGAGGACAACAACCAGGTAAAATGCCTTCTAGACGGCTGTGATGACTGGGATGTTTCAGCAGATCTTCCAGAATGGGACAGTCACCCCAGTATAATCAAAGAAACGAGATTAAGGCCTGATATCGTGATCCATTCAGCTTCCACACAACAATTGATCATGGTGGAGCTAACAGTACCATACGAAAACAGAATGGAAGAGGCCCACATCTACAAAAGAGAGAAATACATGAACCTGACCAAAGAGCTAGAAAATGCCGGCTACAAAGCTGTGGTGATGCCCGTTGAGGTTGGTGCCAGAGGATTCGTAGGGTCATCAGTCTACGATCTTCTAACTAAACTTTCAATATGTGGCAACAAAAGAACAAAAGCTCTAAAGTTACTGGCGGAAATAGCCGAAAACAGTTCCCGGTGGATCTGGAGCAGGAGAAATGAGAGGTTCCTTCATAAGGATTAAAAATGCTATAACCATCGCAGGACCAGTTGGCGAAGTGGTATAGCGCCGGGATCAGCAATCCATCAAGAGATGAGGGTATGGGTTCGAATCCTGGCGCTGTGCAAAAAAATAAAAATAAAAAGATAACAGGGAGACACCTGGAGTCATGACCTGGGTGTGGCCCGGCCCCCTTAGAGTGTCACAGGTTCAGGGCCGAAACACTTGCTACAAGGGGGGGTTTCTTCTCTGAAGACTCCGTTATCTAGCTCCCCAATGAGTTTCTACCTACATTATTGAGCTACTTTTTTTGTGTACTGTGTTGACAGCTAGTGTTTACTGTTACAAGAATAATGCTCATTGAGCTGTTCATAAATTCTATGAATATATAGTGTCAATGACATTCAGAAAAGTATGCCTCCTATTATTGTATTTCAAGTCATCTTTAGGCCCTTATTTAGAAATCAAAAAGGTGAAACATCTCTTTGTTCAATTTGAATATTAGAAGAAATATTGATCAATAGGAATTTTGAGGACCTTCTCATTTAACCCAAAAAGTGTTGTTATTATGAGAACAAGTTAGAGCATGAACTGAAAATCAAGGATGTCTGTAATGCAATAATTTTTGCTTCTTGTATTTACTAACTTTTGTACTTTGCAAAGCCTTAAATATCATCTACACAATGTGTCCATAAAATCATTGATGACATTTTGAAAATCTCATGATCATGCTGAAGGATGTTTTTGCTATCATATGATCCTGAATTTTACCAATTAATACAATTACATGTATAATGAAAAGTTAAGTTGAAAACAAGAAACCATTTAGCATGCAGCAGTTTTTAATGCTCGTTTTGAGATAAACATGGTAATGAATATCATTATCAAGGCTCTAGATCATTTGAAAGAAAAAATTGTTTTTTTTTCATACTTAACAGGTGAACGCTCTCTTTATTGAAGATTCATTCTGCTTAATTGACTTCACAGCCATTTAGCCGTAAGTGAAGGATTGCTTTCTAAAGGAAATGAGAAAACGCGCCTAGCGTGACATAACAATGGCACTGAACTAAAGACAATAGTATTCTCCAGGGAATATAACATTATGTTTACAATTTAAATACCTCTCTGCAATTTTTTTTTAGATTATCAGTTGGACTAGGAGATACTTATAGATTCATTCGACTGCTTTAATAGTGATGAGTTGTGGCGTGGCGTACTGTTTGTTGGGTTTACAATACCGAAAACTGTTCTATCCAAAGAAATTATGTCTTTGTTGCAAAAATATGCCATAAGTATCAACTCCAGGACCACTACTAGTGCACAAAAATTCAATAGGCAAGTTGTCCACCATCCCCTGCCGTAAATAGAGGATCTAAGGTGTTTGAAACCTTGGCCTTTCGATATTCTTCGTGAGGAAAGTCTGAGGCCAGCAGCTGTCAGAGCTGCGATCTTCTTTGGACTTCCTTCAGCTATGGCAGGCAGTAACGTGCTATCGTCAAGGTTGAACATTTCGTGACTGAGAGTTGCATCGCACGAGTCATCAGCAGATGGCTTGCTTAAAGGAAGGGAACCACGTGCTGCAGATTTAAAAAAGTTAAAATATTCAGGAAGTGAGGAAGAAAGCATTTGCGACCTTAACTTGGCCCTTATGATATCTTTCCCCAGCAAGGGTTCGTTTTTAATTTTCACAGAATCGTTTGGTAGGGAAGAATGACCATTCTCACGATACAACTTTGTTCTCATTGATATGCTTGGGCACTCTGTTTTATATCCGGCAATGTTTTCTGGACATATGTCTTCATTGTTTTGGATGCCAAATTTGCTGAAGCTGGTTGTCTCCAACCAATGCTTAATTACCTTGTCCCTCAAGGCGGCCTCATTCGTAGAAGACAAATATTTGTGACAATATCCAGGAATATTGGAGACCTTTTCTGAACTCTCCGCTGCAAAGGGACCACTCGAGATGCAACCGAGATGGTCTAATTTTTGCTCTTCAGAGAAGGTTGGAGAAAATTCTTGGCTTGTTGTGCAATGCGGTCTTTTCCTTAAACATGCAGCAGGTCCTACTGTGAGAAAAATGCTTTTCTTGTCCCCTGACATACCGGTATCTTTTGAAATATCGGTGCCAGATCTAACCGCGGAAATGGATAATATAGCACTGCTGTTGTCATGGTCGTGGTCTTGTAATTTTTCTTTTTTCATGTGTTTTCCTTTAACCGTTTCTTGATTGAAAGATAGCTTCTTTCTGTTTATGTGAGGTGACTTGTTGAGCACGAAGTCAGGCAGGCTTTCTGAAAGAGGTTGAGCATTTGGTCTACTGGCCGATCTAGCTCGAAGAAATAACCTCTTTCGTGAAGTGGGGCGAACTTTTGACCTAGAGCTTTTCTGATTCAAGTATGTTTTACACTCTTGAAGGTGGTGCGGCGTTGTTTCATCAGAGTAGGTAGAATCTTCTTTCTCTCTTCTTTTGGTGCATGGTTGGTTGATATGCTTTAATCTCTTAAGACACCCATTGTCCTGAAAACTGTTTTCATGCTTTGCTGGGGAGCTCTGCCTTGCCACTGTACTAGAAATTTCCATACAGCTACTTTCATTACTCTCTACAGAGATGCGAGATGTGGGCTTTCTAAGGTACTTACGATTGTGTCTTTGCCTTTCTTCATGCGCGACATGGATATTTGTTTGAGAATCAGAAACGTGTCTTGAATGGCTATGTGGCCGAGGCTTTATTCTTACACCAGGGTCTCCTGGCAAGTTAATGTTTTTCTGTAACCTTTGATTTTTCTCGGAGAGCGTCGCAGACCTCGTGCGCCTCTGCCTTACTATGCCATTAAGTCTGCAAAGACTATCTGTGACGTGCGGTCTTTGTGATAAACCGCGAACCTTAACCCATTTACTTCTTGTTTCCTGCTCTCCAAGAGCTTCTTTAGAAATAACACGGGAACTTCGACATGTAACCTGCTTGCCCGCTTCAGCACAACGCTTGTTTCTTACAGAAGATCGTAGCGGAAAATTTAATAAGCGCGATAATTCAAGATTCTCAGAGTAATGAGCTTTTTTACTGTTAGTATTATATTGAGTCGGTAGAATTTCACCAGTATTGGTGCTAATGAAACTATGTCGTAAATCACAATCAGTCTCCTTCATGTCTTTTCTTGAGTCAATTTGTGAAGACTCCTTTCTAAGGCTACACTCAAACTCCTTACGATAAGGACATTTCAGTGCGAAATTTCCCGAGCTCGCATTACGGCATTGTGATATGTTTCTCTCAGATAACGCAACGCCAGGCAGTGATAAGTCTTCTGTCAGGTCGACCTCATTGTCGGAAGGTGTTTCATTTTCATCGTTTAGATGTACCGGTAATTGCAAACCATGCTCACCTGGTATAGTTTTAGATTCTTCTGCAGCAGACAGTGCTAACATAGTATCAGGCGAGGACTTAACAGGTACAGTTCCTTTGTGGCTTATTTTTGATTTTATGCTTGAGTATTTCTGTTCTTTCATTGCCGTCAAAGATCGGTGTCGCGCTTCTTGATTTTTCATTGAGGTGCGTTGGTCAGCCCTGGCTCTTTTAATAGTTTTATAGAAGATAGGTGAGAGTTGTGGTATCACGTCTTGAGGAAGGGAAGCCCATTGTGCTTCTTGAGGCTTTGGTAAAGTTGTCGAAAGTTGCTCAGATGTGCTCATTTTTTCTTTTATATTTCGTTTTCCTCTTGATGGGGGTGATGGACATAACTGGGGGCATGCTGCCGATTCACGGACACGGGAAAAAAGTTGGTGTTTTATTGGACAATCTGCTCCTGCTTTAAAGATGAAGGCATCTTAGATACAAATTCTGCTTTGTTTGGTTGATGACTTTTATGATGTTTTTAATATCTTTCTTCATTAGGCATTAGTTTATTGGTCGATTTTGACTTAAAATATGCAGGAATCGTGCCAGATAGATATCGTTTTGTTCTATTTAATTTCAACTATGGAGTCGAATCTAAAAAAATGTGCTCATTTCAAGTGTTCTCTAGGTTAGTCATACTTCTGAAATGAACTTTGCGAGTATTCTGTAGTTTTTAACCAGAACTCCTCTGAATGCTATCCAGTTGTGGTTTTATTACTATATGGCAGCCATTAATGCTCAGTTATTTCTTGCTTTGCTTAATGTAGTGGTTGTGATCTGATCACCGACGGGAAATAATAGCAGACATTTGCCTTGGCACTCATCACAACATCCGCCGTATTTTTTCTTAAGCCAGATACTTCTCAAAATAATCCCCTTTGCTTAGATGTTTAATGAGCTTTCTCAAAGTACCATCCTTAGCATATTTTCTGACGTTAGAGCCAATTTTTGTGGCATTGATCTTTTTGAACCCTTTCGCCTTTCATCCACCCTGCAGGAAAAAAAACAAACGAACAAAAAATAAATTCGACTTAAAATCAATTTTTTCATTGAAGGAAAAAAAACCAAAAACCACAAGTACACTACAGTATGGATTCACTGCAATTCAAAAACAATAATGAACATTTCCATTTTATATAAGTTTGATTTAACTTAACTTTACGAATCAAAATTTATCTAAACTTTTGACTTCAATACTTTGCTCATCGAACCATCTTTTAAGTAAGTAATAAGCTAAAGGCCTAAATTTTGACTTAAACCTTACCAAATTTGTATACCTTTTTCCATCGCAACAACTGAATCTAAAGAATGTGAAAAAGAACGCAAAGCTATAAATATTACTATCCCTGATAAGTAAGAGCCCCGTTTAATATATTTAAAAATAGAGTCATATCCAATTTTGTTAAACAGATTATAGATCTAGAGCATAAGGAAGCTCTGAAAACGAGAAAAAGAGTAATCTGCTTAAATACAGACCTTAGTTTAATTTATCTTGATTTTAGTTTAATTAATACATTTCCTCAATCTGATCAGCAAGAAAAAAAAAGAGACTCAGGTCTAGATCTAGATGTATATGTAATTGGAAAGAAAATTGTATTGTAAAAAAAAAAATTATGGCAAAGCTTATATCACTCCATACCAGTTTACCACCCAAATGTTTTTTGTTTTTTTTTTTGACCACGCGACATGGAAGTGTTCAATCGCGCAAATAGTTAAAATATGAAAGGATTTTTAGTCTACTTTCATCAATTTGTGGAAAGTGATTAAATTGCGCAACATCATGCGTAGAATGTTGCTTTTCTCTTACATAACCCTTCTGTATTTCCCCTCTTCTCTGTTTCTGCTTCTTGATCACGCCCTTCATATCATCCACTCGTTACCAAAGTATTCTCTTCTATCTCTGTCTGTCTGTCTGTCTCTCTCTCTCTCTCTCTCTCTCTCTCTCTCTCTCTCTCTCTCTCTCTCTCTCTCTCTCTCTCTCTCTCTCTCTTACTCACATAATTATAGTCTCTATCAATTTTTTCTTTCCCAAACTATCTTTCTCTCTTTCCCTCAATAATGTTGTTATGGATCACTCTATACTGTTTATACTTTTCTGAATTTGACCACACGAAAAACACGATAATATAAAAAAAATCGAGTGTAGAGGAATTAATTACTTAGAATAGCGATGGAAACAAGTTTGACAAAGGTATGCCAGCTCAACCTAAAATGTTATGACTATTTGAACAAAAATTTTCAGATGAAGAGTAGAAAAAAATAGAGGAAGTTGTAGGAGAAGGCGGAATTAGAAAAGAAGAAGAAGAAGAAGCGGAAAAAAAATGAGATAGAGAAGGATAAGAAGAAAAAAAAAGTAGATGATGGTGGTGATGATCAGAATAGTAATGGTAATGATGATGATGATGCAATAAGAATAAAAAAGAGGAAAAAAATAGATATACAGATGAGATAGACAGATGGATACGTTAATAGATAGGTAAATAGATTGAAAGAGAGAGAGAGAGAGAGAAGAAGAAGAAGAAGAAGAAGAAGGTGTAAATGTACTGATAAGATAAGTTATTGCCTTATTGTTGTTAGATAGGGTTAAGGTTTACTTGTGATGATTAAAACATAAGGAAGTGTAAAAAGCATTATTTAAAACTAAATCTTCTCATCCTTCTTTCTTTATCTCTCTCATCATCATCCTAATCATTGCTATTATATCTATCTTTGCCCTTTCTCCCCATTCCTCTCTCTCTCTCTCTCTCTCTCTCTCTCTCTCTCTCTCTCTCTCTCTCTCTCTCTCTCCATGGCTCACCCTGGCACACGCTCTTTCTTGCACATGAAAAAGACTGTCAGTTATTTGTTGGCTTGCAACATCCATTTGCATAAATACCGCTACTTATACTACACGTTATAGTGATGCCACAATGAGAAACCTTTCTATTGATTTCCTACGTTTTCCATACTAACGTATAACATGTAGATTTTTAATACATCTATCTCTGGAAAAAAGCTCAGTCTCCTGACTTCATAGATTTTATCCATGCACTTAAGATATAACCAGTTAATTATGGTCAATATTCTCTTGAATTTTTTCTTAAAGGTAATAACTTTCCCATATTAGCATAGTCCTGCCTATGTTTCTTAACGATCTGCCTCCCCATCTGTTGTGATAGCTGATAATTATGTTTCGTATCCGCAGCTGCGCTCAGTCTGTATAAATACACCATAAGTGGGTTATATCACTGTCGTCAAATCATCCTAGATAGTCATGCATTAAAAAAAATGTGCCTCTAGCTCTGAACATTTTTGAAACATAAGCTAATAGTGTAATAATTAAAACAAGAATATTCCTGCAGCATAAGGAGATCCCTTTCTCATGCGTTTGCACTGATCGCAAATTTCTTCAAAACATATCTTTGTAATTCTTTCAACTCATTAGACTTTTAAATATAATCTGTCAGTTTGTATCATTACAGTGTCTGGAATTTACCACTAACAGAAGATTACGACCTACAATTTAAAATGGATACCACGTAGTTCTCTTCATATTTCTAATAAGACGAAACTATAGACTGAACTTGATTAATTCCGATGAAACGAAGTTAAGATTGCAACAAGTTTTGCGTTCTCATGAACATTGCCAATTATAAAAATCCTATTTTGATTACCTCTGTTATATAATATATATGTATATATATATATATATAGTATAAATATTTGTGTGTATGTGTGACTTAGGAAAGTTCAAATATATAGAACATGATTGCATGATTTATCTGTTCAAATGATCATGTGGGAAGGACATCAACGTTGAAAAAAAGTAAACTTTACAACAATAGCAGATTTATATCCTCCAAGCCATTCATAGAGCTCCAAAATATATAACTTTGACACATTTAAGTTCTTTTATTGTGTCATGAAGACATTTTTTCTTTAATAAATGGAATGAAGATCTCAAACAAAGAATTAAACGAAATCTGAGTGCTTTTCTTCACGCAGACCAGGAATTTATGTGATACTGATGTGATTTACTGCTTTACTGCAGATACAAAGCAGTGTAAACTGATATGGTGAGAAAAGAAATCGACAAACCAATTTCCACCCCCCCCACACACACACACACACGACAAAGCAAAACACACACACCCACAAAAAAGCAGCAACTGCAAACAAAAAAAACAACAACCAAAAAACAAAAACAAAGTTGGATGCCTATTTGTCCCAACATGAATTAGTTCATTTCATAACTGAAGCCGATCAATACGTTTTATAGGAATTATAACTCCGAATGTACTTACTGGGTTATAGATTTATATTAAAATTATAAACAGTGTTTTAAATCCCTGCACGTGGATTTAATAAGAAGAAAAGTTATAGAATTTTTTTACTCCCAAGTTTCTGGGTACACAATGTTTTGATTTTGAAAGGATAATTATATTCATTTCATAGCTGATTTCAATTGGCATTTCTCAAAATGAATTGTCTCCTATTTTGTAAAAATTCATGGACTTTTCTTCTATCGTTGTGGGTGTTGTATCCTTTTTCCTCGCAGAAACTCAGAAATTTCCATGTCTTCCTTGATCCCCCTTAGAAGTGCAAAATTGCTAATTCCAAGCCAAGTACCTACTATATCAATGATCGATTTATATTGCTCAGCAGTTATCTCTTTCCGGCTCTTCCACTGTTTCTAGAGACTATTCAAGTTAGTCCCTTATCATGCACTCTTGTCTCTCATTGTTGGAGGAAAAAGACCAGCTGAACGCAATCAAAGACCTCGCCGTTACTATGATTTCTATAAAAGAAAATCGATTTATTGAATGGCCTTGCTCCAAAATTCTGGTTAAAAATAAACATTGAGAAAATGTTTATTTTGAACATTTACATGCATAAATTTGAACCACAAGAAAAAATCTTAATATATATTAAGTTTAGGCTATGCATTATTTTTTTTTACGCATTCTAAACATCTTAAATTTCAAAGCACATTATTAGTAGACAGTCTGAAAAGTATGCTCAAGGAGTAGAACCATAGTGTCAATTTATCGGGGCTGGGACTAATAAATCGCCTTGATATTTATCCTTTAAGTTACATGATCCAGGTATTGCCTCTACCTATCTATCTTTACCTAGAATCTAGATATGTCTTCAATTCTAAACACAGAATCTATATAGATTGGATCTTAAATCTTTTCGAAATTCTAAGCCTAGATTTAGTTATCTTTATTTTAGTTTAGATACCGAAAAAACCTATGCCCTAGATTTAGAATCTATGTCGAAGCTTTTATCTTTTATTTAGATATAACATGTACATCTGCTCAGACGGTTTTAGAACTGCCGCCGCTTACCTTGTAGGCCTACTTTCACTAGTTTCAGTTTCATTCGTGCCATCTCTGCTCAGCTCTGCTTACATTCGCACATTCACCCTTTTCTTTTAAGAAAATAGTTATCACATTTTTGCCTCTAATTTAAAAAAAAACCACATTAATTTGTTGAAAACTAATGTTACCGCTTTAATCGTTAGGCCACTTTACAACTTTATGACAAATCTGACGTGCCTAGATGGTAATTTGGACATCTATTGCTATAAATTCAATGAATCAATGGCCGCTCACAATGTTCCAACAACAAACCAACTATGAAAATTCAAATGTTGCAGTCATTTTAATCATATTGTCCAAATGCTTAAGAACAATACAATATCATATCTTACAATATAATTAAGAACATATTTTATAGCTTTTAATTTTTTTACACCCTGCATTCTTTATGAAAACGAAATGGATATAAATAAGAATTAAGTATTGATGTAATGCAAATTATCTTAAAATCTAGGTATGTCTTTTATGTATTCAAGAAATACTATCTGGCACTCCGATATTCCTTTGCAATGCTCCCGACATTTTTTTTTTAAAACGGGGTTTATCCAGCTGTAAAAAATCGTGTTAAACCATACTCCTCAAGAAAATTTTTTTCACACCTTGCATTCTTTATGAAAATGAAATGGATATAGATAAGTATTAAGTATTGATGTAATGCAAATTACCTTAAAATCTAGGTATGTCTTATATATTCAAGAAATACTATCTGGCACTCAGATTTTTCTTCGCAATGCTCCATACATTTTTTTAAAATGGGGTCTATCTAGCTGTAATCAATTGTGTTAATCTATACTCTGCAAGGATTAAACAGGATGACAGGATCATTTTCACTAGTTTGATTAAACTAACCCCAATATGATTTACAATAATAGGCAGGATACAAATCGGAACACGTCATTTGTCTATAGCATTGAAACATCTGGATTGTTTCTTTACTCGATATTTGATTTCAATTTCTTTTTAATGCTTTGCACGTAATGTTTCTGTAGTTCGTTTAACTGGGAAGAGAGCAAGATCTCTTGTTTCCATTTCGACTGTCTGCTTTTCCTTTGTCTTGGAACGCATGTTCTCTGTTAAAAAAAAAACAAAACAAAACAAAAAAAACAACAAATCCTGAATATTTAAAATCCGCCTCTGTCTCCGTCTCTCTGTTTGTCTGTCTCTCTGTCTGTCTGACTGACTCTCTCTCTCTCTCTCTCTCTCTCTCTCTCTCTCTCTCTCTCTCTCACTCTCCCCTTCTCTCTTCTCCTGTTAGCCTTATCACTCTTTTCAGCATCAAAACGCTCCAAGTTCATCTTTTTTATTAGGTATAGCTTATATCAAGACCAACCTATGAGGCCAAACGCTTAAAATCCATTTTGTCGTCTTTCTGAGGTTAGATAAAATCTTGTGGGTGTAGCTTATAAAATTTTGTCCTCTTCCCTTATTATACCGTTGATTGTTTTAAGTATAGGCCAACTTGTCAGCTTTCTGATATCTATTATTTTGTCTGTTTCGCAACAATCGCCACTCGATAAGAAGGCCACGCCATGCTGTACGCTTCATGTCACTACACCACAATTTTTTTAAAACAAAGAAACACTACTATAAGGATAATTGAGATCAATTGTCTGGACTTGACAGACGAGAGACAATTATTTACCTTGAGACGTATTTCTCAAGATGTGCCTACTAAGAAAATGTCAACTTGCCTGAGACAGAAATCCGTCTTTGGCGACCACTTGTGTTGATGAAACACATAGGGAATTCATGTTAATAAATTTTCCAAAAAAGTTTAATGAATCAAGAGCAAGATATTTATTACATATTTTCGCTGGGGAATGTAAACAACCTATTTTCATGATTTTTAACAGATGATAGTGGTTATCCGAAGAAGACTTATAGTTGCCTGCAATAGCATGTTTAGGAAAGAGCGCAATGCTGTGAAAACAATCGTGACAGACCTATTAACCTTTTACACAGTTGCCTAGCCACGCTACTATACTCACATCTATGTCAAGACTTGCGAAGCAATGATAATGCCCCATTGAATGCTTTCCTTGATAATGTCTTCTACTATTAGTTCTAATGGAGCCCTGTGTTATCGACATAATGTCGACATACTATAATTTCAAATGACCTCTTGCTTAATTATCGACTCAGTAGGAGGCTACAAGTTAGATAGATTCAGTGACATATTTTGTTCTTATTTGCCTTTTTGTTCCACCGTCTTTTAGGCTGGGCCTCTGATATCAAATTTTTTATTTTTTTATTAAATGAAATTTTCGTTGCCATGTAACTAAATTATTGAAATTTGTGTTATGATGTTTAAATACGCTCACTTTAATGCAAAACTGAAATGTCAAGGCTTTTAGCATGCATGTTGTACTGACGCTTGCAGATGCACGGAAATAAGGCTAAAAATTATAGAGCCCAAGGAGAAAACACAGCGCAGGATGAATAGAGGCGGTAAGTTTGTTTTCTGTTGTAAGTACTCAAAGGTAGGAATATCCGTCGTCTACTGTGACGGGCAGATAGCAAAATATATCTCTTTCTCATGCACCGTTTATCGGGAGATAGTATTTCCACAGCCACAAGCATGCTACAAGATTTGCTTTTTTGAGATTGATTTTTTATTGATCATTCTTGCTTACAATTTGTTACTTTTGAAATCATATTTGACTCATTTGAAGATAAAAGTTTCAAAGTAAATCACAGATGCCCGCCCATTTTTACCCATAAGATGAAAGGATGGCCGTAATGCTAGGATACTTTAATCAAAGCCGAATTTTATAATTCAAAAGGTATTTCAAATTTTAAAAAACATGCAACGTTTGCGAATTCACACACCTGAAATACACAGGATATTTCAAGCAACTCACGATATTTAATTGCTATATTTATCTCTGTCAGCAAGTTCAAACACATCGGCATCTCGGTCTAGTAAGAGCAATGAAACCTGCGTACGTGACATGAAGCTACAGCCTCCTTCCTTGTCTATATCATTGAGGCATACATAATGGGATAAGTGCTGACAATGTTAACGACTTATCGACAAAAAGATTTTTTTTCCGTTTTTTTTTCTTCCTGCCCTGGAGACCAGAGGAATCAAGATGTTTAACGTCTGCGTGCTTAATCTAAGAGGCATGATTTTCTTTGTTTTCATGTCGTTTCTCGAAGAAACATAGCATAAGCCTACATTTTGAACACGCTTGGAATTGCAGCCTTCATGGATTTTTAAAATAATAATTTTAATAAAGAAGGATCGAGAACTTACAGAATAAATTATCATCTTTGTGTATGTGTGTGTGTGTCACAAAATATACCTACGTAACTATTAAAACTTCTATTTTAATCGATATGAAGATCTATATTTCAATACGATGAAGAATATTTAATCAATATTCAAAGCACTTCAGGGAAGTGGCACTCTGACATTACCGTTCGAAGAGCGGTTTACATAGGAAGCCGACGCTAGAAGTTTTAATCTAAAAATGAAAGGCTGACTGCATATTGAGTTGCGCCCTTCTATGTCTGACTCTAGACTAGGATGAAAACAAGCAAAGGCGAAATGTTTATATTATGTTTATAGTAATTAGGGCATTATTTTTCTATCGCAAATTTTCTCATTCGATTTACAACACTGTCATTGCTTAACAAATTGTATAACTGCTCATTCTGATCAAAGTCGCATCTGAATTGGATTGTAAAAGAGAAGAAAAAGATAGACTAGAATTAGCCCACGGTGTGACGACAAATGTGATTTATAACTAAAAGAAAATACTTCCCAAAACAACAACCACTGAATCACCCATATGTACAAGGCAGAAAAATGACTTGTTCGGCATGATAACTATTCTTAACTTCCCAATTTTAATATCCGATACTGCCTAAAATCTAATGATGTAGTCTCATAAAAATATCCAATTAAGAAATATGCATGTGATTTTTTTAGTTTGAAAGCTCCCCAATTTACCTTTTGATATCTCGTTTTACTTTAAAACGTTTTTATTGATCTAATTCACGAGCAGAGAGTGATGGAAAATAATGTAAAAGCAGGATAAATCATAATGTTCAGATTTTATTCACTCATGCCTAAAGATGTAGAAATATGAAGGATAATTTTGCACATTCCATTGCTTACGATTATGCTTATGTTGAGATCTAGTTGTCTAATTCGTTTAATTATTGATCATGAAAAATAGTATAATCTCTAAATTAGCCTCTAAATCTGAAGAACTGGGGTTAGATCAAGCTATAACATCATTTTATATTTAACTTCGATGGCAATACGACAATAATACTAGGGCGAAGTCTTTAAGTTATGATTTAAAGCACATTTCCAATACTTCAGGGAGATAACTTCATCTAGAGACGCAATTGCAGCCAAATATGTTTAGTCCTACTAAATCGTTTAACGCATCCTATGTCTCCCTCAGAGCCTTAAACAGAGGGATAACTGAAGGGTCACTCATAATCCTTAAAGACTATGGTCTACAGATATGCCACGCGTAAGATTCGAAAAAAATTAGAGAACATCTTAAAAAACTCATAAAGTTATTTTAACACAAATTATGTCATCAGGGAATCTCGTGCCTGCGTTCGATCAGAATCAAAGAAAAGCTGTTTAATATGCAAAGTAGAGTTGAAAAGATATCGAAATACACACATCACCATCTCACATTATAGAATCTATAGAAATCACAAGACCAGCGTTAAACATAAAAACTCCCTGCTCATCCTCTTGTTAAATAAACACGAAATTTTACCTTTTAAAAGAATGCATCTTGTTTAAGCCTACTTTATTTCATGACTCTAGACATTTAGCTTGATACGATTGCCTCAAAGAAATGTTCAGTATGTCTTCATATAGGATATATACTGTTGTAAAATGAAATTTAAGCCTTTTTGCGCGCAGAGAAAACAAACCTTGTTCCGCTTTTTTACCTTAAGGTAATAAGATCTGTCTCCTATCTTACAAAAATACAACTTTGTTCTAATTAAGCATTAAGAATTGAGTATGTAAAAAATTAATGTAAAAAAAATGAAAAACAACACGAAAAAAAAACAAAAAAAAAAACAACCCAAAATAACATGAAGGTAAAAAAAGAAAAGAATTAATCAAAGATAGACGATCCCAAAATACTGCAAAACAAATAAAAATATACATTGAAAATAAAAAGGAAAAACTATTTATTTCAATTAAAGAACATACATTTTGTGAGACAAGTTTAAGCTTTAAAAATTAATGATCGTTAATAATACTGTCTGGTTTTAATTTCATTTACAACGGTATTGATGAAAAGATAGTGAACTTTACGATGAATCACTGTTCAAGTCAAACAAAGCTTTCGCTGCTGTTAATCATCGAAGACTTATTTTAAATTTGAGATAACTGGCCTGAGTATTGAAAGTCGCAATCGCATGATTCAAAATAATATCCGTCTGATGCTAACATCAACTGTAGTAAACTGAAAAATCCATTAGGCTTTACTATGTTTCGTGGGCATGTAAGAGTTTTCAACATATTTTTTAGTAATCAACTGTGAAGAAGGTTTGATAATGAAAAATAAAACTTTACTGCATAAAGCCACAGTGTTGCCAAACTATTCCTGAAACCAAAATCTTTCTGTCTCTCTATCTCTCTCTCTCCTCCCCCCCCCTCCCTCCATTCTTCCTAGCGTTCTCCTTCCAAAACTTCATTTTTACAAATAATGCAGAGATCGATTTAAAAAAAATCCAATATTGTGCAAACAAAACCAAATTTAAACTGTTAGAAATACATTTTTAGAAAAAAAAGCAATGTTGAGAGAACATGTTTGCAAATCTATGTCGCAAGAGAGCACAACAAAATCAATCTCGTAATAACATTTTGCAGTAATGTCATTATTTATATCAACTCCAATTTTTAGTCGCAATGATGTCAGTAACAATGAAACTTCATATTTTGAAGATGATTACATCTGAATTATTTAGTGCTATATAATATACCACAGTCTAGGGTCTAGATTGTATTTTATTTCTTTTGTTTGTTCCAGCTTATAGATTAACACCATTTGAAGCAAATAATACAAGAATTTATTGCTTAAATCACCCAAGTTGCTAAACAACAATAATTCTCTATTAAATATTGATGTGATCAAATGATTGACTTTAATTTTATTAACAATTCTTTTATGGATGTCATTTTAAAAACTACTGTAAATCAACTGTCTCTGCTGCATTTCTAACTACATTTCAACCTGCAACTTTTTTAAACCACGGGAAAATCCCACAATTATTGAACAGTTCATGGCGTGTTCAAAGAAAGCAGCAAATTTTAATTTTTCTTCCTATGAAAAAAAATAACGTTATGATAGGCTTACGTTGGATTGTAGATCACGCTTATCTACTTGTGAAGTTACTAAACATTCAAGTATCCAAAACACACGCAGGAAAAGAACAGATTATTTTGACGATAAAAAAAACATTACCATATTGTCCGAATGTGAACTTCAAGCACCTCAAAAACAGGCGGATCGCTCAGTCGATTGCTCACGCCCTTGAACTAAGAAAAGTCACGGTTTCGACATTCCATAGATCTGAATTTCTGACAAGTAAAAGTTCCCTACATCAGGGAGCATCGGTGCCTGTGGAGCTAGAGCGATCGCCCAGAGATCTTTTCCGCCATCTGACGGCGAATTTGGGAACTCATCTGTTCCGCCTTGCCCGACAGAAGCTAAATTTTGATATGCAAAATGCTTCAAGACCACAGCGTTGGAGACCAAACAACAAAGAAGCTTTTTTGCTGAAAGCTTTGATGGTGAAGCCTGATTCTTTGAAATCTGTGTCTTTCACATTACAAGTATGGTCATCTGATAAGATTGTGTTATGAGCTTTGGTTCCTCTCCCCCCCCCCTCAAAAAAAAAAAAAAAACACCTCTTTCCCAGCCATAGACCAAGTCTTGACGTTATAAAAATTAATGGAAGCTCTACTATAATATAATTGTCTTCCGAATACTTTGCTGTAATATCTTTAAAACATAACTCTGAATTTGCCCTCCCCCTCACAGACACACACAAGCAACTCGGAAAACCTCTTCCAGAAAATTGATTTTTGAAGTTGCGCCGATGGAAACAAAACAAAAACCGTAACTGCCTTCTTCCAGGCGCATGCCTTGTTCAAGTAAACCCAACCACTTATTCATGGTTCTTTGCTATAATTTATGTTCTATCAAAAGTGATTTGTTGTATTTTTAGTTTATTGGATACCTGTGTGTCTGTGTGTGTGTGTGTGGGGGGGGGGGCGGGGAAAGGGAAACCAAAGTTTTATTTATTCTTTTACTTGTTTTGAGTCTTCTTTTCCTTCGTTTTTCTCGGGCCTCTGCTTACTACACAAATATAACTTGTTAGTAATAGGCTGTCGTTCTTTTTTTTTTTTTAAATACTTCGTTTGCATTTTCTAACATCGTTGTAACTTATTATTTCGCCTTAGGAACAAAAAGAAGGATGAGGGCGTGTCAAATCCCTTTTTTATTCTCGTTTTAAAACTTTCAGCCGAAAACTCATTCAGCTACTGCTTTTCTGAGATTTTTTCTTTTCTACATCACTTTCATAATTCCTTCAAAAGGTCTTTCTATGAAATTCATATGATGCTGCCCCACGTTACAAGCCAATATGCGCTGCATAATCTAAAAAGCTGGAATATGAACACATGCAGCCGCATCTGCCATGAATATCCCCTGCAAAAGAAAAAAAAAAGTGCATCGTCGTCGAAATCAGTTTGCAATTAACCAATGTCATCATGCACTAAAAAGATTGATACAGATCCTCCTGTATGGAGTACTTGAAGATATGACCCAAAAACCTGCTACGTTTGTCTTTACATATATCTGTCACATGATCAAGCATACTTTCAATCTAATCGATACAGCAATAACATTATTGAAGAATCTGATGCAACATTTATTTATGAAAAAAATGAGAACAAAAATTGTAAGAAAGGAATAAGAAATGAGAGCACTTCCTATTGCATTTTTAAGTAGGCCACATGGTAATGATTCCTGCCCTGAGCTAAGCTGTCGATAAGAGTTCAATGGTGGTGTGAACCACAGACGAAATATTTATCCTTTGGCGAAAACTGCTGAACTGAACATACCCTAAAACACAGCTTGGTCCAACAGAGATTATTTTGAAACAGCATTGCATATTAATAATATTATTTTATTAATTACATCTAATAAGTTTTGACATAAATTGAAAAATTTATAATTACTTATTAAATTCACAGTATATGACGTTGAAAGGTGATGTGAGATATTCAGTCTTATGAAGGTGCTAAATGCATGACTGTGTGGACTTTTAAAGGTTCACAAACACACATGCGCACACACTCAAACACACACACACACACACACACATATATATATATATATATATATATATATATATAGAGAGAGAGAGAGAGAGAGAGAGAGAGAGAGAGAGAGAGAGAGAGAGAGAGAGAGAGAGAGAGAGAGAGAGAGAGAGAGAGAGAGAGAGAGAGAGAGAGAGAGAGAGAGAGAGAGAGAGAGGGAGAGAGACTTCTTTTGGTAGTATCAGTTGAAGTGTCAGTAGATGTCCTAATTCACAATTTTCATAATAGCAGCTGACATAGGAGAAGACCTCGAAAGTCGCGGGGCAAAAACCATCAGTCTGGATTGGGAAATATGAAGCATTTTATTGCCCATCCAAGTTGATTTCTGTCTGCTAAAAACTCTGGAAACAGTTACTGCGAACAAAAGAAAAGATATTAAATGCGCTTATTAACAAATTTTCTGAAAATGAATAAGGCGGCTTAATGTTCAGTATGAAATATTTCTTAGGTGACTTTTTGTTTCATTGCCTAGCACTAAGTCTACACCCAACACTACTGAGCAAATGGATTTGTTCGAAACTAATTCTAATTATACCTTAGAAAAAAAAAAGACAATTAAAGAATGTCAACAGCAGCTTAAAAATGATTCAACATTAAGGCGTAGGCGCATTTGATAGTATTTTACTTTAAAATGTCAAAAAGGACAGTATCAAACACAAAGGAGGCTCTTTCTCGAATAGTGTGTTGCATATTAAGACAAATTATTTACAAACTGCTCAGTCTGCGGCACACATTAGAGGTGAATGGTTCCTATTGTTAGGTAGCTAAAACACATTCGCAGTAAATCAATGAACTCACACAATTTGCATAATCCAAGAAAATCATATTTGGATTTGCTTCAAAAAAAAAAAAAAAAAAAAAATAAGGAAAAAGCAAGAAGATCATGATAGACTTTTTTAGGCGGAGACCTGAGCTATCTGGCGGCTAGCAAAAATAACTGGCTGATGTTTATCACACTTAGGTAATTTGCAACCAACGCAATGGCGATGTCAAGGTCTCACAGATTGTACCAAGGAAAAGATTTCCTTAATGCAACTAATTCTTCATCATTTTCACATGGAACATATTTTCATTGTTTCTACCGGTACCTCTGATATTGTGAAAATAGATGGGAATGTGCAATACTATGATCTTACAGCTGTAGAAAAATTTATAGGGACAGCAGACATACACCCTTAACATAATTATACCTCAACCGGTAGAGTGTTGGGGTGACCACTCGGATTCGTTGCCTGACCTGGGCTATACAATGGTGGAGTCAAACCTCATCTTGCAATCTTGCTTATCCTAAGGCTTGATGGAAGCCTAATTGTCTCTGTAACTGAAGATGTTACTTTATAGATGTCTCGCGGCTGAAAATAAGCAGCTGCAATACCCTGATATACATTTCAGTCGGGGCCCTGAAAGGCTAATCACTTACAGAATTAGGAAATATCAAATTAAAAAATCAAAGAAAACAGTAAAGAAACCAAGCCAAGCAAAACAAAACAAAGAATGACCGAAAAAAAAACAACAAAAAAACAAAACAAAAGAAAACCCTAAGTAGAACAATATAACTAAATATATTTTGACATTAATCTGGCCTATCAATGGGAAGCCTAAGATTAGAAAGTATCGTTAGTATAAAGGACAAAATCAAGTTACTTGAGTTAATCAACTTCTTTAATTGAGATTTCCCCTAAAAATTCCTGGATATTTATATTTAGTGAGGATTGCCAAAAAACAAAAAAAAAAAAAACAAAAAAAAAAAACAAAAAAAAAAACAACCAAACAAAAAACAAACAACCAAAAAACTTTGAGACTCAACAATCACGGATGAAAAAACTGGTTTTTATGTAAATATTAAAGAGTAATCACCAGAAAACTCTGCATCTAGCACTAGATAAACGGCCATCTTCTTCATTTTTTAGTAACTCTAAAGTACATTGACAAAGCAGAGGTGGAGACCCTGTGCTATATTGGCGCATTTGTCACGGTAATTACTAGGAGACGCTCTGTAACTGAATTTTTTTATATAGCTCTGATGAGGCGAAGATGATCCACCAAGTATCCTGTAGAAAACGACATTCTAACCCCACAACACATCTATTTAATCTGCTTAATTGTATCAGAGGTAGTCCTTCAAGTGATGGGTGATGCTACTTTTTGACTAACTATGCAATTCTGAACATAAGCGCAAAATTGTGCTGGATCTTAACGATCCATAGATATGCTTCAGCGAGATGGGAAATGCATTGGAGTATCTCGTTTCAGCATTGTTACTTCCTGCTCTTGACTATGACTATGCGAATGTTCAGGGCTGCGTTCAATTATCGTGACTAAAGTGTCCAGCACTCATACTCTGGACATACCATTGTGCTCCTCCCGAGGGAAACGACATACACTCTAATTTATGATCGTAAGTGCACTGTGTTAATATATCTAGTAGGAGGATGTTTGTGATGTTTAAACAATTTATAGCGCACATGATCAGGCAGAAAAGACAAATATATCCATTTTGTAGAATTTTCTTTGTGGCATGTTGAATTAAATTCTCAGAGATATATTTTTTCCCCATGGTAGTCAACAAGTCGAAAGGTTCCAATCTTCGACACAGGGTATATGGCACATATGAGACATGGCTAACTAGATCCACCATAAAAACTAAATATGCTGTTCATTTATGCCAGAAGGGAGAACATGAAAATATTGGCAAGTTTATTTTTTCAATTAAACATGAAACAGTATCAGACCTTGCTCTGATTTTCTTCTTAGGACAAAGATGTGATTAGTTACTTTTGTTAAAGAAAGAAAATGTCACAAACAATTCATCGATGAAAATGAATGATTCCCAGTACTCTCCATGCGACATTGCTCGCAATGTCAGCAGAAATTAAAAACAAAACAAAACAAAACTTTTTTTTTAACTTAAACAAGTTTTAATGCCATCCACAGTAATGCACGTAATTTCTCTCAATATGCTAAACAAAGTTATCTCTATAGAAAAAGACCAGTTAGTTGCACGACTGACATATCGCGTGACTTTGAATCTTTTTACGAGCAGGTGCACAACTGTTAAGTAGAACGCACCAGATGTCGATTGAACATTACTCGGGATGTACTTTTGCCTCATAAAAAAAAAACAATCCAAAGGATGCAAGGTGATTCTGAATAAGAAAGACTACTTGTATTATACCCTATGCACTTGACAAAATGTAAACTTTAAGATATATAAAAAGATGTTAAGATAATTTAAAGAATATCTATATACTTTTATAGATGAGTAGTTAGATAAATTGACAGATATATATATATATATATATATATATATATATATATATATATATATATATATATATATATATATTGAAAGATAAATAAATCTCAGAAGTCAGATAAATATATAGATATATAAAGATAAAGCACCTATATGTACGATATGATAAAGACTCATAATACTGAATTCAACCTTATATTCTTGCCATTTACAAACCATTTTGCCCAATCAATTTTCAACCTCTAAAGGACTTAGACAAATCACAAATTCGTTACTTTTGGTTAAAGACGAAATTGCAAGCACCTGATTCCATCATTTTGCATTTCATTTTGTTTTATTTCATAGTTCTTCGCCTCTGGCTTTTATGTAATAATAAAAAATACAGTTTTACTCTTTACTTCTTCAACTTGATTCGCATGTCATAATATTCCAATAACTTGAGGCATATTTCTCTCTCTCTCTCTCTCTCTCTCTCTCTCTCTCTCTCTCTCTCTCTCTCTCTCTCTCTCTCTCTCTTGTCATCACACACAATGTTCGATACAAAAAGTCGTTAAAATGGACATGGGTTGTATGGCTACTTACACAGTTTCTCGTGTAGAGCAACGTGCAAACGCATCGATCTATCTCTATCTCTTATTACAGCTTGACAGCCATAAGATTTCTTGTTTGCAGTATTTCCTCGTGTGATGGTGTTACTGTCTGTTCCTCATTCAATCCTTAGTGATAGAAAAATTCTATTTACGACAGTGCTGTATTTTTTTAAGATGATTGCTCTACTTTGTTTTCTTACAAGGTACATTTTTGTTTGCGCATTAGCCTTGTTTTTGGACACAAAGAAATTTTCTTACTGAATGCTATTGGAATCAATTTTCAAAGGACAAACTGTCTTTCATCGCAAAACTACTTTAGCCAGCATTGTTAAGCCAAAGAATTATCTTCTTTTTTTTTTTTAATTTGTCGTCAAGAAATAGTAAATCTTGAATAGTTTTATTTGCCTTTAAGAATTTTTGTTTGTAGCTTGAAATGATTTTGATATCATAAGTATATTCATTAAATCATTATATTTTGATGAAAACGCTTCAGCCACAAGGACGAAATTAAAGACGAAAAAACAACAACTGACTTCTCGTTTTATCATATTATCTCCTATTTTCCGCGTTGTAAGACACGATCAAAACCACCTCACATGAGCGACCACCGCTTCATTCCCGTCATTCACAGCACTATGCTGACGCCGAGACATGCCACACCTTTGCTCACTGTGAGCGTGCGGGCTGGCGGGACTCACCAAGCAAACAATTTGCCCCCTATAGTCTTTGGTGGCAGCTCGTCCTGTCAGTCCGGTGTTGGGGTTGCCTGCTGACAAGATCTATGTACACTCTACTTGATGATTTTTCTCTTCTTGGGCAAGTTGCCCTTGTGAGCTGTTACATTTATGCTAAGACTAGATCTGGAGAACATGTCACGAAGTCGCGTGAACGATTTACTCTCCATAAACTTTGTGAAGGTTAATATTGATATCCTCTGTATCTTGTTATATATCTAAAATGCTGTTCTATAATGTATCCATCCATAATCTCAAGCAAATTATCATAATAAATTTGGGGACCACCTTGACCTAGAATCATACCTTTTGGTCATAAATTCAAGTAAAAAGCTCAGCACCACCCTGATCACAGTCAGTATAGGTGGACTTGATTCTTGATATCGCCAGAAACTACACATGCAGAGATGATGTTTGTTACAAATCTTCTAACATTTGCATCATGGATCTAAATCGGCTTTACGAATTTTTATGATTTGAGGCATTAGTGATGATTTTAGATTTTATTTAAAATTGATCTTATCAAGTCGACTTTCATAGAAGATAACATATCCTATTGATCAGAAGAAAGGAGTCGATGATGATGATGATGAATGCCCTAAACCTGGCACAACATCAATTACCTTTAGGGGCATCTGCGTCATTAGGTGTGAACGTGTCGGGCCTCTCACTAAGCCCTCTCTATGATACAGATAATTTTCGAGGTAACAAACCCAAGGACACTAAATTAGACGGCAGCAACAACAGCATCAACAGCGGCACCACACCATCTCTTTGGCTGTCAGAGCTGGCGCGAACCTTACCGGCCGTAGCAGAAAACTCTTCTCACAGCTTAGAAAAGCTATCGGGTGTGAAGAGACTGAAAGAACCCAAGAAAGACTCCTCAGTCATTATTAAAATTTCCTTATTACTTGTAGTCACTGCATTTGTTCTCATAGCCTCTTACAAATTTGTGGTGCACCTTTTCGTTGGCTACTCAGACAGGAAAGATGACCCCTACACTGACGGTGAATCAGATGAAGAGGATTCCACGGGAATGAAAAAACATCATGGCCCAATCCTGGACATCGGTTGATATGGAGACTGTTTATTTTACTTTATATCATACGATACTCCAAAATTCATGAAAGTATTTGTGTCACCTTTCTATCGGTTTTGTAACATTATTTCTACAGAGATCTCTTGCTTTTAAAAATAATCTGACTTTTTTTTATATTCAACAAGTAGAACATTTATCGATTAGAGGATTAAAATTGCTTTAATGTTAAACCATGTCTCTAACTTTAGCTATAAAACTCAAAATGTAAAACAATAACTTTGAAAAAATTAAGATAGCAAAATATAACAATCATAAGTAGTTGTTATGATTTAAAGTATGTAGTATATATAAGTACATATCCATATTTATATCTACTTTCGTGTTTCACTGTTTGTCTAGTTTCGCCGTAAAAGACTAAGAGGCACTTGGGGGATGCGCAAATAAAGTAACTCTAGTACTATTGTACATTACTTTAAGAAAAAATTCTGAACTCACCTGTTGTTATCTTTCAGTGCTGCATTGATTTGGAGATCCCAAGTTCAATTCTAGACTTCAGCATGATATTGTTAAATTTTGGAACAAAATATTCATCACGGATGTGTTTGATTGTCACTAGGTCCACATTAACATTCAAGATGAAAATTAACGGTTTTACATATCTACAACTCTAAACTATCCCTATTGCATTATACACGAAACCCTATTTAGTAACCGAAAGTACAGTTTTGAAATAAAACAATATGTTATGCTCTGCACAAGACCGTTCCTTCGACTTCCATGCTATAATTAAAAAAAGAAGGCTCATTGGTCTATACATTCATCTCCTATACTCTGCATTGTAGGTACAATTTTGAAATGTGATTTCAAGGATGCTTATATTTTTTTTCATATTTGCTCTTCATTCCATCCAAACAAACATTCCAAACCATCATCTCCAACGCTTCCATTCAGAGCGATTTGAATGTTTATTTTACTTGGAATAAAAAACAAGAACAAGAACAAGAACAAGAACAAGAAGACGAAGAAGAAGAAGAAGAACAACAGCAACACTAAAACAAACATAAAAAAATCTCATAATTATTCATTTAATAAACTAGTAGAAAATAGCTCTTTTCATATTTTTGCAAATTGTTACAGCTAAAGTTGTAATTGTGTTTTTTATATGTATTTCGAGATGCAACTAGGTTTTCTTGATTCATGTGGCAAAGATAATATCCATGATGGAAAACTATGCATGCGCATGCAAAACGTATTCTCTTGCATTAATTTGACAAATAGAGGACCCAACATAAAAGGGTTTAAGTGCTGTTTCAACGTGAAATCGATTTCATCTGCATTTCTAACCAAAGTCCACGAACAGCTGCTCGTTAAACGACTAGACTTTCTGAATATGTCACTATTAGATTTTGTTGGTTTTTTTTATATTCATATGAGGCCTAACAATTTGTCGTTTTTTTTTAAAAAAAGGACGAATGTAAATGATTTTAAGTTTGGTCACACACAGTAAAAGATAAACTAAAAGGGAAAAAAGTAGAATTCTTTTTAAATTTTGATAAGCCTTATGATTTCTTATGGCTTAAATAAATACATGATCGTAACAAAGGCTGACAATATGTTTCCGAAGTTGAAATCGCGACCTTAATATGTGTCGATAGATTCGAAACAACTCACATCGTAGACTTACGCCCGTTTCCTATAATGTATTTACCATACTTAAGTTTAAAACGCAGCCCTAAACAACTACTATCCCTAATTAAAATTTTGTTTGTACGTAAAATGCGTGATGTATAACATTAATGTTTTTTCGTCTATGCAACTTATGTGGCTTTGTGAATGGCAGCGTTTATTTTTGCTGAAAAATTATTTTTATTTTAGAAAGTTATGAATTTTTCTCTTGGGTACCATATTCGTCATTCGCGCCCTTGATCTAGTGATTAAAAAAAAGCAAACACAAAAAGAAAGGATGTACCTTTTTCATATTCTCGTGTAATATAATGGATGGTGAGAGTTTTGCAGGCTATAGCTAGCAAAAATCAATGTCGAACTAACTCGGCCTTATTTCTCTGACCCGACATTTTCCTTAGTGACTCGACCTTTTGTTACTGATATGACTTCACTGGCGCACACTCGCCATGGTGATACAGAAAGTCACACATACACAAAAAAATTACTTTTCCATACTTTCTAAAAATTTAAAATGAAAAATGAAAAATATCACCACTAATTCTATCTAACACTTCTAATCCATTATTATTATTATTACTACTACTACTACTACTACTACTACTACTACTACTACTACTACTACTACTACTACTACTACTACTACTACTACTACTACTACTACTACTACTACTACTACTACTACTACTACTACTACTACTACTACTACTACTACTACTACTACTACTACTACTACTACTACTACTACTACTACTACTACTGCTACCACTACTTCTACTACTATTACTGCTGCTGCTGCTACCACAACTACTACTACTATTACTGCTGCTGCTGCTGCTACTACTACTGCCTGCTGCTGCTGCTACTACTGCTACTGCTGCTGCTGCTACTACTGCTGCTACTACTGCTGCTACTACTACTGCTGCTGACTACCACCACTACTACTACCAATACAACTACCACTATTACTACTGCTACTACTATTATTATTACTACTACTACTACTACTACTACTACCACCACTACTACTACTACTACTACTACTACTACTACTACTACTACTACTACTACTACTACTACTACTACTACTACTACTACTACTACTACTACTACTACTACTACTACTACTACTACTACTACTACTACTACTACTACTACTACTACTACTACTACTACTACTACTACTACTACTACTACTACTACTACTACTACTACTACTACTACTACTACTACTACTACTACTAATGCTGCTACTGCCGCTGCTGCTTCTACGTTACCAGTTTTATCTGTGAGTGTGATTATGTTACAAATGTTCTCTGAATATTTTAACTAATAATCTATTTTCAAAGGTAAATATTAAAAAAAAATGCAGAAAGAATACACTTATACTCAAATGGTTTGTTATCATTCCTAATTCATGTTCCTGTATAGGAATCGGATTAGAAAATATCACAATTATAACTCCGATACAATACTCACTTTTTAAATAAACGCATATGCAGAACTCTAAGTAAAAGAGACAACTTCACATGTTTTCACTCGTTTCAAACAGAAGCATGTCACCTATGATGGTCATATGACAAAATTTGTTTCCACTGCTTCCTCGCAGTGACGGAACTTGACTTAAGTATGGTAAACCCATCATAAAAACTGGCATAAGGAATCAGTTTTCCTGATCGGCTTGATGGACCCACTTTTGTCTTTCATGCATATATAATAAAATACATTTTTTCTTGTTGAGAAGTTAGCGTTCCCTGAGTTTGCTGGAGAATTATTTACGGAGATTACACTGATCGATTAAATACCCTGTCAAAGGAAATAATCTTCAGTTATACATATTCATGTACATAGGCTAAGTGTTATGGAGCATTTAGATTTTAACCAATATAATGTTACGCCATTTTAAGAACCTGAGTTTGTTTACTTATGAGGGATTGAGCTCTGTTTCGTACAGATAAGATAAACAACCGGATACATAATGTGCGCAAGGGCGATAAGATTTAGGCCTGGCAGGATGATGAAGATGATTGTTATTATTATTATTATTATTATTATTATTATTATTATTATTATTATTATTATTATTATTATTATTATTATTATTATTATTATTATTATTACAATTATTATCAATATTGTTGTTGTTGTTGGTGGTGGTGTTAGTACATATCTTTTGATTGAGTAACTTGGGTACCAGAGTTAAAAGTTTTTAAAATTCTATTACTCCTAAAGTTCATAGATTTTATAGCAGCATTGCAATTGATCCTTTTTTACATTTTTAATTTCACTCAGACCAAAATAAAAATAAATTTTTCTCCCTCTTAAATTCCTTGGGAAACAAAATATTAAAAGAGTACCTTGTCTTCTCTCTCTCTCTCTCTCTCTCTCTCTCTCTCTCTCTCTCTCTCTCTCTCTCTCTCTCGCTCTCTTTCTATTTATTTTTTTTCTATGCCCCTCTTACTTTGACTCTTCAGTAATTAGCCTTATTCTTTTCTTTTCTTTACCTTTCAATTTTAACATTCCACAACCAATTTTCTTTAAAGATAAGAAAACATCCCTAAGGAGCATCTCTCATAATTATTTTCATCCCTGGTTTACATCAAAACTTTAAATTGTTTATTCTTAGTCTTGCCTGTAAAAATAATACGTGATATAGCTCGATGAAGACCATAGCACTCTTTTTCCCCGAACCCTCTGACTTTTACTAAATATAAACAAGGAGGGTAAAAAAAAAGAGAGAGACAGAGAGACAGAGCGAGAGTGAGAGAGAGAGAGAGAGAGAGAGAGAGAGAGAGAGAGAGAGAGAGAGAGAGAGAGAGAGAGAGAGAGAGAGGCATGGCATACTTAAAAGTATTAACTGTCATCTATTTTTCTCTCTTTAAAAACAACAAATATGGAAAGAGTGAATAACATGTTTGTGCTGTTGGTAAATAGTTTGTCATATCATAAGAGGTAGAGTTAGAAATAGGTAAAGAAAAAGAGGGAGAGAGAGAGAGAAGATATAAATATAGAGATAGAAAAGGAAAGAAAGGAGTCAAACAGGTTGGAGAGACAGGAAGAGAGACAGAGAGAACACGGAGCGAGAGAGAAAGAGAGAGAGAGAGAGAGAGAGAGAGAGAGAGAGAGAGAGAGAGAGAGAGAGAGAGAGAGAGAGAGAGAGAGAGAGAGAGAGAGAGAGAGAGAGAGAGAGAAAATGCTGAATACTAATTAATTTGTTCATCACGATTTTTATCAATACACTTTGATAATATGCCCACGTCTTGCAAAAATAAAAAAGAGGAACTAAAAAAGTCTTTTAAAGAGGCTTTTAAAACTTCCATTGGTTTATAAAGTTTTTTAAATTTTCTTCTGGTTTTATTATTATTTGAATTAAATGCGATTTCTCTTCTTTTTCAATTTTTTTTTTTTATGAACTCAAACTGAATCTATTTATTGGTAAAGTATAATTCTTAAAGTAATTGCCAAATGTAGGAATAAAACCATTTTATTTTGTGATTTTTTTTACTCGAAATGCAATAACTTGAATTTATTATGTGATTTCATCGTGATATCTGCAAATTGTGAATGATTGTTTCGTTGCTTTGAATTTTGTTTTAATTTGAATTTATAACCTCAAGTTAAAAAAAAAATTGCCCGATCAACTTCTATTCTTTTACTCTTGTGTACTATATGTTTATTTTTATGTATGCCGCCTCTGCGATTATGATTAAATACAAATAGAGGTTTTGCAGAGCCAGATGTTTGTATTTGAAATTATGTGTTTTGGTTGAATCTGTATTATTATTATTATTATTATTGTCACAATAGCACAAAACGTCGCCTCCCACCCATTAGAGGTTTGGGAAGTGGAATGTACAAGTAAAGAGTTTTGACCTGTCCATTTAGTTTTCGCCAATAACATTCAATCCAAACCCGGGCAATTTTTAATGCAACATTAGGGTTAAGTGATCGATAAAACTATGGCGATAAAATCTGTATCATATGGACATTACGTTAAACAGAAACAACTGACAAACAAGGAAAAGGGGAAAATCAAGGCAAAAAAAAATGTAAACGAATACCCAGAAAAAAGAAAGTTTAGGTTCTTTTTTTTCTTTACATTACATCTTGAAAAAAATTATGACCAAAATAAATTATGGTAAATAAGCAACTGTTTTGATATTGCACTCTCCCGTATAAGAGACCGAAGCGTTTTACATAGATTCTGCGACAGACCATTAGAAACCACCAGTGATGCTTTTTATTCTGAATTCATAGAGGACCAGCTGTTCGAAACAAATCGTTACCTTAGCACACAATCAAGATCTTAAACTGCCCATTGCCGGTTATTCGTTTTACAGATTTCTCCAAAACCCAGTCTCTCATTTTGCCAAGGATTCGAACCGTGGGCCTAGTCATCCAAAAATGAAGTGTCTACGACTAAAACAATGTCTCAAAGTGCAATTCAAAGCAAAGATCTTGATTTTGGATTTCAAAGTTGTAATTTACATTTGCCCCCAAAATGATTATAAAGGCCACAGCATAATCTACAAAAATAATAGTTTTAATTGTTATAACAATAACTATTTTTTCAGCAGTAAACTCGCATGAATTGTCCTATATATTAATGTTACTTTGATTGGTTCTATTTGCCAAACTTTTCCTGAAAAAAAAAAAAGAAAATCATGTAAAGAGTCGCGGCTTTCCGT
>JAWDGP010006114.1:635000-777500 GCA_033675545.1 Elysia crispata
ATATCTTCTCTTAAATGTTTACGTAGTTTGCTCAATGAATTATATTTTTGCCTTGTTAAGCAATTATCTTTCCATACCTTTAAAAATGTTCTTTTTCCTTATCTTGGAACAGAGCACTCGATTTTAAAATTTGAAGAGCTTCCAGAGCATATAACATGATAATAATCAATACTTATCCTCAGTTTGAACTTAGATTTCAACAGAAGCACATTATCCCTTGTTTCATTCAGATGTACCACAGAACTGAATAATGTAAATTCATTTATAGAGACTCAGGTCCGAAATTTAGTTGCTTCTCTAATAAATCTTTTTGAAGCTTAACTCTTTAAACAACATGCTTTGGCATGGCGTCACATAATTTTAAATCTATGACAAACAATAGTTATGATAGACATTAGAAGAAACTTTCATAAATGTAACAAGATTCCAAATAATAAGATCACTTTCCTTTTAAAAAAATTATTCGCACGAAAGCGCGGAAGGGAGGTAAAAAACAAACGTGCATTTAGTGAGTAAAACAATATAGTAGTAGATGGGAAACTAAAGAATTTGAAAACTCTTTATGAAAAAGTCACACTGAATACTTCACTCTCATTAGATTCTTATCTAGTTCTCTTTTTTCATCCTCCTTTCCTTTCTCTCATCGTAATCATCATCATCATCGTCATCATAATAATCCTCATTCCCATCATCATCAGCGTCACCATTATGGTTAATATAACTATCTTCATCGTCGTCCTAAATATCATCAGCGTCAAAACATATTCACCATGGTTATCTTTCTGTCTCTCTGTCTGCCTCTGAAGTGATCACATTTGCAATATGGTTGGTTATGAAAGGATAAGCTTGAAGCTATTAATGGCACAATGCATTTATTATAAATCAAATAATTAAAAAAAAAAAAAACACAAAAAACCAAAACCAAAAAAACAAACAAACATACAACAAAAAACAAAACAAAACAAAAAACAACAGAATATAAAGAGAGAAAGCCTCTGGTGGAAATCAAATGCTTAAATGTTTGGATCCTGAGATAACAATAGTGGTTTATGAATTAAAATAAATCAACACCACACGCGTCAATTATTTGATCATATATATGGAAAAAAACTAACATAACACACAAACTCACAATTTCACACCAAATATATATTAATTTTACACCATTTTTTTCTTTTACAAAAAGAGTGTCTAACCTAGAATCTAAAGTCAAAGACATCATAATAAAATTCAAGGGCTCGTTTTTCTCTTGTGCTTGTGACCCAAAGCTTCAGGTAGTAAGAAAGGGGAGAAAATGAGAGTGCTCAGTAGAGCTATGGCATGAACAGGAGCGGTAAAAAAAAATCAGCTATTAAAAAAAAAAAGCCAGAGGCCGCACGTTTCAATTAAATAAAAAAAGAGAAAACAGTAAGTAAAAAGAACACAAAAAATAAATAAACAAAACTAAACAAAACGAAATGAAAAGTCATTACGTCAAAGGATAAGCCTCAATTCACACAAGAAAAGAAAAAAAAAAACAAAAGCGGGCCTTTGATATTTCCAGGGATGCATTGAAGAGCGAGGCTCTTGATTCTCGTACATGAGTACCAATACCACTATCATTTTGTATGTTCATGGCTTACATGCAGATAGAAAAAGGCACGGTACAAGATGTCAAAATCTAACCTTGTTTTGAAGCTAACGGTTCGCCTATGTCCTTCCAGATTGCCACCCTTCGAAAATGTTCTTAATTAGGTAGGCCTATGCCATATTATACCTAAATAATTATAGATTCAGTTTTTCTTAAGAGGACTCTTTTGTGATATCAAGGTTTGTGTCAGTGTGTCTTTCTGGACTTAGAGCAAGGTTAGCCAGAAGAGTACTCAATAAATAATAAAATATACATATATATATATATGTGTATATATATATATATCTTCCACACTCATTTTAACCAAAGCCTGACTTGCTTAATAATATGCATGGATGTAGAATCTGATCTACATAGTTTTTAAATGCACTAGCAAGCTAAACTGAAATCTAGCCTTGATTAAGATGAATTATACAGAACATAGAGCCAATTTTACATAATTGTGAAGGCTTTTACTTCCAAAGAAAATTGTAAAGTCTTTACCTAAACGTTGAACTACAATGCGTTCATAGCACCAATATGCGGCAAAATAGCCCTATTTTGACACTGAAAACACTTTTGAACATTATCGATATAATGTCCTAACTTGAATGGAATGAAATGCATTCCCTTTCTCCCTCCCCCCTCTCTCCCAAACCAACTAAAAAAAAACTAAAATAAAAATAAATAAAAATTTAAGGCACACACACAAAAAAAAGCTTTAAAAGTTTTTGCTGTGAATGAGGAACTGACGTGCAGCCAACTCCCTAATGGACCTGAAAAAAAACAACAACAAAAGATTAAAGAAAAATAAACAAAACTACAAAGCCCAGAATTCTTTCCCTTTTCTTTCCTCTTTTTTCTTCTTGGCTGAAAACACAACTTATTTTATTGTCAACGCTTTTATCAATTTTATGCAATTCGGAATTTGGAAAACATGCACTTTGGTTTAAAATTACCATATTTATTTTGTGTGTGGCGCTTTCCCATAGATTTCACAAAATGCAGGGCAGGTTTCGAGCCAATGTACAATTTATTTATTTACACCGCTTGGTGCAAGAGTCAATAACTTGTCAGGCTTGAGAAGATTTTAAGGAAATCTGACTCTGAGTGTTAGGTCAAACTCGCATTTACTTTAAATTGTGGAAATAGATTCAAGTGAAATAAAAATCATAGATATAATATACAATACGGCAGTGCATCATGTACTTTATAGTCATATTTTTAAGGTTAGTTGTCTCTTAATTATTATAACTTCTTCTCTCGTGGGCGCAAAATTTAAAGCAGCCAACAAGAAATTGAAAAAGGACATCGCAAAAAAGATATTGTTAAAAACACAAAGGCTACTTAAGAATTAATAGTATTGGAATAATGGCAGCACTATGAAGGACAGGCTCTTTTCCCTCCCAATCTTATTGCAGCGAGACAATAGAAGCACAAGAAAGGAGAGCACATCATAAGATGAACAGAAAATGCGACTGGATTACTTATTCACTTCGTTAAGAGGACAGAATGACATTTTCAGACATTCCTTAAAACGATGCAGTAAAAGGTTATATTGCTGGCTGATGCAACAGAAAAAGATGCACTTGAGAAGGACACAAAAGTGTAGACCTATATTTCTTTGTCCTTGGTGAATACCCAAGCGTTTTCACTTATGAGTTAATTCCTATTTAATTCAATTTAATGCACTCACATGCTTTTTTTAGCTAGTTAATAAAAATAAATAACGTTTTAAATAGAGCCAAAATACCTTAGCTTTATCACGGAATGTTGTATAGATACTGCACTCTCATGCGGCAAAATTTAGTACAACTATGCTAACCGACGTTGCTAGTTTAAATGTCAGGGCATGACAGTTCATGCCTCGAAAATCATTTCGATGCAACTTGCTCATACACAACTGTATATTATCAATTGCTTATACAAGTTTTGTGTTTCCACTGCTTGTCTTTACTATACAAACACGAATTTTTGTTGCTTCTGATTTCAAGAATGAAACTGAAAATATTAAAAAGCTTTATTGAGCTGGTTATACCAAAGAAGCCCACCGATGCGATAATGCATAGGAATTATGCACATTACTTAAAGTTGCCAATAGTATCAAGTAACCTCTCTCGTGATAGGATCCTAATTCCCTCTGAGTTTCAAACGGCATTATTATAGAATGATGAGATTGAATCGCGAGAGCAGAATAAAAGGAATAATTATTGAAGAGAGAAGAAAAAATTCAAATGGCTAAAATAACGGGACCCGAAAACTTATTCTTTGTCTAACGACGTAAAGAGAATTTCAATAATTGAAATTTGCGCCCGGTGCCAAAGTCTTTTGTGTAGAAATCAATCACACTTGTCAAGACGTGAAAGGACAAATTGAATCACTGATAGACTCGTGATGTATGGACTGTCGACAAGCTCTCCTCTTTCAATCTTTTCTCAGGAATAAATCACCTTTCTGTGAAATAAAACTACTAATTTGCATAGATATGTAAAGGCTTTCTTTCACTTTTTTAGATCTGATCATGCGCGAAAGTTTTATTCAGCAGAATGAAAACTGGAAATAAATTATTAGAAATGAAATAAAAACACTTTTATGGTCGTCTTACAAGCTAGATCATTCCCCTAATGCCCACCGCTCTCATTCCCTATTTCTCTCTCTGTCTATCTTTCTCTTACTGTATCTCTCTCTACTACTACTACTACTACTACTACTACTACTACTACCACCACCACCACCACAAACCACTACTACTACTACTACTACTACTACTACTACTACCACCACCACCACCACAAACCACTACTACTACTACTACTACTACTACTACTACTACTACTACTACTACTACTACTACTACTACTACTACTACTACTACTACTACTACTACTACTACTACTACTACTACTACTACTACTACTACTACTATACTACTACTACTACTACTACGACGACGACGACGACGACGGCACTTTAAACAAAAATATTAACTTTCAAGAAAAATCACGTTTCCACCAAAATATTGCAAAAAGAAATAATGTTTTCGAATTATTCAAATCAATGCCCTTTCCATAAGGATAAAGCCCGATGTGTTGAAATATTTCACCATTATCGAAGAAAAGGACATAATTAAAAGCACCAATGATTTAATAACGGTTCAAGACATTATGTTTTACTTTAATTTCTAAGGCTAACCTCAAAGGTTTCTGTGATCTTGCTCCTGTAGGACAACTTCATTGATTTTAAAAATATCACGCCCCATTGACTATAATCAAATTTTCTTGCCGACCTCCTGACAATGATTTGCCCTGCTCTGGAACGCCTATCGACAGAACACAACATATCATGCCGTGCTTTTTGCCAACTAACTGTTTCAGCCTCTGCTCTTTATTCTAACAGAATAACTTTTATTTTTGACCCACTCCTGTTTTGAATGCTTCAAAAAAAGGGATTCATAAGATTTGTGTGTGTGCGTTCTAGTTTCTTTCATCTTTGTCAAATATTTCAAACAGACTGTTCTAAATATTTGTTTAACTTTTTACGGCATCATTCAAATCTCTAATTATTTATGACATATAAAAAGGATTTTTTTTTAAAAATAAATTTAGAAAGCTTTTCAAAGGAAATGAAAGTAAACTTGAAGGATCCATGAAAACCCAACAGCAGAAACAATCGATCCCCAACATGGGCGGCTATTAGCCACTATTAGCTTTACAGAGCACGTAACCTACGTTGAGCTGTTAGCTTTCACATTAACACACTTGGGTAATTAAACACCATCGCTCTGCGCTCGCAGTTTAGACCAGTGAAATTTGACCGATTGCACTTGATGCCCCGTCTGGGAGTTCTGATCCAACATGTAACTATCATTTTACAAATATAGAAGAGATATCTCGTCCTCGTCCTCCCAATCAAGCCTTCCAGATTTCTCCACTCCCACCACCTTATTCTTACAGTTTTTTTTTAATTCCACAAAGGATCGGGGTAGATTTAAAGTAATATTGAATCGAGTTGTCAGACATAAAAGTTCACCCCCAACCCTTGGGGCAACGTGGTTATTACCCCAGGCTAGATTCGATGCCATTCACGCTCGATAGCACCCTCTGATCCATCGAGTGATAGGCGTGTTTTCAGCTTTACTGGTGCGTTAATTCCCTCCTTCACCCCGCGTTACTGGAGCGAGAATCTTGGCACTTCATTTTGTTGAAGTTTTATTGAGTAGATTTTTCTCCAGGTCTATCGGTACGATAATTGTCATTACTATGACTGGCTAAAATAAATAGGGTTGTTTGTTGTCCTCTAACCTGAGGATTCACTGATACTAATCGCTCACACTCAACGTTTTGGTAAGTTGAAATCAACATCCTGCCATTACTTTTTCAATGTTTATAACGGAAAAAAATCAGTCTCTTTTTCCTAGCTCATCTATTTTATTCATTTTCATTTCATATGGAATATTTTCATTGAATATCGTGGAACTGAGAACCCAACTTGCTAAGTTAGTTTCTTTAATAATTCTATCCTGCAATTTATTGAGCCTCGCGTCTTAGACAATTTTCATTTCTGATCGATTTACTATGTGAATATTGCGATCCGTATACCTGACGATCTGGGAAAAAAAATATAATAGGCCTATATTTTACGATTTATCTTTGAATCTGCTCATTCATCAATCTCTGAGTCTATCTATATATTTTTACCTGCAAATATTTATCTTCGTGTACATCTCTCTAACAACTTGTGTGTCGCTCCTCCCTGTCTCCCTTCCTGTCGCAAGATCTCTGGCATCGGGCCAGCTTTAGTTATTGATCTAGAATTATTTTGTTCCTCGTATGAGCAAATTAGCATTCGCTGTCTGTTTTGGATTGTTTAAAAACTTCTGCAAAAATCTGTCTCTACCAAAAAAAAAAATCCAAAAAGATGTATTTTTTAAATCTTTGTCTATAAAACTAAGTGAATAATTGAGTTAGATAAAAGAAAAAATATTTTTTTAAATTCTTTTTTAGCAATGACACAATTGTTGTCACAAATATGCATCTTGGTATTATTCTGATGTTGAGTTCTCGCTTTTGAGCATTTCTTTTTTGTTAAAAAAGCTTTGTTTCAGTTTTTTAGTATCATGTCGTGATACAATACAACCTTCGCTTCTCCAGTCAAGCCATAACCTATTGATTTTGTTTTCGTAATCATAACACCTTGCGGGGTTGCTAATCTTGTAAAGATAAAACGATTTTCTCCAACGGTTTTATAAATGAACTTTTCATAATGCTATTATCAGGGCAAGTTTTTCATGGCAGAAAATTCTTGAATTCTTCAAGAAATATCGCAATTACTCAAGTAATCAAATATCGATTTCAGACCACACGGGAACAAGCATGTTTTACTGAAACGGGCACCATCATAAAAATTATAACTCGACTTCTGGAAAACTAAAATCAATGCTGTACGGTCGCTACGGAAATTTTGTTTCCATTCTTGTTCATTAAAAGACTCCGTAGTTTAAGGTTCAAGAATCCTTAAAAATAATGTTCACAGTAAATCTGTCAGCCATCTACTTAAAGCAAAGTTCTCCGACCCACTATACTTTTGTATAAGGTATTCCCATAGTTAGCGAGAATTAACTGAAAATGTATAAGCCACTAATCCCCTTGGTTATACCTCTCTCTCTCTCTCTCTCTCTCTCCGGTCCCAAAGAAATTTTAATATAATCCTGTTCGAGTTGCCATAGTGCAATTTTTTCGTTTATTTCCATTGTGAACGTAGAATATCTGGACACTGACAATCAGAGACCTATCAATAGCTATTAAGACTGATTTTTGTTTCACTTTCGATAAATCACGCCCAGAGAAAACTGCAGTGAGATAGATAGATAACTGTCAAAAAGTCATGTAAGATAGTAATGTAGAGTTCAGTAAAGTGAAATGAGTTACAAAAGTATCAAGATCAGTCAAAGACAGATGCGAATGTCGAAGATCTCAGCTGTTTTTCCAACCTTGGCCTTCGGTTTTGTGAAAACAGTATTCTCGTGGAAAGTAAAGCAGACAATTTGAAACAGTTATCTTCTCCTAATTTATCCTTGTGACAAATAACAAATGACATTGATGACCGAACTATTAACTAGAGTAGGAACACGTCATCCAAGTGTTCAAAATATTATCAAAATGTATATAGAGTATGAATTACTATTTTAGTACCTTGGACGTTCAAATCTGATATTAATGTCAATGCTAAACGTGTGGGCAAAAGTAAGTCATTGTCAGATCTAACATGGATAGACCATAGGCGAACTTTTATGACAATTATAAACAGTGAGACTAGAATTTTCGTAAATCTAGCTGATATAATTCTCCTAAATATTACACAGTTTGTCTGAATTGAGCTGACCCACATTTTTTGTGTCATTTCAGCAGCGGGTTGTATATAACGAACATCAGGAGATTTTTTGGTACAGCAATATTTTGTTGCTTTCCAACAGATAATGAGCACCATGGATCAACGTTTAAGTAGCAAAACAGAGCATCCATGCCCCTATGTCTGGATCAAGAGTCACAGACTGAGGAATCCTTTTAATATCTTCAGATCCTCAAGTCCTGATGATGCACCACAGATGCAGGGACGGTCTTGTATCAACAACTCTCCTTCCAAAGCTAAGAATAAAGTAAAGGTGAATGCGAATCATAAAAGGATTTCTTGTGCGATTGGTGGGACCGGTGGGCGTATGGTGAAAACGGCAGATTCGAATGAGCTGTTTCAGACAGGCATTGAGCCAGCTTACATAGACCATAAGGGCTCCTTAATCCACACAACAGCTGAAGAATGTAATACGGAAATTGATGAGACCTTGAGCTCACGCAAAAGGAAAGAACGCCCGAAAAGCTCCAGGACAGGCTGGGGCGTGATGCTATATCCGCCTCCTCAAGAGATGGAGCTCGAGTCGCAAGCCATTCAGAAAGAACAAAGCTACGAGAAGGGCGGGCACAATCCCATTAGCAGTCAATTAGTTACAGAAACGTCTAAAGCTCCATTCCCTTCAATTGCTGCACGTCTAAAAAATACCTACTGCCAAAAAGAGAACCACTTTGTCAGAAAAGTAAAAAATGTATCGCCAGCCTCTTATGCCTATCAAGCAACGTCCTCTAGACCTAAGAGTGCCGTTACTGTAGCTGTAGATAGAGCATGGGAACAAAGCTCTAACCTGCTGCAGAGGCCAATAACAAGCGGATCAGTTACTCATACATTTTATGACAGAACTAATTATAGGTCAGATTCACGAATCGAACACAAATTTAACAGGCGAGTTTTGTCTGCTGCTCCTGCAGGAAGGGTCCAGCCAACTGAAGCAAACACCAGTGCACCAGTCTGTCCAGGCGACTCCTGTACATCTAGAGCTCCTTCTGCCAAAGCAAGTCAGAGGAAACAACACTCTGAAGATATTTCAGAAGAGGCAGAAAGAGATTTCAATAGAATACGCCCAGTCACTGTCGGAAATGCAGGGGATACGGCTAAACGGTGAGTGCATGATTCTAGTGGATATTATCAACCAAGCTAATTATCTGTGCCCATGAAGGTTACATGTAAAATGATTAAACTCCCTCTCTAATGTACTCACTATATTATAAATAATAGGGATATAATTTTTTTCTAATTTATAAAATTTGATTATTATTCCTTGCAAAGGACTCAAATTCTATAAAACAATTTATTAGTACTTAAGATAAATTAATTACAATCCATAATAAATTTTCTTTTAACTATGTTACAAACATATATATATATATAGAGACTTATGTGACAAAATAAAAACTCAATATTTTAGAATTTTATATTTTTATTCTAATGAATTCCCCCCTTATACATAATACAAAAACAAACCAATCTTAATAAACTAAATAAATATATCTATAAAACAAAATTATAAATTAAACCTACGCTATTTAATTCTTATGTATATTTTATCTTATTATTACATTTTTCTTTTTGTACATTCCATTTCTTGCTTCCAATCACCAGATCTTGTTTACACACCAGTCCTTGTTTGCAAACACACACCAGTTCTTGTTTGTCAACACACACCAGTCCTTGTTTTAATAGTCCCTTTTCTTGACTTCGCTTTCTTTTATAACAAAATTGTCTTTTCAGAATATAATAGTTTTTTTTTCTTATATATCAGTTCATGAGTTCCGTTTTCTTTATGACATATCAGAATAAGTATAAAATTTTTTTTTTTTTTCTTTTTCGTCACTTAGGACACAATTTCTTTCTTTTCGTTTATTGACGCAGCAACAAACTGCCCTTTCACTTTTGTCAATAATAATTTCATATGTTGAAACTTAGGAGATTTGATAATATTTTGTTAATTTTTGTTTCTTTTTAGTTTCTTCTGTTCGGGGCTAAATTTTTATTACAATTTTTCCTGCAACAGAATAGGAAAACAGTTTTTAATTTAGCATCAGCTATTCAATCGATCTATATTAACAACAATCAACATTATGATTCAGACATAATAAAGAAAAACTTCTGAAATGAAATTAATTATTTCTTTAAATCTCTAAATTCGTTATTATTTTACAATTTACGTTAATATTAAATCAAAATCTTGATCCAGATCTTATAATTTCTCACCTCTCCCGATTTAGTTTTACAGATGTAAAATCTCCTGTCTTTCTCAACAAAAAAATGCCATGTGCAAAGAGGGCGAACCCTCGTGTTCGTCGTCTTTTATAGTTCCAAGGCTAAATCTAAGGCTAAGGCTAAGGCACATACATTCTCGCTTTTCATTCCCCCACTGCTTATGAACTTCACTCACATTACACATTGAATTGAAAATAGATGTTTTTTTTAACCTCGTCAGTACTTATGCGTAATTAATATCCAGTGATGTAACTTACTACTTTTTTACTACTACTACAACTACTACTACTACTACTACTACTACTACTACTACTACTACTACTACTACTACTACTACTACTACTACTACTACTACTACTACTACTACTACTACTACTACTACTACTACTACCACCACCATCACCAACCCTATTGCTACTAATATTACTACTACTACTACTACTACTACTACTACTACTACTATAACTACTACTACTACTATTACTACTACTACTACTACTACTACTACTACTACTACTACTACTACTACTACTACTACTACTACTACTACTAATACTACTACCACCACTACTACTACTACTACTACTACTACTACTACTACTACTACTACTACTACTACTACTACTACTACTCCTTCTACTACTACCATTACTACTACTACTACTACTACTACTACTACTACTACTACTACTACTACTACTACTACTACTACTACTACTACTACTACTACTACTACTACCAAGAATTATAAGAGCTAGAATTTTAGGTAGTGCTTAGCAGTGGTTAGGATAAGGCTTTAAGTGAAAATGACCGAAAATGCTTGAATTGGTGAATATGGACCATCGATTTATAGATGCTCTGGCACCCATCGCCTTGCCACTCAAAGAGAACATAGCTTATACCACTACGCCACTCGCTCCCTTAAAAGAGAGTTTCATGGCGAAGGTATTTACTAAGCCTCCCTGAGTGACTTGCAATCTTGATTGGAAAAGCACAAATCGCACCAAAGACAATCATTGAATACGGAAGCACCACACTTGCCATTGGACGCACAAACGATAACAATATGTATGCCTCAAATATATAGTAGTTTCAAATTTAGACCTAGAGGAGGCAAACCACTGGGTTAAAAAAACCGAACCTTTTGTCAACGATGAATCCTTAGGATGAAATATATCAATTTGGCACTGGCAGTTTGTCCAGAATACATTAAAAAATCCTCTCACAAACTACTCATTGAATTTTTCCAGTTAGTCTTAACTGCTACATGAATAGAGCAGAACTGATGTTTGGGATGCACTATTTCAAGAAATGAATTTTTAATGATAAAAATGTATGCAACATAACAATTTTCGTAAAGCAATTGAAGATCTTTCACGAATAATCTGTTGACTGTCTTGATTTCTTCAAGGCTTCATCAATTTTATTTTTGCTATAACATACACGGTGGGCCACAAAAGACAATTCAAAAGTGTAAGAAAAAAGGGTACCCAAAAATTCGTTATGCAACACCATTGCATACAAAACGGTCATTCAATTACAGAAAAAAGCATATTGACTACGAATGTTTTGTCATTGTTTTGCTCGTTAATATAAGATCGGAGTAAAGGTTATCAAGTGTTTCAACCTCATAATAAGGTAATCATAATTTTTGGTATGATCAATTTTCCACAATCTCTTTATATATTATATTTTGACGTATTTCAAGACCTGGCTTATGCGGAAAAAGCTTTGATTTCAGACTTGTTCTAACCGGAATTAAGACGACAAGTCCATTAACTTACTAAAGCAATTACAGGTCAATTATCACAGTCATGCTGAGTATATTGATTAGACTCAAGCATGCGTTAGGTAACCTTATCAACCCATTTCTTGAGGATTTTGTTCTTAGCCGTCACACTAGCACCATCATCTCGAAACACTTATCGGTAGGCCTCCATGAACGCTCCAGTCTTGGGTTTCCAGAGGTCGAACTCTACGTTCAACGAATAATTTTTATCAGGTGGTTTTGAAAATGTTAAGAACTTAAATCTGCCCAAAAAGATTCGAGCGGGTCTCAGAAGACCCAATCGTCCTTTGCCATATTGATAAATATTCAGTAGATGTTCAAATTACAAACAGGCACAAAATGTTTACATAAATTCTCCTAAAGATTTACAGTCTCATTGTCCATTACATTGAGTTAATTTTTTAACCATCTCTTCTTGAAGTAAAAAAAATATCCAATAAAACTCGTACAGCATTCCCTTTATAAGCATTTTGAATACATCGCATAAATAATGAACAAAATGCCAAATTGAATTCAAAGTTATCCTGAGAAATAGTAGTAAAATTTAATGAATAGGTTATCATGCAAAAATCAAACACGAATATTTATCTTCCCTTAAGAATATTACAAGATGTAATTATCTTTAAGTAACATTAAATTGGACATTAAAAAATCTTAATAAAATCTGTATCTGCAGCTTTTTTTTTCAACAATATAGTGTCAATAAGAATAATAAATAAAAAAAACGAGAAATCATTTTCTAAACTAACATACAATACAAAAACATATGTTTATAACTTATGAATTATCGAACTTCAAGAGAAAGCTTATCTTGAATGTTCAGGAAAAAACGACCTTTGCATATATACTCGTCACAGTAGCTGGTGCGTCTTATTGTAAGTGAAAATCATTACTTGCATTAATATTGGCAATGGATCAAAATGATAAGCCTTGGTCTTTGTTCTCCATCGCATATTAATCCATATTGTAAAAATATTGGTTTGAATGAGAATAAGGTTAAGGAGGTAAAGATGTAAGAAAAAATTCGTGTTAAATGCTTCAGTGATTTGCTTCATGATAACTACCATTATCTTCGGTTTGGTGCTTTTACGCACCTCCACTTTCATGTATTGCAGATAAAAGCTTTAATGAAAAATACAAATAACAAGAATAAAAGTTATAACAAAGGTTGTACTTAATTCGAATGAGCGGTCATGTTCAAAAGCCATGGATGAAAAATCGAGTTCATTCTCAACATATAACATCATTGTAACTAATAAATCATGATTCATTTTCTCCTATCCATTGCAGAGAGCGACTAGAACTTTTCTCTTTCCAATTGACCCATACTACGTAGTTCTCATTGATTCCATAAAAGCAGGGTGTTTTTTTTCCACTCGTTAATGACGATCAATAAGTAATGACGTACTTAACGCTTAATTATTTCGAGAACTTTTTTTTCTACATTTGATCTGCGCTATCACGAGGACACTAGACTTAGGTTACGTAAGTGGAAAGATGTCTTTATGAGAGTGTTAGAATATAGACCAATAAGAGACAAAATATTAGGTGGTCTAGGACTCACTAGAAAATTATTGGAAACTACTGAGCGCGGAGGTAATTCTTGAAGCAACAGAAATCGTAGGCGGACAGAGTCATAAAACAAAAAGGAAAGAATAGGGCTTGCTAATCAGCTGTAGATCATTGTCCTTTATAATTGAGCAATACCATCTTATTGCTCTTAACCTATCCTGTAGTTTGCTACTAATTACTTTATTTGCATCTCTAATTAAATTGATAAAAGTGAGTATTTAAAAAGGTAAGAATTAATGGTTCCTTTCATTCACGTTAGAACTCTGGTTAGCTTTCTTTCTCCTGGTTAATAAAAACACGTGTGTAGTGTGACGGAAAATATGTGGTAAGATCTTTTACCGCTATTATTAAAAGCTCCCACTCTAATACATTTTTCAGATTAGTATTTACACCAATCTTCAAATTATAATATACATATATACATACATACATACATATATATATATACATACATATTATATATATATATATATTTCAATCTAGATGCCTAGCTTACGATGAAGAACGTACAAAGGATGACAAGTTGAAATCAAATAATTAGCTGCCCGTAGATCAGCTGATAACAACGAAGATAAACCAATAGATAATATTGGTCATTTTTCAATGAAGACATCTAAAATTATCTATAATAATAATAATAATAATAATAATAATAATAATAATAATAATAATAATAATAATAATAATAATAATAATAATAATAATAATTACAATAACAATAAAATAATAACAAAAAAATAATTATAATAATTATAATAATAATAATAATAATAATGAAAAGCAACATGCCTTGTAGCCATGGCAATTGCAGTAAATAGATTATTTTTGAACAAATCGTTTTTTTTTTTAAATATTATTTTGACTTATCACAAATCACTAATGCTTAGGGCGCAGTGATTTAACAAATAATCAATCAACGGTTGAAGCTAATGCCTCTACACTATTTGATTAAAAAATCTGTAAACTAAATTAAAATCGAAAATATTTCGCACTTGTGGTATTGCTTTCCTTGAATAAGTTGGAATAGCTGCTGGTTCTGCTTTTTTTTTTTTTTTTTTTTTTAAATTTTAAGTTGTCAACAATAAAGCTTTCAAACTGTATCAGTTTTTTTTTTTACTTATTTCCTTATAATTTCGCAGTCTGCTAAGAATGCAGCCATCGTTATTTAAAAAAAAGGCTTTCATTCAGCCTTAATAATTGAGAGCTCAAAACAACTGTTATATTGTGTTGTAATGAGGTATCATATGTCGAGATTTAAACACCCCCCCCCCTTTCTTTTACACATTTTTTTTGTGATGACAAAAGTTTTATTATCCACAACCCTTGTCACTGTAAACAAATGCTCGGACCCTCTAAGGAAACTTGCCATTAATTTGTGAATACTGCGCATTGGGCAAAGCAATTTTGCAATCCCAACTCCAATTACAAACTTCGTGATTTGTCTTATTTTCTATCTGGTGTCGTTCACCTTTTATAATAATTCACTAGTTTCGCAAACAATGCAAAATTAATCCAGCCTGAAAATTTGAACTTGCGATAAATGCATTTGAATGTAAAATACTTAGTGAAGGAAACGACACGATGTGAAAATTAGCATTGCTAAATATGTTGCATGGAACTGAAAGACATCAACGGCCTCGCCCATCAAGGCAAAAAATAATATCCTGCTGCACGGGAAATACGCATAGATCCTCAACCTTACTTGGAATTTGTTAATCTGGCCTGGAGAATTTCAAGGCTATTTTTCTTCAGAAGACTGAGAATCTATCGCACAGTTGTTTGAGCAATCGACTTAATGAAGAAACCTTTGGAAAATCTATGAGCAGTTTCTTATAATAAATTATAATAAATTAGACTTCATCTTACTTTGTGTATATTCTTCTTTAGTTTTGAGAAATAATCAATTCTATAGGCCAAGTGAGTACCGATAAAATTAAATCTAGTGGGGGCGACTCCAGCTTAATGCAATTATACATCAATCTCAATATACTTTAAAGAAATAAATTCTGAGGCGTTTATAAGCTTGGGTATAAATATTACGCCTGCCTCTAGAAGAAGAGTTTCCGGTTTGTACGTAAAAGAGCCGTCCTCAGATACAGCATAATTATGCTGACATAAATGATTAGTCTATGCTTTGAGTTTCCAGCTGCTCATCTCATCCAAGTACCTCTCACGCATGACATCCCAAAGGAGCTTACATCCCTTTACAAAACTGATTGCACAGAGTCTTAATTAAACTATGATGAGATTTAAAAGTAGGAAAATATGTTTAAAGATTGGAAAGACATAGTTTTACATAGATCTATCTCGCCAGTTCCGACTGTTTTGCTTACTCTCAGTTTATGGGGGAGATGGAGGAGTAGGGAGGGAACTAAATAAAAAAAGGATGGTAAATGGGAAGCTGATTTCGGTGTTGAACCAAACATTTCCTGAAGAAAGTGACATTTTGATACCAGAGTGCATTGGGAGTGACTGTAAAATCACAGGAGACAAACATCCATGGTCAAATTAGGTTTATTGACCCTTCATACTGAGAACAAAGAAATTTGCAACATTGAAGAATTGCATAGTTCTTTAGCCACACTAATAAATCACAAACTATTTTCCACAAACTATACTTAACATGGGTTTAGTTTTACTCATTGGAAATTCAAAAACGAAGACTTTATATTTATACATACATTGTAAATACATTATAGGCATTGTTTACCTAAAAACAACCTTTTTCTATTACGCATACTTTGAAGAAAATGTAAAAAAAATTGATCGTTAAATGCCATAAGTCAGCACATTGGATTCATTCCGATTTTTGAGCAGATTGAGCCAAAGCAATAAAATGGGGTGTAGTAGTGTTTTTAGAAGTGTTGTTAAACACTACCCGTGAGAATTCTTCTTAATTAGTGCTGTTTGAGTATCAAACATTAAAATCCCATTTTACTTTGTATACTATAAATGTTGAAATCGCACCAACGACATATTCAACGAGGTCAGGTGATTTGTAGCAAACATAAAGGGTCAGATACATTAATGTATATCAATTAGACAGTGAAATACCAACTAACTTTGTCTTTGTTTTGGTGTCTGTTTGCATGCCTGCCTACCTTGCCGTATGTCAGTCAGTCAGTGTGTCTGACTTTCTGGGTCTCCCTTCTGTCTGTCTATCTGTCTGTCTGTATATATGTCTGTCTCTCTGTTTTTGTCTCTTTCTCCTCTCTCTCTCTCTCTCTCTCTCTCTCTCTCTCTCTCTCTTTCCCTCCCTCTCTATCTATCTATCTGTCTGTCTGTCCGACTACTCTGTCTGTTATTCAGTCTCTTCGCCTTCCCGGCTCTCTTTTTAAAAGTAAGTTAATCTTTCCACAACCTCTCTCCAAAACATGTATGGCATTACTCAGGTCTGTGATTTTTATTTTTGCTTTCCGAGTCCATTTCTAATTACGTTACGGCGATATCGAACGTCTGTACAATCGTAAGTCTCAAACCAAGCACGTGAAGCGCCCACACGTCTGTTACATTCAGAGTCAACGTTAACGACCAGAAGCAGTATTGATGGGTCCAGCGTATCGACGAATCAAACTCATTAGTTCTTTATCAAACACATAGCGGGGATATATCACATAGAACCTAGAATCTTTTATACATTATGTATATATAGTGCTTTCCCGTTGCAATGTAAACTAATTAGAAACAAGTGTGACAATAATAATAATAATAATAATAATAATAATAATAATAATAATAATAATAATAATAATAATAATAATAATAATAATAATAATAATAAAGTGCATTTATATAGCGCATATCCAAATGATTAAAATGCTCTATGCGTTTTACAAGAAAAAGAATAAGATAGAAGCAGGCTAGAAGGCCTGAACATACATACATAACATACAGAATGACGTACATAGCATAAAGAATAACATACATATTATATAAAAAATAACATGCATAACATACATTTGCTTAAGAATATGATACAAGTAAAACATCATCTACTGCCGGGAATACGTTGTGATGAATAAATGGTGTTTAAGCTGCCTTTTAAAGGTCTCTATGGAATCAGACTCTCTGATATATCTGGGGAGACGATTCCACATGGTTAGTACTACATAAGAAAATGATCGCTTGCCGTAGGCAACATAGTTTTTATGTGGTTTGACAAGAATTGTTCGGTCGTTAGCAGATCGTAATGACCGTGATGGTGTGTAAACTCTTAACATACCAGTTACGTATTCTGGTGCCATGTTGTTCAGGCACTTAAAACAAAAAAGACAGATCTTGTAGCAGATACGATCATTTATGTTCAACCAGTGCAGCTCTATCAACATTGGCGTAACATGATCTCTCTTACGCTTTAAGGTAATTAATCTAGCAGCATTGTTTTGAAGATTTTGTAGTCGTTGCAGGTGTTGTTTTGGCAGGCCTGCTAACAAAGAATTACAATAATCAATTCTTGATAGTATTAGTGTAGTTACAAGTGTTTTTGCAACATTATGGTTTATATACTTTCTTTTTGAGCTGATTTTTCTTACTTGAAAATATAAATTTTTACAGAGATTTGAAACAAAAGAAAACATTGACATATCTTGGTCTAATATAGCCCCGAGATTTTTCACTTTCTTACTGCATAGTACTTCATGTCCATTTAGATCAAATTTGATCACGGGCAAGCTATCGATGGATTTGCTGCACCCAAAAATAATTATGTCTGTTTTGTCTTCGTTTAGCTTGAGTTTGTTGATGTTCATCCATAAGCTGATATCTTGTATGCAGTGGGTGGTTGTATGTATAAGTTGGTGTATGCTCCATATAATTGGGTGCCATCAGCATAAAGGTGGTATCTTAAGTTATGTTTGTTTATAAGGGCAGACAGTTGTTTAGTATACATGGTAAAGAGAACAGGACCTAAAACTGAGCCTTGAGGGACTCCATATTTGAGAGGAAGATTTTGAGACGTTTCATTTCTCACTTTAACACAATAAAATCTATTGGTAAGATATGACTCAAATCACGTAAGCACTGTACCCGACACAAGAAACGACTTCTTAAGCCTGTCTAGTAGCAATAGTCCATTGCTTCAGTGTACAACCTCATTATTTTGATTCAAACAAGGCCTAGATGCTGGTAATAGTTTTTTCAAAACATTTGAAAGATCGTTTATATCCCCAATCTAAATTATTTCATGGAATGGCTAAAATCAACAACACAGTTTGTTTTTTATAATTAGGCCTTTAGGTGGTTTAAGGAAATATGAAAAATATAAGTTCGCTTAGTAAATGACATCCAGCGGTTTATTTTGTCAGATGTATGGAAAGCAGGATCATATAAAATAAAAATACCAATGAAAGATAACTGGTAGACTGGCAGAAATAATGATTTTAGAGGCAGGGATTGATAGATAGAGGAATAGATAGACAGAAATAAAAAGACTTGTTGGATCCCATAAAAATTTTATAGAAGTTTGGAAAGATAACAATGTCAGTATATATAGAATCATATTTCAATAAAATAAGGATGGGAAAAGTATCTTAATCTGTAAATTCGATATCGCGCCGCAAGTATCATGATAATTTCATCATAAATTATTCAAATTTGTTTATTTTTTCATGTTGGGCACACATTGTTACTGAACTAATTGCACTTTTGAAAGTCTAGGCCTTGATCGTTACAGTATAAACATATTTATCTTTAGAAAACTAGAATCGATCAAATAAAAGCGTGAAAGAAAAGCAATAAAAAAAAAAAAAACGTTCTCACTTAGACCATATTTTTATAGAATATATAACCTAGAGAGATAAATTTATTAAGTTCTACAAAAATTTTTAGGATTGTATAGGTACGGAGATAGATATCTCTCTCTCTCTCTTTCTCTCCCCTTACTCCCTCCCCCTTTTCCACTCCTTTCTTTATTTATTAAACTTAATTACAAGGCATCATAATATAAAAACCATCTCTTAGCTTGATGTAGGCTCTTGTACAAATTTGTAACCGCAACCACTTTTAAAGAGAAAACATATTGCTAACATGTATATAAACACAATATCTTGGTTTCAAATGAAAACATGCAAAAAGACAAATAACAATCATATTGTAATTTTTCGTCTTCATTCTTTGAGTAAGCCATTGTGTTTACTGTGGCATATTCGTATTTATCTAGAAGAATTCATTTATGTCCTAGCTCAAATGGATATTTTAAATAAGTCTTCTTCACAAATCAGATTACTGAGTAGATAACAGCAAAAGAGATTTACCCATATAATTTTAATCGTGAAGATCAATGATTAAGTCTTATCCTTTCTGAAAATACATAAAACTTCATCCCATTTATCCTCAACACAAAAGAATTTTACAAGATATACTGACAAGACAATAGGTACCAAAGAATATAATGTTCATATCAGACATGAATACTTTATGTCTATGCATATTGTGCACTTGCCTAAGTTCAAACTGCTTAAAAGTGGGCTATTACCTATAAAGTTTTTCCGATCAAGTTCTATTCTTGGGGCCATAACTTCATGATCAGCACTGTCTATAGTGTTGAGACCTTGTAAAGATTCTTGTTTAAAAAAGTAATTGAAGGGTTTTCTTTTCGTTTCGAGTTAGATCTCACATGTCAGTCAACCGGTGATAATCATGATAACTGACTCCAAAACACATTACAATATGGTGTCCGTTCAGAAATAAATCATGGCTGTATTTTGAGAGGGTATCCATAACCTTTCCTTCATATACCGTTATTTATTAGCTACTGCGAGAAACGACTCCAGACAATCTACTTTAGGAGAAGGTCAAGGTCAGCTGTGCCCTCCTCTACTCGCACCGTCACAGTGGACTCTGAACTGGCTTCCCCACCCACACCATCAGAGACATGCGACCAGTCAGAACAAGTAGTTCAGGATGACCAGGAACAGCCACTGTCCTTCCAGACGCAAGGCACGGATGAGAGACAGAGTCCGGAGTCACAGTCATGCATGATTGAAGGAGAGAAGCCAGAAAAACTCAATCAGGCTTGGTCAACAACTGCTACTGTGAGACCCCAATACATGAGTGCTAATAGGGAGCAAAAGTTGTGAAGTCACTTCCCTTTAACGAAACGTCGATCTGAAATAGTGATTTATATTCGATCAATGCTTGAAAAGACTGCTCCAAAAGTTAAAAAATATCATTAACGGCTTAAAACAATGGGTGTAACGTGTTGTGAGTAAAACTCACTAAGTTGGGCTCAGAATCTGATGCTACAGACCGGTTTCTCGGATTATTTTAAATCTTGAGTGGTATCACACTTATCTCCCTATTGGTACTTTTAAATCGCTTTTTTCTTTTACATTTTTGGCTATGATTGTTTCTACATCTGCATAAATGGCTTAATTGCATTATTTACTGAGTTTGAACTTTTCCTTTTACTACACCCAGTAGAGTATGTGGAAGATATAACAGAATTATAATTTCATAAAATAATATCTTCATGACCACATTATTTTTGACATTTTTAACGATAAGCATTTGTCAAAGTTACTTTAAAAAAAAAGAAAGAAAGAAGAAATAGATATATCGAGATATTCACAAATTTATTTATCTTTTACCATTGGTTCAAGTTAGCATCAATCATGAAATTAAAGGCATAAAAATCTTCGTCCAACTTATAACGGTGATTTATAAACAGAAAAGGAATGTCATTGAAGATGGATGAACACACATGTAAATGTGTCGAGATAATTTCTTTCCAAATTCTTTTCATGAAATGTGTATGTCACATCATTAATTTTTTTTTTTTAACATTCAAACTGATCAATACTTACTCTTGTCCTTTTCTTTTTTCTGCTCTTTCAAAAACTTTACCAAAACGCATGCAAGATTTTACTTAACGCTAATGTTTCACTTTATATTTTTAACTAAACGTAGAGCCATAGCTTCAAACCTTTAATAAAAAGTTTAAACTAGTTTTAAAGCTGACAAACTTATGTTTAAATCTTATCACTTCAAACAATATTTTTTGCGCAGCCAATCGCCAAATTTCGGCTCGTGGTGTGGATCACCGTGTGCATGAGACGCCTGCTTGTAGAGATAATCCGACTGAGTGGGGAGAAGACACTGCGCTCTGCTACAGAGCTACAGTGGATGGCAATCTACGCCGAAAAACACGATGCTAGTCTAGCTTTTAACAAACACCTTTTCTCTAGAGACAGAGTGAGTGTTTTCAACGATAATTACTGGGGAAGACAAATGAAAATAAAGTTATATAATATAGAAGCAACGGAGAGATCAAGAAAGTCTAATGTAAAATCATTTAGAGGTACTTGTTCTCGACTGGCGATATAGGTTAAAGAGCGATAAAGCTAATTAGAAAGGCAGAGATAAGCAATACTTACTTAGTTAGATAGATAGATAGAAAGAAAGATAGATAGATAGATAGATAGATAGATAAATAGATAGAGAGATAGATAGATAGATAAATAGATAGATAGATAGATAGAAATAGAGAGAGAGAGAGGCAGAGAGAGAGAGAGAGAGAGAGAGAGAGAGAGAGAGAGAGAGAGAGAGAGAGAGAGAGAGAGAGAAAGAGAGAGAGATAGAGATGGATAGATAAATAAAAACAGGGAAAAGATGATGAAAGATAGAGTGATAAGCTGCTTAACAGAATGCGATGAGAGGTAGATAGAGACAGAGTGAGAGAGATAGATAGTTAGACTAAATTAAAAAGGACTGAATCTTAGAAGAGAAAGATAGCGAAAAAAAGAGAGCGATTGACAAATAGAAATAGGGAGGCAGTATGCACATTCTGGACGTCTGTTGGTAGATGTGCAAACCTTCCCGAATGCTCATCTTGCAGTTATGTTCTTGGTTCGTCTTTTTTACTCATAGGTGATGGCCCATGTTCCTTTTTGGGCTCAGTGTCTCCTGGCTATTCCCCCAGTTGAGAGAACCGAGGCTCACTGTCGGAAACTGCATGCTTTGCTGAGAGGTCTGCGAAGTTTCGATAAGTTCACAGATGAAATTCAGATGGCTCTGTGCAAGGCGTTTATTCTAGAGAGGTAGATAATATTAAATCGCACCACAAATTTTGACAACATAAGCATTGTAAGCATTTGAATTCAAATCATAACTGGTTATTTCTATGACCTAAAGATTATCTTAAGTTTCATGTAAAAATGTTTAATTATTGTTCTTGTTCTTTCTGTTGTTGTTGTTGTTGTTGTTGTTGTTGTTGTTGTTGTTGTTGTTGTTGTTGTTGTTGTTGTTGTTGTTCTTCTTCTTCTTCTTCTTCTTCTTCTTCTTCTTCTTCTTCTTCTTCTTCTTCTTCTTCTTCTTCTTCTGCTTCTTCTCCCTCTTCTTCTTTTTCTTCTTCTTCTTCTTCTTCTTCTTCTTCTTCTTCTTCTTCTTCTTCTTCTTCTTCTTGTTCTTGTTCTTCTTGTTCTTGTTCTTCTTGTTCTTGTTCTTCTTCTTGTTCTTGTTCTTGTTCTTCTTCTTCTTGTTCTTCTTCTTCTTCTTCTTCTTCTTCTTCTTCTTCTTCTTCTTCTTCTTCTTCTTCTTCTTCTTCTTCTTCTTCTTCTTCTTCTTCTTCTTCTTCTTCTTATGCTTCATGTTCTCCTTTTGTCCCTTCCTTTTCCTCTTCTATTTTTACTTTCTCTATCGTAACGAGAAATCAGTCCGTGATTTTTTTAAGATGCCTACAACTCTACACTTGAGACTTGACACAGATTTTCTCATAAATGGTTAACATGAAATAAAAGATAAAAAGGTTACAACTTGACAGGATACAACAAATGTGCATTAAGGTAAGAGTCTGAAAAAGGTTAATGCGGTTTTCACTTCACTGTATTGGATTATCATGTACAATTATTCAATATGAATACACCTGGTTACTCCGGAACGATGGAGCACTTGAGTGTTACATAGTTGTGACATTTTACGGATTGCGCTCCACTTTTTTCTAAACTTTATATATATGTTTGATATTTGCATTAAACTCAGTGTAATTTTATGTTGTACGTAATGTTATAATTACATCAATGAAACATAAAAATTAGTTTGGCTGGAAAGAATTGAAAAATAAAGATGTAATTCAGCACTAAATAATTATGTTCTATTATTTATAATAACTTTACACTCGGAAAAAGTTTTGAAATCGCCTTTTTAAAGTAGAAAGTTTAACTTTTTTTTTTCGGCTCTAAAGAGTCACGTACGTTTTGGGTTTTCATTACAATTATCAGCAGCGTTAACTTCGTTACCTATAACAATACCATTACTTTCACAAACACTAACTATTATCATTATTGTGTTTATTTTCATATACAGTCATTAATATCATTATTTTGTATTTACTTTTATAAATTGTCATTAATATAGTCATTAATATCACTACTTTGTATTTTTTGTATGGGTCGTTTTAGTCTGCTTTTTCTTGTTTCATTTTTTTTCTTTTTCAATTCTCTACCAAGAATGTCAGTTTCAAATTTCTTTACATAATGATTCTTCACAGAGTAGAGGAAGGGAGAATCGTCTTAAAGAACGGTCATGTTGGTCACAACTTCTATTTCATCTACTCGGGCTCTGTGTTCGTGAACCAGGAGGATGAGACCAAACAGGGCAGGGTGTTTTCCAGAACGGTAGCCACCCTCTCCCGTGGAGACTCATTTGGGGTAAGACATCTAAAGGGCGCAAGGTTCGAAACAGGCTTTAAGAGAGAGAGAGAGAGAGAGAGAGAGAGAGAGAGAGAGAGAGAGAGAGAGAGAGAGAGAGAGAGAGAGAGAGAGAGAGAGAGAGAGAGAGAGAGAGAGAGAGAGAGAGAGAGAGAGAGAGAGAGAGAGAGAGAGGAAGGTTAGGGAAGAGATATAAGGCTGTTAAAGAAATGAAGGAAAGTAAGCAAAAAAGAGTAAAAAGCAATAAACATAATATAAAGAATAATTTTTCAAAATTAGCGATTATAATAATGAGTATGATTATTATTTGCTTAACGATGATTTCTCTTTCGCTTTTGCCATTCAAATTATTTCCCTTTCTTTCTCCTCTCTGTTTATCTATTTTCCTTTTCCTTTTTTTTTTCCTCTTCAGGAACTGGCCCTCCTCCAGGACATTCGCCGCACGGCTACAGTGTCTGTAAGGGAACGCTGCGAGCTGCTTATGGTTGAAAAGGATGTTTTTGCCTCCGTCTGTCCGCGCATCTTCGACAAAGAGTTGGCAGAAAAGCATGCCTTTATTAAGTAAATCGTCATAGCAACTAAAATTTGGTCAATACGTTGTTATAAGTCATGGAATTATGATTTTTGTTTGAAGCTACCAGCTTAATCAGTGCTATCTAAGTATGATAATCTCTAACTGCACAAGTTTTGAAATTTTCAATTGAAAATATAATAGTTATTTTGGTTACTTTTCTAATCTGTAACATCTAAAATTTGGCTGGACCAAATTTGTAAAGAACTAAAATGACTAAGACATTACTGCGGAATATCAAGCTGAGAGAGACAGCTCTATACAGATTAACAATTGTACAAAATTACTTTCTACACTTTACATGAGGAAATAATTAGTTTTGATCAATAAATTAAAAAAACAAAAACAAGAACTCTTTCAAATTCATTTAAAATATTACAAAAAAAAACCTCTCATCATGGAAATAACGCTGCTAGGCACGATGCTAGGAAAATGAATAGTAAAGAAACATAACATATAATAGATGCAATTTACAAATAATGCCAATTTCTCAAAATGAAATGGCTGTACTATCAACTGCGATCTTCTACGAATTGTACAGTTTTTTTGTATTTATAAAATTAATGCCATGTGTTATGTTAAATCGTGTTTTCCTCCGAAAGAAGTGTAATAAAAATCAGTTTTATTTCATTAGCATACTGGGCTTGTGAATCAATCACATCTCCCATACCTACACAATCTAACTGTTAAAATTTCATTGATTTTATTGTGTAAGCAAGGATTAATTGACGCCAGAAACTTAGATTAAGCATGAGTAATTTTCCTTTACTATTTGTATCTTCACACGCTTAGCTCTTATATATATATATAATAGCCAGAGTATTACTCAGTTTACAAAAACGAATAATGAGATTTTTTTTACTGATCGATTTTGCTAAAAAGAGACAACGAAAAAAAAAAAGAGAAAGAGAAAATCATTTAATGCGTTACAGGAACGAAAAGAGTGAATGATAACAATCGAGAGAGAGAGAGAGAGAGAGAGAGAGAGAGAGAGAGAGAGAGAGAGAGAGAGAGAGAGAGAGAGAGAGAGAGAGAGAGAGAGAGAGAGAGAGAGAGAGAGAGATATGTCAGATTCTTAGTTTATTTGACACACGATTGGTTAGGCGGTGGTTGGATTCTTTGATTCTTTCAGAGAAAAATTATAATACCCTCTGAGACGTGCATTTGAACCTACTGATTAAGATAGTAAACAACATTTAACTATAAATCTAAAAATCACAAAATTATTGCCATTTTTTTGATAGATTCTTTGGTTTATTATGATGAAAAGACTAAGCTAAAACAGAGAAATAGAGAACACGTAGCTGTGAGACCTCGAAAGAGAGTGGATCACAAGATATGATGGAGATCACCATGTCCTACTCGCAGTCGGTCGATGTAGAGGAGGTGGTTCGTTCCCTCAAATATAATACTTGATATTTTCTTTGACATACTTTTGTATGTACAATTGGATGTACTGATCACGAGACTACTAAATATTGCTTAGCGCTTAAACCGTTGGCGATTAATCATAGCAACAAATGTCTGTCTAGGTGCGTCTACTTCTCTGATAAATTATTATACACAGACCTATCTCTTAAGATCACCGCCCACAAAAGATTTTGTAATAGAAGTTATGAAATCAATCAATCACCGTGTCTCGACGCACTTGTGTAAAAAAACAGAAAACAAAACAAACCGTAACACATCTAAAAGACTAACGAACAGATGAATAATCTATAGAAACCATTAGCATGTCAAATCAAATGTCAAAAAGGCTTGACTTTTTATTTTCCCATAGGAGCCTTGATCTTTTCTCTTCGAGTTACTGGAGTCCGGAGGCGATACATGCTCTCAGCATGAACTCTCAAATACAAGAGGTAAACAAAAAAAAACAGAAAAAAAAAAAAAAAACAACAACTGAAAAATGTCACTTTGAAATAATATAGCTGTTTAAAATGTTATGTCTTTTCCTTCTTTCCACGAATGCTTTAAAGAGGATTTTGAGATTTCGAAATGCTAAATATAAACCAAAGCCAATGTATTTTGCTTTCATTTATGAAAACAAGAAGTATAACCTTGAAAAATACGACTGGCCGGCATAATACATGTATAAAACTAAAATCGAGGATTTTTGTACTAGCTTCGTTCAAGTTTAATGAACTTGAAAAAAAGTGTAATAAAACAGCAAACTTATGCTAAAGAAAATAATATGCATAAGCAAATAAAGAGTAACTAAGTATTGATTTTTGAGTACCACACATCTCCTTAATTAACATCTGAGGTATTGGATATTTACATAGAGCTAATCAACCAAAATGTTAAATTGAAAAGGATGTATAATGCTTTCCTTTCATAATTGTAACATGATTTTCTTATGTCTTAAATTGAAGGCTCCAAATTAAATAACTGAGCAAGGAATATTTTTCTTACTAAATTTCGTTCGTCATTCTATATGGAAGTTTTTTTCATAATTTCTTTGTTTAATTTCATGCCAGTTCAATTTGAAAATGAAGAGGTATTTAAAAACGTCTAAGTAACATGTTTATTTTTTGTTATTTTTTTTGTTATTTAAATATTGTATCCACAGTACAAGATCAACAAAATCATTGTAGGGGATAGCTCTTTAGAAGATTGGATCTACATCTGCATGTTTGTAAGTATGAATACACCAAGGCCTTTATGTGCTCTTTGTAACATGTTTCCATCATCAGTTTAATAATCCAATGAAAAGTTAGTTCCGACATAACGATCTTGTACATACATGTATAATCAAAGGATATTCGTTTTCGTTGTTTAAGAAATCTAAATGTATTCGCATAACAATGCGACGGTTACTTCAGTTTCTCAAACTACTGGACTTGAGATCAGCCCTTATTAAACGAGGAAAAAGCAAAAAACAAAAAAACAAGTAAAAAACAAAATAAAACACCTAACGTGCACCACTTTGCTTATAGAAATAAATACACACTGACCCTACCCCCCTATAAAAATATCATTTAACTTTTTTTCAGTCAAGATTCTCTACATGCATAATGTAATTCCGATCTGTTTGAAAAAAACAACAACCCAAACAACCCTTTTTTCTGTAGAAACAACGAATAAAAAAACAATTAATGAAAAACTAATAGAAGTAGAAATAGTTGTAGTTGTTACAATATTATTGTTATTATTATTATTATTATTATTATTATTATTATTATTATTATTATTATTATTATTATTATTATTATTATTATTATTATTATTATTATTATTGTAGTAGTAGTAGTAGTAGTAGTAGTAGTAGTAGTAGTAGTAGTAGTAGTAGTAGTAGTAGTAGTAGTAGTAGTAGTAGTTGTAGTAGTAGTAGTAGTAGTAGTAGTAGTAGTAGTAGTAGTAGTAGTAGTAGTAGTAGTAGTAGTAGTAGTAGTAGTAGTAATATAATGATATTAAAAAACAACAACATCATCATAATTGTACAAGCAATAATAATAATAATAATAATAATAATAATAATAATAATAATAATAATAAGAAGAAGAAGAAGAAGAAGAAGAAGAAGAAGAAGAAGAAGAAGAAGAAGAAGAAGAAGAAGAAGAAGAAGAAGAAGAAGAAGAAAAAGTGCGTTTGGGGGACAAGGAGAGATACAGATATAAAGATAGACAGATATATACAGAGATAGAGAGAGAGAGAGAGAGAGAGAGAGAGAGAGAGAGAGAGAGAGAGAGAGAGAGAGAGAGAGAGAGAGAGAGAGAGAGAGAGAGGCAGACAGACAGACAGACAGACAGGCAGTCCAACAAGACAATCTCTAACTATAATTATGTGTTAAGACGAGATAAATAAAATAATAAAAAAAAACTCTTCCTGGAATATTTTTCAGGGGAAATGCCAAGTGATTCGCGTTCTCTCTTTGAAGAAGGCAAGCCCTGAGGGTGAACAGCCAAGAAAGGAATCTGATGTGGTGTTGTCTGAGGAGATCCTGCAGCTTCTCGCTTCTGCCACAGGTTTAAGAAATGTTGATGCCCTAACAAACTAATGCTTTATTGTAGCTTTAGACTACCTGAAAGCATGAATTATAAAAAAAGAAAGTAAAATCTCATGATGTATAAGCTATTTTAACAATAGTCTAAAATTAAAAGAACCCTTTTGAACCGAAAAGGTTGAAGGACTCACTGAAATTTGTCCGTAAATAAGACCGTTCTATAGTTGTATAATGTCTTTTTTTAATATGCCGATTGATCTGAACACAGAAAACAGATCTAATAAGTGGTACGCTGAAAGAGAATCCAATGCCATGATGCATTCTAATCCTCAATCTTATCAGAACATTAGCCACGACTGCTTATAATTCAGTAACATCTTTGCTAAAGGTAGAAAAGAAAGGAAGGACAATACATGTAAGTTTTATTTGTGCAGACTGGCTTAAGGACTTTTCATAAAGTAACATTTCGCTATGAATTTTCATTATTTTCTGTACGAGCTATCGATACCATCGCCCCTTAATATTTGCAATTTCACATGCTGTCTCTTATGGAACAAACATAACTTCTTCTCTTGTATATAAATAACGGGGAATGATTAACATTTTCAATTTTGTCTTTCAATTTCATGCGCAGTAATTTATAAATCTATTTTCGAGATAAACATTCATAAGTTCCATATTAATTTAAAAAAAAATAGCGGTATACTATGTATTGATTTTTTTGAACATGTGCTTGATGTGTTTTCGCTACACAGGAAAAAATAGTGTGTGTGTTGGTGTGACCGCTGATTCTTAACAACCGGAGAACATTAGGGGACCAGGCTTTATTTCAGATCTATCATAAAGAGTACTTAAAATAGCAAGTCTTTATTCACGGCACATGGCTGTCCTAAAATATTAAATATTCAATCTTTTCAAATCGTGTACTCTTGCTCTTCAGAAATTATAAACGCAGAATGCTTAGAGCCAGTAAATAAGGTGATATACTTGTTATTGCTTTCTCTCCCTATTAACTCAGACATGTAAATACTCACTCTTCACTCAAATTGCCTTATGTTCTCCAACCCATCCTTTCCTCCAATCTTCGCTCTAGTTTATCCCCTCTTGAATTTCAACGCTTTTATTCCATTTTTATTCGATGAAATAGCGTTAACGACTCCGGCCTTCTCGTGCCTCTAAAAAGGTCCTATCAGTAATCGCTGTTCTGTCCTCTGTCTCGGCTAGGCCAGGCCACCGCGGGAGAACCTTTGGATCGTGGAGACTCCAAGGAGAATCTTCTTTCTTCCCTTCAGCTGGATTACGTGCGGACTTCCAAGGTTTGACTATCTCAAAGTAGCAAATATTTCATGATAACACGACACATAATAGGCAATGCTTTGCGAACCATGACAACAGCACAACTTATTTGTGATTTGATGTTAGACGTGTTTATTTTTATTCACTGACACAAGCCTTGGAAAGAAAAACATTACTGAGGCATTCTAACCGTATGAATCGTTTCAATTTCGAATATATTAAAGTAAGTATGGAGAGCAATAAAGTATGGAACTTATTTTTACAAGTATCATTAGACGCCATTAAATTAAAAAAAAAAAAATTAATCATACATTTATATTAAAAAAAATGTTTTGAAGAATGCCTAGTGCAAAAGAGTCCTTACAATAAAAAGAGGAAAGACTATTTAAGTTTTAAAAATCTACCTAATAAAGAGCAGATAAGTTATCTTGTCCACTGATCTTCGAGTGTTATTTTCAGAGGTCAGCAATTGAAAAGTATTCTCTCTCTCTCTCTCTCTCTCTCTCTCTCTCTCTCTCTCTCTCTCTCTCTCTCTCTCTCTCTGTCTGTCTGTCTCTCTCTCTTCCTCTCTCTCTCTCTCTCTCTCTCTCTATCTAACTATAACGAAATCCTAATATCATAAGTCAACACCTTTAACGAAAAATCTTGCTTTAAGTCAACTAATTTTCTCGGTCTCGAGGACTTTATCCAGATACCACTATGTAAATAAAAACAAAAACAGTACTTTCATTGGTTGGCAAATTCATGGCATAGTCTTGTTTCCCATTTTGGCTTATTGGAGGACAAAGATCAAACATGTTTCAACAAGACATTAACTTTATAGGGGCGAAATCATAAAACATTCAGAAATCATAAATTTCTTTTTTTTTTTTTTTGACTCATTGAACTAGAAACTGTACCTTGACAGTGGCAGGGACAGGGCTCAGCAGAGGGCACTCACCGGTCTGAACGACGCGACCACTCTAACGGCTTACATTCAAGGACAGCGGGAGATGGGCAAGACAGATCTTGTTTACCTAAATGTCGGAGTGCTGGAGGCAGGAGACACCTTTGTAAGTACTTAGACAAGCTTTATAAGCTTCAGTGACATTTATAATTATAGTGGCACACTAGCCAAAATTTCATCAAAGGCTGTGAGATTTTAAAACTTGACCTGGTTCACTGCCTGAAGAGTTAAAAACTCTATTCCTTGTCCTTACTCTGTGGGCCTTATGAACTTTTATGAATTGGTGATATCAATTAAATCCTTTATGGTATTGGTTATCCAAGTAGTCCTTTTCCAGCGGATTGGATAGATTCAGGCAGTGCGGTGATGATACTGTGGTCGCCCACCTAGGCCAAAACTTAAAGGGTACATCTGAGATCAAGTTTTCTCATACATGGCAATCTTTCAATGTAATATGGCACCAGATTGAATGTACACGTAAACCATTGTGGCGGATACTCTATATGGACTGAAGCTAGTGATTTTCTACGGTATCTGTTCTTTCCAGGATCTACCATCCCTCCTGGAAATCACGCCAAATGTCAGTAGTGGAACCAGCTCGCTTATGCTAGTCAGTGGTGGTGCCAGGCTTGTTAGAATCAAGAAAGCCGCTTTCCAAGATCAAGCCTCACAGCAAGCTTTGGACAACGCGCGGACATTGGCCAGCAAGCAAGCGTAAGATCTAGAGTGTAGAATGTCTGAAGAAGGACCGATAGAATTTCTCTTATTCTTCTACTGAGTTTATACTAACTACATGTACATACATGTAATTATATTGGACATTTTTAGATTGTTAGCCCCACCTTCAGATATAGAATGATGCTTTCACGAGGTTGCAGATTTGATAATTGGCCATTCTTGTACCTTACGAGTTTTACTGATGGTATTTTATGCATAAGGAGATTGATGTATTCTGATAGATTAACCAAACGACTCGGAATAAGTTAATCTGAATTCACGAGTACTTGAATTTCGATCCCCTTAGGCAACTATTATACCTGCTTTAGTGTGGAAAAAAATCATTTACAGGTATCGCATTTTATCGATACTGTTTTGTTGTTCAATGTGCAAATGCAATGACCAAGATATGTTTTACCCCTAGAGGTTTACAGTAAAACCATTAAAATTTCTTAGAAAGTAAAAAAAAAAAAGAATAGCCCCATCACCAATCCTTCCACTTTCTTCTTCTCAGAAATCCGACGGAAAAGTCTATACTCGAGTCTTACAAAACGAAAATCGCGTGGGAGAACTTCAAGGCGTCACTCGTGCATGAAGTCAAACATCAGAAAAAGATGCGTTATCAACCTCTTTATCGTGCAGACTTTATTTTTGAGCATGTTACTAATGATACATTTCAAAAGCATCGTTCGCAATCGGCCCAAGGACAGAAAAATTCAAAAATCATATCGGCCCTCCAGAGTATACATGACGATGGTGAGGAGATCCGCCGCCAAAGCATCGCCAGGAAGTCTTTGACAGGACGTTGGGTAAAAAGCAGGCCTACTCCAAGCGTCATCTTCCAGAGGAAGAAAAGTCTTACCCTGGAGGATATGAGGTCTGGCAATAAAAAAGAACTGGTCATCAGTCGAAGACAACCCAGTGGCTTCAATAACAGACGAAGAATCAGCAAAGATGAGAGACAAGGAAACTACTAGTAACACTGCGGCAAATTGAAAAAGAAAAAAGTTCATCTCTCTGGACTTTCTCTCACAGCCAAACGTTTGGTTTAAAACGGTTTTAAAGTCACCTGGTTAAGACATGCGCAGAGTTCATGGTTGTGCTATCACATTTCATTGGTTTACTGCAGCTGTCTAGACTTTAATTTTAAGAGTTGTGAGGCAACAATGAAGTAAGAAATCATGCAGAGGATGGTCTTGATTCAAACAGAAAAACAAAATGACAACCACTTATCTACAGTTAAAACTTGAAAAACAATGCTTCATTAGTATGAGAAACGCCAACTGTCTCTCTTTTTTGTAAGAAAAATTATACATGTACAATAGTCAAAGATTTTAGCCTTTTTACATGTGTATAAATCTAGCAGTCCGTGTTTTGAATTGCAAGTAAAGATACTGATGTCAATCTGAGAGGTTTGAATAAGTTTTGGTAACCCTTTACAGTTGAACTAAAAGGAAGAAAATTCTTCAAACTGTCCTCAAACCCAAGCCAATTTTTGTTATAGATTTAATTTACCCCTGGCCCTACATTTATTTTGAATTAAAAAAAAATAATTAATGGAATGTACATAAATTATAAAACTTGTTTTAAATCCTTTCAGATATAATGTGATTAAATTTTTTTTTTCAAATTTTCATAATTTCCTAAGAAGAATATCAATCTTTTCACATTGAACCAGTTGCAGCACTTCTAGTAAGCTCTGAATAAGTGGTTCAAAGGGTACATATTTTCAATAAATGTCCCATAAACGTGTATAGAAGCTTCCATTCATCCAAAACATGGAGGAAAGTGTGGAAAAGGTATTGGAAAACAAGACATACATTGTATAATGTAACATATTAACACTGGATGCTGTAAATCATTAAGCACTTTCACAGGATAAAGTGATGAGAAAAGATTTATCACATATGCTAAACATATACAATAGCTTATGGAGGAACTTTTTTCAAAACTGCCAGAATATATGGTAGAAACACAACAGAAATTTGAGAAGTTGGAGCACTTTTACGACAAATAATTTATATGTAGTTAGATATATCCAATAAAATTCTTGTTTGATAGCATTTGTGTGCAAATGTTTAAAATGCCTAAGATTTGGAGCAAATCGAATCCAGTGATAGTTTGTTAAAAAATATCATTTTAAGTACATATACCATTGACAACATATTGCTTTGAACAACTTGCAAATTTCTATTTTCACCTTTTCATGGCATGGCCTCCTATAACAGAATTACTTTGAGAAAGCTAGACTAGAAACCAACAAAAATTAGCATTACAAAGAGGATGAAATTCATAAATTTTCGACAGTTCTAGAAAAAATGAGGCACACGACTACAGCTTGACAAAAAAAGGATGCCTTTTTCAATTTCCAATCTATCAGCCTGTTTCATTCAACATGTATATGAAGCAAACTTGGATCATCATGAAAGCTGGGGTGTTAATATTCGTCTTCCACAAGTCATTGCTACCAAATAAAGGAAGATGTATTATAAATGAATATAATTAACAATTTAATCTTCATATTCTTCCTCTGTATTCTTTCTTGAGTTTGCCCAATGATGAAATAAAAAAAAAAATTTGCTCTTGTTCTAGTTTCAATGAATGTTGTTGTGCAATTTGGTGCCTACTTAGTAACCTATAACTTCTCCTCCAGCATTGCTTTTATCTGTGTTGAACTGTGGAACTTGATATTAAAAATACATGTATTTTAAGGAATAGGTCTCTCTACACAATCATACAATGGAGTGCTGCTAATTTTTAATCATTTGCCCATTTTAGGATGTTATTTAGGACGTATTTCTTGTACTTTTTTTTAGGAGAACTTTGTTTTCTTCAACAGATAATGTACTTGAGTTGGTGGCTGTGTTTTAATAAGCCCTTTATAACCAGTCAAAAGAGGCTATGACATTTTTGCCAAGAAGCCTATGTTTGTAAGAAAATTTTCCATCAGGTCATCCCTGACTCCAAAACAAATGGATAGGAGAGAAGTTTGACAGTCACTTGTGTCACTCTCTAAAAGTGCATTGCCTGCCTCATAACTAAATGTGCCTCAAACAGCTTTATAGTTTATTCCTTTAAAAAGAAAAAAAAACATAATTAAAAGACGAAATAAAATCCCAGTAAATAATTTATTAATTTCCAAAAATAACAATAATGACAACAATTATAACAATTACATAATGCTTTAAAACTGCACATAATACTGACATTAGAAAGCTTATGATGTAAAAGAATATTGCACAAAGGAGTATGATGTGATTCTAAACCTTTGGAATAAAACTCATGCAAAAATCTGCAGTACAGAGCTTTATGATAATATCATTGTAATCAGATAATAACCTAAACACTGCAAAAGCAAATTATGTCTGCAATGCATGAAAAAAAATCGTGAATAAATTTTCAAATGACCAAATGCTGATAGCTTTTGATTAAAATTACTCTAGACTCGAATCCGTAAAAACCAGATTGTCTAACTGACAATTTTAATAACAAGTCTTATATGACTTTATCCTTTCATCTCAAAATATCAAAGTTCAAAGTCTCAGCAGACACATAGGATCCTGGTAAGAGATAAGCCTAGCTCAAGATCTCCATCTAATCTTGAAATTGAAGCTTGTAGTTTAACTATCCAGATCAAATCATGCAACATTTTTCTGCTGTTCAGTAGGCTCACCTGTGGTTTTCTCAGAGAACATACTAGCCTATCAGTAGCCCACAGGTAACAAAAATATGTTTGAAACCTTTGTTTCCTAAAATTTCCAAGGTGTTATCTTAAGTCATTACTTCTCACACTCCGTACAAATTCTGCTTAACAGGGATAAAACAAGCTGAAAGGAAAGATAGTAGGAGGCAAAAGAAAAGGCATGGAAAAAAAATTCAAAATAATATAGATTAAAAAAAAACAACATAAAATTCATGTCACATTTTCTATTTTTTTTCTCAGTTCCCTGACTTTTTGTAATATTTGAAGCCATGAGATCTTTTGTGTTATTCTCCTTTGTGATAAAGCTTGATGTCTAAATCAATTGTATTATTGAAACAAAATATTTACTTCAGCACAAGTTCTTTCGGCCAATATGTACAGAAAATTCCTTTTTCACTTTGTTTAATATCTGGGCAAATATTTCAATTATGATTGCATATCCCGAGCTGAGACTTACCGAAAAAAAAAAAACTGGCCTCAAAGACAAAGTTAAAATCCAGAGAATATTGTAGAATTTGAATGCAATCCCTTCAAAATCAGTTTTCATGATGTTTTCACGTATTTCAATAATTTGTGAATGCACTTTTTTTTGTTAATTTTTATTAAATTATTAAAATGCTACACACACACACATTGCATGCAAAAACAAATCTTGATTTCTGCAATAATATATATATATATTATTACTTAATATGCATCTAGATATTCTTTATTGATTGCTTAAAAAAATTACTTTGTTAAATAGTTAGGAAGAAAACTTTACAACACTTTCAAAAGAATTTGATACATTTTTTATGCGTTTGTAAATATCAAATAGAAAATATGTTACTCTGTTTAAGGTAATGAAGAAATACAAGATAAATTTTTTCTCAAAACTTAATGTGATAAATAAACTCATATCTGTGTATTAAAATGGTAAAAGAATCTTGACTGATGCGGTAATATATATAAATTATAACCTCCTATGCACCCAGTTATTCTTCATTAATTGGTAAAAGAAATTGCTTTCCTACAAAATTAAGGAGAAAAAAAGTAAAAAGATATTATTTGAACATTTTCTCCTACAAAAAGCAGATTTGAGAAGAATACAAAATCTTATCATGACAGTATGAAATTCTAACTTTTCAAATCAAACTGATAGAACTAAAGAAATAGTTAAAAGGAACATATGATGGTCTCAAAAGAATTTGATAATTTTTTTTTCATATGTAAATATCAAATAGAAAATCTGTTACTCTGCTTAAAAAGTAGTGAAGACAATCCAGACAAATTTTCTCTCGAATCTAAATAGGATATTCAAATAAACAAAATAATCAATAATCAAATTAACTCATATCTTAGTTATTATTCAAATGGAATACCCACCTCACACAAAAACAAATTCAACTGATGTGGTAGTTATAACCTACTATGCATCCAGTTATTCTCTATTAATTGCTTAAAAAATTACCTTCCATAATAATTAAGAAGAAAAAAGTGAAATGATATTATTTGAACATTTTCTTCTACAAAGAACAGCTTTGAAAATAACTTAAAATCTTTTCATGGCAGTATGAAATTCTTCTAACTTGTAGCTTAATATTAAATTGATAGAACCAAAGAAAAAGTTAACATGAACATATGATTTGTAAGCTTGTATTGGTTTCAAAAGAATTTGATACAATTTTTTTCTGCATTTGTAAATATCAAAAAGAAAATCTGTTACTCTGCTTAAGGTATCAAAGAAAAACAAAATAAATAGTTCTCTTGAATCTAAAAAGGATAAAGAAATGAACATACCATTTGACAATAAGATAATCTTGATTGCAATTTAAAAAAATGAAAAAATTTTAAAGGACTTGTCATATTATACCATTGCATAAAGTCAGGTTCTTCTTGAATAAAACTGACTGTGAGATGTACTAAAAGAATGTTAAATTATTTAAAGCTAAAAAATTGCATCACATATTTAAGGCCACACAGTTCATGGTATGGCTCCATTTTAAATCATTGGAAGGAACTAGGAATGAGCATTAGAGCTTAGTTTGAGCTTTGGCTTTGATTCTTGTTTGCAGCAATGACCAAGCCTTTTCAATCTGGAATGAGTGTGTGGCAAGAAGAAAACCAAATTAGATGTTATTTCTACAATAATGATGATGCTGTCTTGTCTGGTATGAAAAACTTAGAAAAAGTAGAGTTTAGTTGGAGAAGGAGCACCTTCACAAAACAATCTGTAGAGTCGTTTCCAGTTCATAAACTTCAAAAACTAGTTTTATGACAAAACAAGTTTCCAAATTATGTAGTGCAATCTTGCGTTTGCAAGAGAATCTATCATCTTTATTTTTTCCTTGTGCATTCCACATTTGACCATGTTGATATTGTAGGAAATCATATCCTTTAAAAGTTAAAAAATAAAAAAGCAAAAACCAAAAAAAAAACCAAAACTAAACCTATACAATTGAAAAATACATATAACTTTTAATAAAAAAAAATCTATTTTACCTCTTTTATTTCCAAATTGACGATTATGAAATAGAGTGTTCATAAGGTCTCTGAAACTCATGATTTCTCTCATATTTTAACCATTTTGTCCTCTAAGATCATAGGTTTCTTCTTAAAAATTCTATTTTACTGGTTTCCCAAAATCATATCTCCCATTATTTTTTTTTTATTTTCAAGTTTGCAGAAATGAGATAGAGCAAGAAACACACCTGTCTATCTGTGATCTGTGTGTCCCACTGAGTGCAGAATGCCACATTAGTTTTTTGTAGGCGCTCTGAGTTTGACATCTGGGAGTCAATGCGTTTCTCTGCATCATCCTGGCTCAAGCCATTCCTTGTTATTATCCGATTCACAGCCTTGAAGGAGGAAAAAAAATTGAAAACATAGATTGGATGTAAAAATGAAATGGAAATGTGGATGAAAAAGTTCAACTGATATTCAATCACCTCAAAAATTGAAAACAGATGCACAATGTGTTTTGCTTTTTATTTTATTTCTAGAATTGAAGGCTACAGAAAAGAGGAATTGATGAGTATGAAAACTGCAACCATGCCTACAATCAAAAAGAAAGATTGTCTTTTTTCTCTGGATAAAAGGATAAATTGTCATGCAATAATACAATATATACGAAAAAAATAGAGTTGAACGTCTGCCTTTAACTTATCATACAAGGGGAGTGCAAGAAGAATAGCAAAGGGAGAGGAGATTGGGAATGAAGTTGAAGAAAAAAGCAGGGAAAGGAAATTGATTAAGGTAGATAGGGAGTGGTAATAGGTGGAAATTGTCCTAATATGGGGAGGAGAGAGAGAGAGAGAGAGAGAGAGAGAGAGAGAGAGAGAGAGAGAGAGAGAGAGAGAGAGAGAGAGAGAGAGAGAGAGAGAGAGAGAGAGAGAGAGAGAGAGAGAGAGAGAGAGAGAGAGAGAGAGAGAGAGAGAGAGAGAGAGAGAGAGAGAGAGAGAGAGAGAGAGAGAGAGAGAGAGAGAGTAGTGCATAAGGAGGAGATAAGAACAAGGATAAGAGAAAGTAGGAAAATAATACCAAGTAAAAGGAGAGAGGTTTCCTTCAATGCAGAGAGAAAAAAAGAGCAGAAACAGGGGTAGGAAGGAGGGTAGTAGAAGCAGAAGAGCCCTTTTAAGGGAAAATTTTCCTGATGGTACTGACAAGAGAACTCTGAGAGCAAAGGTATTCAGAAAATGACGAAGACCATTGCAACGAAATGAAAACAATGAAAGAAAGACCAAATTTTTTTTTCTTTTCTTATTTAAAACTCTGGTTTATATGATAACCACATACCATCTATTAAATGTTTATTTACCCTTGAATATTTTTACAAAGCTTTTTTGAAATGACATTATCTACAAAATTTGAGGTATCCATGCTAGACTACATTATTTTCATTCTGGTAACATTTTTTAGGATTGCAATGACAAAAAAAATGTCAAGATTTTAATATGGTTCTCATCTGTCAAGAGAACGAGGTCAGCATAGCCCAAAATAGGAGTACTGGTACCATATGATTACATGTGCCTCATGCAAATGATGAGAAGATCAAATAAGTTAATTTGACCATGAGAATTTTTGCTACATGCTATATGCCTAGGTTGCACTGATTAATTTTCTCACCACATCACACCTACATCTTCTCTTGGAATGAATGTCGTCCACACTTCATGTACCATGTTATCCCAACCAGCCTCAAGCAAGACTGCTGCCTCAAGCACTACCACATCACTTTTAGCTGAAATGTCCATCAAAAAATTATTTGTACTGCATTTGCTTTTTTGCTGATCTTCTGTGTTAAAAACAAAACACTTTTGTTACAGAAGTTATAATTTTCCTAGCACTTGTGAGAGTTTTAAACAGGGAAAAGATGAAATGAAACAACTACGACAAGCACATTGATTTGAAGAATAATGAAAAATTTGGGAGACAAAGTTATCATTATTTTTTGCTTTGCTGTGTCATTGAAATGAAGATAAATTATTGAAAAAATGGAGGGAAGGATAGAAAGCAATTATATCATTGTGATTACATATCAAAGATATTTACAAAAATATTTATAAATATATACCTTTTTTGATCTCTTGCTCAGCTAAAGAGCGAATTGCTGGCCACACAATACTATTCAATTTGTTAAGTTGATTCTGTTGATGTATATGACATATTTTGTAAATTATTTTTTTTTTGTGATCAAGTCATTCAAGCTTATTAAGTAAAAGATAAAGAGTACCCTAACAGCTTGATTTTGAACATAATATATCATAGGCAAAAAAATACCCGTATAATGAGATATTTGAGTGGTTTTGTAGGAGATAGTGGAAAAAGAAATTGAAGTTGCTTTTTATTACATAGATGATAGATTCAAGTGTCACAAACAGGATAGGATCAAAGCGGCTACAGAGTATCTGTTTTTCGGTGTTATCATGTCTTTACAATATTATGACTGGTCTAAATCACAAGAATCAACACAAATTAGAATGTTTTAATTTTCATACAAATGTCAGGGCTTTCATGTGTTCCATTTTGAGTGAAAGGAAAAGATAGCTAGAAATTGCTTTGAATTACACTCAAGAAGGAATTCATATTCCTTTTGAGGCCTGCAATGACATAATAATACATGCTTTGCTTCTTTGAGTGGTAAGGCTGTTGGATCTGATGCAAACATAGGTTGAAACTTCAAATTCCACAGTAGACATGAAATTTCGTTTCAAGCCTACTTCTAGCCACTCCTAGACTTTCATGAAAAAAAAAAAACGATTAAAAAAATACAAACAAAACACAATGACATCTCTCTCCCTGTAAAAGAAATGAAAAAAAAACCAAACCCTTGAAAGATCACACCAGTTTTCTAATTCCAGCTGACCATAATACAAATTCTCATTAAAGTGAAAAAAGTTTTCTTTTCCCTCTCAAAAATTCAAGTTTTTAAAACACTTTTTCCTTACTTTATCACTGAAAACTATTGGTCCCAATTTTTGCCTGTTAATCTCTCCATCCTCACCCACTACACCATTTCCAAATTCCTCTACTATAGAACGATGGGCATCAGTACCTTTCACATAAGCTTTGTGGCCTGTATTGGAAGAGGAAATAAACAAAATACATGAACAGCCCAATCAATGAGATACTGTTTTAACATCTGTGTCAAGTTGATGAAGAAAATATGACCATTCTGCTCTGAGGAACACAAATCCTTGCCCAATCGATCATTTGTGCTAACAATGTCTAACCAATATAAAACACTTTAGATGTTTTAGACCAAATCAAGCTGGGCAGGTTGAAGCCTCTGGACTCTCACTGACCGTCGGGCTAAAAGTTACCAAGGAATCCCTTACAAACATGCTATATAGGTGAAATTTCTGATGAAAGGACTTGTGGTGCAGATAAAAGGTTCTCATTCTATGAAAAGAAAAAAAAATTCATTCATTTCATCAGAAAAAAAAAATTAAGATAACACCCTGGTAAGTTTTTATCTTGCCCATGATATCAACTTACATTTCACAACAGTCTACTTAAGATCAGTTTTAAAAGAATTGTGTGTGAATATTATCAAATCATACCTAAGAGGTCACAGTTTACAACCTTAGCTCCAAAAGATTCCAGCACAGAGCAAAGCCGAGATTTACCACTTGCAATGCCTCCCATCACACCAATAATATATGGTGTGGGTGGGAGATGGGGATGTGCCTGGTGATAGACATGTATTTACCAATTTACTATATTAAACTTTCAAAGCAAACTGTTTCTATCATTGCTATCTCAACTTCTGCATGACAGTGATATATTTGAGGATAAACAGCACTGATTGCTTACTAAGTGTCATAAGATACTTTAAAAGCATCATGGAATTCAAAACAAATACGTACTGTAAGAGGATGTATAAGGGTACCAAGCAATCTTTTTCTTTTTGATGAAGAGCTCACTTTTTCCTCCTCGTTCTCAGCATGACAGACATCATCAACAATATCAACAGTTACCATTTCCAAATGTGAGAAACCCTGTCCAAAATATCATATAAAAAGTTATGAGGAAAGTGCAAGTCACTGCTACGAGCTTTTTCATTTTTTTTCAATCAAAGCAAGCCATGTTCATTGTTACCTTTAATGTTAAAGTGAGTACTACCAATAATTCATTTAAACTTCGTAGCTAAGTGTGTCGTTTACAACAGCTTTTCAAAATATTTGATTTATAGTTTCAAAGAAGACTAAGAGGATATGCTAAATATACATTTAAAGCACATATTGAATTTATTACATTTGCTCCAAAAAAAATTGTGTGTTACAGCACTGGCAAAATTATAATTTATTCAATATTGAAGCCTCAATAACAATGATATGAGGTGAGATAAACATTCCTTGTTTTAGATATAGTATCACCCCAATAATGGTACAATAATAGTAGTTGATTTAAACTAGATAAATATAATGAACTATACCAGATGTTTTGCATTGTTCATTCCACTTTAAAATATGAGTGTGCTAATATTATTCAGCTGATTTTTTAAAAATTAAAAAGGTATCATTTGCTTTTAAATATTCTACAATCATGCGTTAAGATTAAAAAAAAATCAGAGTTCACTGACTCTTTTGAGCCTTTCTTGATTGACAGCATTTCCACCACCAGAGGTTTCTTGACTAACCACAAGGCACTGCAGGTCAGGGTCTGTAATAGTGGGACCATAAATGTCAAAGATCTGTACTGGTTCAACTGTGATGGTAGGTTTAATATCCGAAACAAAGCTTACAACTCCCTCCTCCCGTAAGGAATATGTTTGCATCAGCTCCCATAACAGTTTCTCTGAAAATATTTAGAAGAAAGAAAACAGGAGTTTGTGTAATTTCAGGATTACTGGTAAGATGAAATAAGATATTCAATATTCTGCAAAAGTGTATCTTTTCATAATTTTGATTCTTGAACTCTTCAAAATGAATGAACTAATCAAAGCCATAATTCATCCATAAAACAGTGAGCAAAGATATCCTTGCAAGACAATTTTAAATTGTCAGATGCAGCATTGGTTAAGAGATCCACTATCTCCTTCTCCCCAAGTGGAAATCTTTCTTCAATTGAAGAAATTCGTGTGGGTGGTGTTTCATCATTATGCTCTTTGCATGCTCAGCTTATTATTTATAATATTTGTTTGCATCTTTTAAGTATGAAAACAACAGAGTATCCTCCAAACCAAATTCACTCTGGTGTTAAAATGAACAATATGATAATTGACAGGTATTTTTTTTTCTCACAACACATGTGAGAACTGCATCAATGACTCCATTGGAGGAGTGTAACTTGTGCAATGGCATGCAGTTGTTTCATAAATGGGTGCCTATACATTTTACTTAGGTGCACACATATAAGTCAAATTTGAATGAGACTCTACATTCAAAGCTTATGTAGCTCTAAAGGCACAATTCTGTCTTGTTCACACATTATATCTATATTAATTATTATCCAAACAAAAGGTTTTACCATAATTACTCAAGTACATCAAAATGCAAAACCTTTCATAAGAATTTCTTCATCCATTCAATAACAGTTGCTTTTATTGACTTACATAGTTTTCTAATCAGAGAATTTAAGTATCCATGAGATATAATGGCATAGACACAAAGTCTCCAATTCTTTCTTTATAATAATAGATTGTCTTGTAAGCACATAATAATTATCTATATTAATTATTATCCGAACAAAAGGTTTCACCATACTTACTTCAGTACATGAAATACATAAAAATTAATTTTTCCACTCTATAACAGTTGCTGTCATTGCTTTATATAGTTCTCTAATAAGAGGATTTAAATATCCATGAAATTTTCTCAACTCAAAGCTAGAAAATGTCTGCAATAAATGACTAAAGAGATAAGAATTCTTGCAACAGACTCACTTTTGTTTCTTTCACCGTCAGTGATGCCAATGGTTAATTTCTTGTCACATAGTAAGCAGCTCTGACTTAGCAGAACTTTATGGCCATCATGCAGACGATCAAAAGTTCCACCCAAAACAACATTAGGGTATACTACTAATGGTTCACATGAACTTTCTGATTCATCAGTGTTTGCACTAGTCTTCCCGTCAATAGAAGTGATGTAATGAAAGTAAAGGTCAGCATCTAAATTTGAAAATGAGCTGTTCAACGCCTCAGTAAAGTGTGCTTTGTTGGTCTGCCATGTGTCCTTCAATTTCAAGGAATCACACAGAAGCACAGACACTGACTTTTGAAGCAAGTAAGGAGTTGCATTATAGTGAGCTGTATTTGCACAGATGTGGGAGAGGAGAATTCTGACATCCAAGGTCTGACATATTCCTGAGACACTGCCATAAAAAGCTGCTACACAAGATTCAATCTCTTTTGTAAGGGCAAGGGGATGAAGAAGAGAGCTCTGAGCTACATGCTGAGTGTGTAGAGCTGGCTGAAGACAAACATAAAGAGTTTCACTGACGACTCTAGATGCCTCTGCCACCACCTTGGGGATCCAAGTCTTTATCAATGGAACCGGTTGGGTAAGGATAAGAAGACCAGTTTTTGCCAACATTCTAGTTTTATACCTGAAAGTAAATAAATATAGTAATTCAGAACATGATTTTAAAAACATGTTTAAGAAAAAACAAAAACAAAGACAAAACATCAATGGGTAGAAGAAGGAAAAAGACCAATTATAACATTTTTGTTAATATTTTAAAGGTATCAGACAAAACAAAGACAGACTTATGAATGTAAGTCTTTTTCATATTTCTTCAATTCTGATGATCTAGTTGGCAAACTTACTGCTCTCAGTATCAGTCAATAATATAAGGTCATCAAAATCCACAGCTTTAAATACCTCAATTTTAATTTACAAGTGAAAGGAACAATCCTTGATAAGCAATGGTTCTTTCAGTATTCAGCACCCCTGTGGCAATATTAACATTTTCAAAGAAGCACATTATACTGGCCAAACTGCCATAACTTACGATCATAATCATCAGATCGAATGGGACCTTAAAACTTAATGAATGCCAATTTTGTAAAGCTATTTAGTATTTATAATACTTGATCTAATACACTACACAGAACTGAACATTTTACTGTAAAGCTCTGTGGTGTAACTAGCGTGTTGTGGGGGTGATTAGCCTCTACTAATCTGTCAAGTATGATACGTCATAACTTTTGGGGTGGGAATTGACTATGGGTGGGCCTGGGGCGAAAATATCTCTCATCAATAGCTTGCTACCTCCAGCTCAAACCAATCTCAGAGTATCAGCTGTGTGGAAAGGGCCTCAGAGTTTTCTACACCATTACTCCAGGCCGAAGACTTGACTTGCTGAATTGTCCTATATCTACTGCTGCTACTTCTATGGATCAATCATGGCCTCAAGACACTAAGACGTATATTCCTTTCATATGGTTTGTTATTCATTTATTGGCATTAAGAATTGCATTATTTTTGGTTATACCAATTCTTTTAACTAGCTCTATGTACCTCACTGGGTCTATTGACAACGAAGGAAAACAAAATAGGTCTTGGAAGTAAGTGCAATAAACCTTTAGTGTTCAGACTCCAAAGCTCTAGATCTAACTCTAGACTTACACTGAACCGCGAATTTCCCAAAAAGGTCTCTAGATAGAGACTGAACTATATCTATGACTGTGTTAAGTCTGGACGATCAAGTAGATCTAAAGTAATGTTATTGCCAAAGTTTTGTACTATAGACCCTAATTTACAACTTTCAGTTTTGATTTTTTTAAGAGTGCTGTCCCTTAAAGGGATACAACAAAAATAATTTGGAAGCGTGTATTTCTTCATGCTAAAATTAATACACACGGTTCGAATTGAATTCTCCATCTTACTGGAATCAAATCAAACTGTGTATTTCTTCACAAAGCTTGGATGCGCATAGTGTAATACTTCACCTAGCTTGTTAAATTTCTTTAAAATAGTATGTCTATTTTATATGAAATACCCGAAATTGGTTTATAAGATGGGTGGAAGAAATGTTTTAGAAATCAGAGAACAGTTGATTAACCATATAAAAAAGCGCTTCGCGAATTTTTGTTTTAATTGATACCTATATCCATCACCTTCTGCTCCTCGCACTTTTAATCAATATATTGCTCTCTTTTGCCTTCCGCTTTTGTTACATACCGGCTTTCATAAACTTTTTGTAATATTTCTTTCACGCCCTTGTTTTTATTCTCTCGCCTTACCCTCTTCTTTTTCTTCTTTGAGTATCGACAAAAAAAAAAAAAAAAAAAAAAAATAAAAAAAAAAAAAAAAAAAGGTTAGTAGCGTTTCTGCAAAAGAATAGCTTCAAGTGTGCTGCTTGTGATATCATTTGATGCGGTTGAAATGAAAATTTCTCTAAGAATTAAATCAGTTTCGTTTCAAAATTAAGATTTGTGTGAACAAATGATTGGGGCTTGGTTTCCTTTCCTTAAAATAACCTCCAACAAGTGATTTTTTTGTCACAAAGATTCACCTTCAGATGCATCAAGGATCTGTCAACATTATATGCGAATGTGTTTTTGAATAAAGGCAGAAATAAATTGGCGCGTATATGTTTTCTCTAAATATTTTAAAACTTAAATTGTTTTCTGGAATCTGTAAACTTTTCTTTTTAAATCAGCACCTTCATTGCGATCACCATCACCAGCACTACTACAACTACTACTACTACTACTACTACTACTACTACTACTACTACTACTACTACTACTACTACTACTACTACTACTACTAACACTGCTGTTGAAACTATTATTCTCGTTTCTGCTGGATGTAGTTGGCAAAGTATGACTTAATGCTAGTATCCTCCCAATCATTCAACGAGCCTCAAATAAAATCATATCTATTGAGCAAAATGTAATAAAGAAAAAAAAAATGAACAAAGTGCATATCTATTTATAGATTTACAAGTAAATTTTGCAAAATCAATTTATATGTGGAGCAAATGTAAAGGGAGATAACACGCTTTTGACCAACAGCTTTAGGGTTATTGCCCTTTTATTCCTGCACCATAAACAATATGGCGTTCTTACAGGTAGGCGTCTTCGCCTTATAATTGAATTACATATGCCCACGAAATGGGGGGGATTTTTGTTGAAGCTATTGGGTAATCGTTACGAAAATAACATTGCTCAGAGCAAGTTAAGACCAGCCTTTGACATAACCCAAACTCAAACATACGATGAAGTATATAAATTTCAGCTATAGATAAAGAAAGGCAAAACGCCAAAAGGAAGTCGATCAGATCTAGACCTCTAGATCTTGATCTATATCAATACACTTAAAAAATTGATCTACAATTACAGACACCATTAGACTAGATCTAGAATTAGATTATAAAGATTCTCGGAAAGAGTCCCTTTAAGGTACGGACTAATTTACGCACCAAAGTCCAAAGAGGCCTTTGTTTGATCGGGACCATAGAACTGTTTTTACCGAATATTTACTTTTAATTTAGTGTGTTGACGGACTTAGATCTAGTTCATTTATTTTATTTTTAATTCAGCATAGATCTATATTGATTATCTTATTAGTCCGTACTTAAAAGGAACTCTTTCCAGATTCTCTCTCTCTCTCTCTCTCTCTCTCTCTCTCTCTCTCTCTCTCTCTCTATCTATATATATATATATATATATATATATATATATATATATATATATATATATATATATAGATAGATACATATATATATATATATATATATATATGTCTAATCTAGCCCTTAGATAAGATATTTTCTAAATCAACCTAGGTTAAAGTAAAGGCCAAGAGCCTTATCAAAGCTTCAGATCTAGGCCCTGATCTATTCTAAGAACGTTGAAGGCATTGACACATAGGATTAGCCGAGGCTGAAAATAGCACAAAGCCTTGTTCGCTCAGCCCGCCACGTCTGTGCAGGCTGTGCCCGTAGACAATACTGAGTCATGCTATGCGCTTTCTAGATCAAGGCTTTTTGATAGTTTAAGTTAAAGTTTAAAATTATCAGGCAAAGCAGTATGCTCTTTTCATAACCTTTGTATATTATTGTTTTTTCCTTAATTCGGAAAAGTGAGCAATATGAAATTGCTCTAAATTAAAAGGTTCAATTTGTTATGAAAATTGAAATGTAATTATTTTACATTTATAATTCTTAAAAAAGCCTTGTTTGAAACCTGGAAAGATTATAAAAGATAGCCACTTCTTATTTTGCAGTTTTTGTACGGGTTCAGATATCAGACGCTCTTTACTTTATCTTTGAGATTAATATTTTCTTTTTAGTTAAATTAATTTTTTCCAGAGCTACTATGATGATTGGCTTTTGTCTTCCTAACTCGTCGCACTGACCATTGCTTTGAGATGAAGTTAAAGGTTTTACTATTTCTTTTGCCACATTGTTATTATTATTATTTTGAGGGGGCTGTGTGGTCTTTTTGGTGTAATCAGTGATGATGGGTCAAGAATATTAAATAGAGTCGTTATGGCTTTGCCAGGTCTGAAACTATTTTTCTTTTTTGTTTTTTTTAATATAACTTCTGATTTCTAAAAATTGAGAAAATGTAGAACATTTGATGTAAAAATTTCTGTCCTCCTCTCTAAGAAATCTGAAGAGAGATAAATATGCCTGCTTGTACCAACCATTTTACAGTTGATAGCACAGTGCAACTGTCTAGTTTTCTCCAATCGTTTACTTTGTCTGTCATTACATTTACACCGCTCCAACATAAATCTAATCCTGTCATCTCAAGATGAGATTCGAAGTAAAGATTATCTAATGTTGGCATCTCACTCATTTTCAAATCGTAATTTAATGAGTGACATATATTTTTATGCATATTTCTATATCATGTAGGCACACTAAATATTTGTGTTAGCAAAACACTTTCTAATGTGTACTCAATGTTTCCAATAAAAAAATAAAAGCAACATCTGCGAGTTATGATTATAAATAAGTAGTGTGCTTAAGACATTCCCTCAGGGGCTAACAGTTGAGCTATTGTTTACATTCACGATATGTGTACAGCCTCGTTGCTAGGCCTTGGCTGCAGCAGGCAGTAGTAGACAAGTTGTCCCGTCTTGGTATTCTTATGTCTTGGGGATTAGGATCCGATAAAAATGATATGAAAAGTATGATCAGGAATAAAATGAAATGTATGGAAGCAACTTGTTTAAGCCAAAGTTTTTATTTGCATATAGATCTGGATCTTGCAGTAAGCAAAAGACAACTTGGCAAGCAAAACAAAATTGTTTTAAAGCTATCAAATTCTTCTGTTCAGACAGTTTTAGACAAACCAAATAGTTTTACTTCTACTAAAACCAAGCAAAGAAAGACAATTTTAAATAAACTACATGTAAATATTATGAATATGACAACTTATTAACAATTTATAAAACATATAGGGATTTAACAGTTTGAAAACATCTTATTTAATAAGAGGATCTTAGAATGGGTAGGCCTAATAAATTACAGAATATAGAGACACGTACCCCAAAACCCATTTGAAGATAGCACACATCTTGAGATATGAAATGGGTTAAAAAAATTGCATAATGTATATATAAATATAAAGGTTTAGAGAACTGTTTATCTTATACAGTTTAGATCATTACGTTGCATTCTTACCTCCTGGTATTTAAATCAGTTTTAGGGAAAACCATTAAGTTTACTTACAAGACTATTTATTAATTGAAAGCAAGAAGAAAATCTTATGTAGCTCTAATGTATACATCTAGATTTTTTTATATTTCATTTCTTGTCATATGTTAATATTTTATTTTACCTAAACATGTTATAAGTATGGTATATATATATATATATATATATTTTTTTTTTTTACAGTGGAGGAGATTCAATTTCTTTGACAAAGAAGCAGTAAAAAATCCAGCAACAGATCAAGTATTTGATTTATTGAAGGTAGGCTTTTAAGCTTAAATAATGTTTTTTTTTTATTCTTTTGCGCTTAAAAGAAGTTAGAATCATCATTTAATTTTAGTTGGCATAGAACAAGATTCAGATAGGCTGCTTACTCTGAGAAAGTTTATCGTAACAAACGCTTAAACTTATAACCATTATGGGCAAGGCCGAAACCAAGATAAATTCAAACTGGTAATTTTTAAATAATTTTTTTCTCAATTGAAAAGAATTGACACTGGTTAATTATTTAAATTGCCAATATTATTTCAATGTTTTCATTGAGAATGAGAGTGAGGTTGAATGATGGGGTTAGGAGAAAAAGAAATCTCTCCATGAAAATATGTGAGAATGTGACATAAATAACGTCATATAAATCTCATTGGTAAAATGGTATCATTATCATATATTTTTTCTTTTATACCCCTCCAAGAAACAAATGTTGTTGGTTTCATGTTTATTTATTTATTTATTTTTACTTCAGGCTGGGCCAAAAGGAAGCTCCTTGTATCATCAGTAGTTGAATTGAGATATATAAAAAAAAACAAAAAAACAATGCATTCTTGACCAAATAAGCTTGTCTGTACATAAAATAAAAGTAGAAATCTAGATCAAATTACAAGGGAGTCCTACAAGTACATATATGCTGGCCAAAATCACATATCCACAATTGTAGAACCAGAATAAATGACATAGAAATCGGTTTATGTCCCCTTATCAAAAGAGAGCAAGTAAAGTACTCGAGCGTTAATTAATTTTTCAGATTTTTTCTTGGTTTTGTCTCTTCTTTACAAGTTTAAACGATCATTGGCGTAGTCATAGACCTTAGTTGAAATTGGGTTTTTTAAACATGCACAGGATTTAAAATTAACAAAGGGCAATATTGGAAAATTGAATGAAATATAAAACATAGATTTACTTTTTATGTTAGTGGTTTACAAATAATGTAACTCTAAGCTGAAAAAAAGCAATGACAAAAAAGCACAGAAGCAATATGAGTTTTAACAATCATAATTGCCAATCCTGTTTAATATCAGAATCACATAATAGAGATTACTGCTAACAAATCTATTACAGTCAGGGAAGTGACTATCAATAAGTACTGAATCTCCTTATCAACACTGTGTTTTTAAATGTCTGCTCATAGGGTCTGTCTCACAAAACACTCTCTGGTTAGTTGTAAGCGAGCCACTGTTGCCCTTGGATCTTTAATTGGCAGTCCATTCAAAGGTGGTGCCTTTGAAGCAATACTTATGGAATTTTGGAGAAATGTAGTGCTGATTTTGTATCTATACTGCTCTGACAAAACAATTATTACAATTTATTGAACTCTTATCAAAATACTTCTTGATAAACTGATAACACCACTAAATGGTTAAATTTATTCTGTCCACAGGATGTAAATGTATCAGCATGTACCAGTGGTCGTGGACAGCTGGTTGTGGGAGATTTTGAAGGCAACCTTTACTTCATCAACCGTCAAATGGAGCTTACTGCATTCCGTGCCTATGAGATCCGGGTCACACATCTTACACAGCTCAAACAGCACAACTTACTTATCAGTATTGGGGTAATAATTCATCTTAATGGCTTCTTGAAGATTTTGAATTTGCCATTTTGATCATAGTAATGCTGATTAAGAATTCCTGGCAAATTTACGGATTTTTTTGTCCCTAAATGCAATGTTGTTTTTTTAATGACATTGTGATTATTACATTCTACATTCAAGTTCCTTTGTAATGTTTAGTGGTGTTTGATTCAGTTAAGTCTTATTTAGCTAGCTGAGGATAAGAACAGGAAAGAAAACCATTGTAGAAAAAGCAAGTTTAAAGTTGCAAGCATGTAAGGGATCTTAAAAGAGATCGTTATATATAGTGCCAATGATACCAAGAGTAGTCCTGCCTCTTGTTATGTGCTTGAAAATGACAATTGAAAAGTTTATCTTCACATTTTAGATCATGTCTAAAGTAAAAGGACTTCTTATTGTACAGCACCTTCAGAGTATATATTTCAATAAAAATTGAAGAGATTGGGTTGGAAACCTTTCGATTTTTTCTTTGGGATCCAAACATTGCTTATACCCTTCTCTATTCTCAGGGTTATCCTAGCTTTGAAGTGCATAAAATACTCCCCAAAACTGAAATTATAGATGCAGTTTCTATTGTGTTTTATAAATCAAACGCTTTAGGGTTTGATAAGACTGTGACCTCTTCATTGGTAATATGCATCATTTAAAACTTAGGAAATTTGAAAAATCTTTCTTCAAGTGGAAAAGACTCAATTCACCAGGTTCATACAAAATGTAAAGCTGCATGACAATTTAAGGAAAAATATTTTTTTTTCATTTTGTATGGTTCTCTAATTTTTGCAAAAAATTATTTTTTTTTTATTTGTTGAAATCTTTTTAACATAATTATATCTTTTACTGCCCCAGGAAGATGAGCAAGGCATTAATCCCCTCATCAAAGTCTGGAATCTGGACAAGGTATTTGTAGTTGCAAATAGTTGAATTTATTCACTAAAAATATGTTACAAGATTTTTTTTCTATTCTTAAAGTTAATAGTCATACAAATTATCTCTTCACATTGTAAATAAAAAGATTTAGATTTATCCAGAAAAATGTCAAAGTTCAGTATTTTACTGAATGTAATTGGGAATATTAACACTTTTTTCATAATGTGACCTGTGTGCCTGCAGTGTTTGCCAAATTATTCATAGACAGGTCTTTTTTTTCATCCTCTTTTTCAAGAAAAGGTATAACAATAATTTCAATTTTTAAAATAGCTTTTTCTCATAGTTACATAGCATTCCAATTACTTCTAGATGTAATACGTTTTATCTTTTCAATACAGATGGAACGTGGCAGCCCAACATGTACTCGCTTGACACGAGCTATCCCAGGAAACAAGCCCACACCTGTATGCAAGATTTTGACATTTTTTTTTAAATGCACCAGTATTTTGAGAGGTTGTTTACATTTTTGCAAGTCTGGTATTATATTTCATACTTAAAAAAATACTATGTATTGATTATTTTATGATTTTTAATTGAAAAAAGATGAAAGAAAGATGTTCGGATAATGTATCTTGAATTCTTTCATTAATAATTGTATTTTTTAAAATATTTTAGGGTCTAAATATTCTGTGAAAATTAAAAAAAAATTTAAGTAAATGAACTACTAAGCATCTTTCATGTTTTCTTTTTTCAGAAATTATTTATTTATTTATTTTTTTTGTTAAAGGTGTCAGCTTTTGCTGTTCATGATAACCTCAACTTCATGGCTGTAGGTTTTGAAAATGGTATCGTGCTTTTGTTTAAGGGTGATGTCACGAGGGAGAGGTAATCATTTTTATTTGCATTCATGATTTATGGCCATACAAATTGTAGCTTAATAGAATTTTTCTGTGAAAGATTAATGTATATAAATTAATTGGATGGTCAGCATCAATTTTTTTTTCTTTTTTTTTTTTCATGTATGAAAATGATTAGATTAAAAATTTTGTCCCCCCAAAAAAACATTTTTAAATAAAATCTTACTGTTCTTAGGCCCCTGTTCTCAAGTGCAGTTACCCACAGTTTAAATTTTCTGTTAGAAAAATAAATCACCAACTGAGTATTGGTATATAGTTCATTTGACTAGTAAATTTTTTTAATCGTCAGGTTAAATTTAAACTGAAAACAGAATGTTTTTGCTTGCTTTTCCAATCCAGCGTCAGTTATTTTTGGAATGTAATTCATTACTCTTATATCTTGGATATCAACATCTCCTAAATTGATAAAATTTATTCATGCAAGCCATCTTTAATTAGATTAAATCTAAATGAGTGTGATATTTGAGATTTTTAAGTGCCAAAAAGAATTTGCAGAATATGCATTTTTATTTCTTATTATTTGTATGAATTATAAAATTTAATACTACAATTTTATGCAATTTTCCTCTTGATACATGTGTATATTTTAATATACACACCTTTCAGAATGGAAATTGAGATACTTAATTCATTTTAAGTCGGTTTATTAGCAGATTTGTTTCAGGCTTATAATAGCTCTATAGGCAATTTTGATTTTGAATAGGTTGTATCACAATCAATAGTCACAAGAGTTTATTTGCTTTTGCCTTATGCAGACACAGCAAGTCAAGAAATGTGTTTGAGGGGACGAAACGAGTGACTGGTTTGGTGTTTAAAACCATGGGCAAAGATGTTATCCTTTACGTGGTGACAGAGAACTCGCTGCACACAGTCAACATCACTGCCAAAGATGCCCATGTTTGTGTTCCAACTTCTCTGGTCTCTAGGAGAATAATTTGTATATACTAAAGTCTGTATTGGGATAATAGGGCTTTGTAAAGAGAGACAGACAGAACGGTAGAGATGTCGAAGGCAGTGAAAGATTTTCATGGCTGCTCTTTGTCGTATGAAATCAATATTAAGTCTAGTGAATATGGTTTTTTTGTTTATGACTGATACAAAAAGCTTTTTGAAACAATCAAAAGTGATATTCAGAATGAACAAGATATACAGAAAAAATTGATTTGATCTTCATTCTGCTTCTGCAGGATCTGTGAATCATATCCAATAACTTTGCTGAACAACCTTGCTTATAGTGTGTGTGTGTGAGGTGAGAGAGTGTGTTTGTGTGTGTGTGTGTGTCTTATTTGTTCTCACTCACAGATGTTACTTTAGCCTCACACCCATCCATATATTTTTTTTTCTCATGGTGTAGATGAAACTGGATGATACAGGTGCAAATCCTGGCTGTATTGTGATGACTGATGCTAGTCAAGACAATCAACTTGTTATCGGCAGGCCAGATGTATGTTGTGTTTGTTCTTCAAGTTTTATTTTCATGCATGGGTATTTAAAGAACCACCATAATGAATCATAATGACTTTTCAGATGTATTCTCTATTCTATAAGTGACTTTGTTCAAGTGAAATATACAGGCCATTCTGAACAGCGATTGGATGAGAACTCATTGTTTTGTTTGACGATCATTACTTCTGTCTTTTTGCTTTTCAATTTAAATTATCCTAGGTTTCGCATAAATATTTCACTGTAGAGACAGGAAAGATCTGAAGAAAGCACAAATCCTTGTCTGACACCACCCTGTATTTTTTGAATGAGCTGATTTTCCCATTCTCATTGCTTCTGTCTTCTCCCAGTTCATATTTTTTATCATTCTTAGATCTTTACCATCTATCTTTAACTGTATTACTTGTGTGATTAACTCATGACGCTCTCTGTCAATGCCTTGGTATAGTCAAAGAAACACAGATGTACCTCTTGTTCCATTATAGTTCGAAGGATTTAGATAGCATTTTTTTAAACTTTTCCCTCAACAGAGCCACATTGTTCCTCTGCTCTTTCTGGTTTGATTATGTTTCTGATGTGCATCATGAGGATTTTTAAAAGTGAATTGTTGATATGACTCTTAAGACTGATTGTCCTATGTAATTCATAATAATAAAGAACTTGGAGATGTCTAATGGAATCTGAACTGTAGAGAGATAATAAGTATAAATAAAAGTTCCCAAATATTTTTATTTTGACCTCTGACTCTATTTTAGCATGATGACACATTTGTAAATGGTTTATTTCAATAATTGTTATTTATTATGATCTTATTCTATAGGCAGTTTATTTTTACCAGCCTGATGGTCGTGGGCCTTGTCTGGCATTTGAAGGAATTAAGCTTCAGCTTCATTGGTTTAGGGGTTACCTCATTGTTGTTGGAAAGGAAAGCAAGGCTATGCCTAGAGCACCTGTTCTGTGAGTTTTCCATGAATTAAGAAATATGATCTAACAAACTACTATGTAAGGCAAAAGAAGGTTATTTCATGCAGAATAAAAAAGATGCTGTGAATATTCCACTGCACTGCATATAAATTTTGACAGATAGCCCATACTGCTATATTTAATTTCTAAACATAATACTTTGCAAAAATTTTCATAAGTTTAAGACATCTAGAAAAGCATCCTTTTGTAAAGATACCGTTTGAGTGAATTCCTTAAGGGATTATCATAGATATACAATATTTTGAGGAAATAACTCTTTCACTGAGACAAAGATAACTTGATTTGCACTAACATTTTCTTTGATTAAGACACCTCTCTATGTGAGACACCCCAAAACTGCCAGATGTACTTTAAAAATTGTTTATTTTACTTTTCGTGTTTGCTTATAAATAAAATAGTTCTGGATATAGAATAGACATGCTTTAAAAGTTCATCACAATCATAAATTGAAATTGTAAACTAACAGACTTTAATGTAATAATAAAGCTTCAGCAAGTCACAACTCCAACTTTTGCCCAAGCTACTCAGGTTGTGTAACTTGTGTCTAAACATAAATTGGATTGAAATACTTTTGTGTTGAGTGCAGTTTTCAAAGATTCAAAACCTTTTCAAGATGCTTAAAGATTTATTTATTTGGGATAGTACTTAAATTCTGTCTGAATAAGATTTCTCTATATGTGTTTGAAACCAAGAGTCATACTTATTTTGATTATATTTATATATATCAATTACATAATAATATAGATACCATTGTGCCTTTTTTATTTTTTTATTTGAGTTCATAAGAAGTGTTTTTTTACTTTAAGTATTAGGTTTTCTCGAATTTGCTAACATTTAGGTAACTTCTGTTAATAAAACATAGGTATTGAAATAACTTTACTGAGTCATGCACTATACCTTTAGTGATAGGGTTTCTTAAACTGCTGATCCTGAATATTGAAATTAATTTCATTTAAAGCTATAGAAGAAATCACAATGGAAAGTAAAAGCTGCTACATGTATAAAATACTTTTTTTGATAGAATATTTTTTTCTGCTCTAAGGGGCCCCCATGGCATGGAGATGAATACAGTGACCGTGTACGACATTCAAAACAAATTTATAGCATACTCTGCCCCATATCCTGAAGTTATTGATGTCATGTGTGAGTCTGGATCCATCTTTATATTCACTGGTGACAGGAAGGTAAAAAAAAACCCCAAAATTCGGCAATAATAAAGTTTATTTCAGCTCTCCATTTGTTATCCATACTTGACTTGTTATGATCCTGACTTAGAATGCCAGATAAAGTAAGAGTTTGCTGCAATCAATTACGTTGTATGTTTCTAGTTTATTTTAAACTCTGTGGGTTTATGTGAGGTTATAAACAATGTGACTTGTTTTTTTTTGAGATGACAAGCATTGTGACAAAATCTAATGATATGCTGTATCAAATAATAATATATACATGTGCAAAAAAGTTACAACATGTGTGTCACCCTATCCAAGAAACCGAGCCAAAACTACATATATGTTTCATTTCCAGTTTCAGACAATAAAATCCTCTTGAATTCACAGTGAAATTTGCTGTTGTAAAATTTGGTAAAAAATGGCAATGTATTGTTCATCAATGTTTCCTCTCTCTGATAATGTAGAGTTTGTAAATGCTAAGGGATCCTCCCCAATATAGCATATTTGTTGGTTTAATTGTAGAGAAATTTGAAAGAGAAATTATATTTTTTTTGCATGTCAAATTCTTATTTATGGACTAAAAGAATATGTTACACCTTTTTTTTCTTTCTTGTGTCAAATTTCAGCTATATCAACTCCAAGAGAAAGATACACAGAGTAAATTGGAGATGCTGTTTAAGAAAAACAATTACTCTCTGGCTATCAGGTAGGTTTTTAACTTCAGGGCTTATAAAAGCTCTTTTGTGAGCATTGCAATGATCATACCACTCTAAAATAATAATAGCCCATTTTTCCCTATAAATAGTACTATAAAATCTATTAAAAATTCAGGTTTACATTTTTATGTTTAGATGTGGTACAATTTAGTTTCACATTGTCTCTCATCTTTATTTTTTGAAGCAAAATACTCTAAATATTTGAATTTTATTTTATTTCAAGTTTGATTTTTCTCATCCAGGGGGAGATAATGAGCATTCATGAGATGCTTAAATTAGTAAATAATGCAACATTTACAAATAGAGTCAAATTTGCCACCTGAAGATCTTATTTTTTATTCACTTTCTAGTCTAGCCAAGAGCCAACAATTGGACCAAGATGGTCTTATAGATATCTTCACCCAGTATGGAGATCACTTATATGGCAAAGGAGATCATGATGGAGCAATAGATCAATACATCAAAACTATCGGCAAACTGGAGGCTTCATATGTCATACGAAAGGTTTGGTTCTCTATTCTTTCACTATTAAGTGTGAAAGCACAGTTGAGATTTTATTGGCTGTAGTGTTTTTAGCAAATGAAAAAGAAAATAGTTGACATATTAATTATTATGCTCTCACTCTTTTTGTTGTATTATGCCAGAAATTAGAAAACCAAATTCTTTTCTGTAACTCGCCTTTCTACATTATTTCTTGCCAGTTTCTGGATGCACAACGCATTCATAATCTCACAAAGTACTTGCAAGCTCTTCACAAGTCTCAGATAGCTACAGAAGAGCATACCACCCTTTTACTGAATTGCTATACCAAGCTGAAAGATGTATCCAAACTTGATGAATTTATTATGGTGAGTAGAAACTATGTTTATTCTTTTCCTGTCTTCTTTTTCCTTAAATGTGTGAAACATTATTCTAAAAACCTTTCTTAAGGAGATAATGTTTTCATAAAGCTGGTTTATCAACTCTTTTCATTGGTATGTGTGTTTATTTAGCCCAGTTTATGACAGTGAATGTCAGTTAAAATGCCTTTTCATTTGATATGGTCTATTTCTAGTCATAGGCCTACAAAGCCTTTTTTTTGTCTTTTTGAAACATACAGACAAAAAATCGTGAGGTGGACTTTGATGTCGAAACAGCAATAAATGTTTGTAGACAGTCAGGCTACTGTAAACATGCATTGGCCCTTGCTGAGAAGCATGAAAAGCATGAACACTATCTGAAGATTCAACTGGAGGATATCAAAGACTACCAAAAGGCTCTTGCCTATATTGGAAAGCTGGAGTTTGAGCCGGTAAGGCTTAAAGTTTAGAGGAAGTAGAACATTTCTATGTTGGGACATGACGCGCTCCAATCTTGTAACTTTTGAGAGGGATATATGCTTTTTTTTTACCAGCACCATCAATTTAACAGTTGTTGAGAGAAAATGAACATTTATTTTTTTTTTTTATTTAAATTGGAAATGGTAAAGCTTTGATGAACAGATGAAAGTATAAAAATACTTTTCCAAATTAAATATATATTTTATACCAATAATGTGAGTGTGATTGAGGAAAATTTAGGATAAGTAGGAAATTGCATTTATAATTATTGCATTAAGGATTCTTATCATTCAGTTAAAAATCTTCCTTTATTCACTTTGTACTTTGCATGATTTTACTATGTCTGATTCTCTTTAAAAAGATCAAAAAAGGAAACTCAAATCTTCTGATTCCTAATTTGGCAATCCTCAGGCTGAGAGCAATCTGAAGCAATATGGAAAAATTTTGATGAGCCAGGTGCCCAATGAAACTACTGAATTGCTTAAGAGGCTATGCACAGATTACAGACCAAATGACAGTATGTTCTCACCTTGAGCATATTCTTCCTGGCATTGACTGAATATCCATATTGCTTTGCTTTTGATAACTTGTGTTCACCCAAAAACATCTTTCCGCTAACTGGGTTTTTTACTTTCTTTTCTGTAACCAGCTACAAATTACTAATTTCTTCAAGTAGTTGACATGAATTTTGGAAATGTTGCTGCAACTTTTGTAACTTAATCTGAGATCTCTTTTAACTTTAAAGTTTGGCCACTTGACACAATCTGTTATTATCATCTTTGCCGTGTGATGTTTCATAGCCTTGTCTCTCTAACTATTATGCTTATTTAAACAAGCCATTTATGCTTTAATATGATGAGTGCAACTTCCTTTTAAAATTTATTTCATCATTTGATGAGTTTTTTAAATTAATAACTGAATAAATTACACTTGTATTAATAATTCAAACATATTAAAAAAAAAGGCATTTGATATAGAAGCTAAGTTTTGCGCACTTACTCTCAGATAACCAAGAATTAATTGTTCAGAAAATGTGTCGATGACAAAAATAGCTTTGTAAGGATATGCATTTAAAATAACATTCTGACATCTCTTGCTACTTTTTGGTTCTTTAACATCCTATAAGTATCTCACAGTTTCATATGGGAATAGGTGAGCTAATACAACAATAAAGAACTATTTTTAACCTTATTATATGCTGAGAGGACTATGGTAGCCTTCCTAAAAATTGGTTTGAACATGCGTAATGTTTTTGCAATAACCTGAATAGTTTTTGGGGGAAAGAAAAATTACATATGAGCGATTAAACCGACACTTTTGAATTTAAATCAGAACATAATCAAGGGAGGCAACAGCAGATCACTTAGTTTTCCTCTACTGACTTTCTGAATGGGGTCATAAATTACGCCTGACAGGTGGAATAGGTTTTTTGTTTTAGTATATTAATATACAGCTAAATTTATATAACCAAACTTGTGGTGAATAATTACTCTGAGTTTGGTATTTGAAGAAAAAAAATGTTATTTTCAACTTCCATTTTTTAAACAAATTTTTAAAAATTACGACGACCCAAGCCAAGAAATTTTCCTACACAGCCTAATCATTACCCTATGAATTCAGATGTCCATCATTATTTCTTCGCTTCAAAACTTATATCACTGTTAAGTTTGTGAAATAAACTTTTTATTTGGGTAACACACTTAAAGATTCTGTCTGCAGTTAGAGTACTGAAAGCATTTTAAAATGGTGGATTTAAGTCTATCACTGAAAGCTGAGGTAATGTAGCTAGTGCGACCCCATTGTGATCCATTTTATGTAACTACTGTGAAAGCGATTAAATATTCCAACACCATTTTAACAATACAAAAATAACAGTTTAACCCTTCTCATGCTAGTAGGTCAGTGTTTAAATTTTTTCTGCTTATTCTCTCACATGATTGCTGTTCTTCATCTCTATTCATATCCCATGCATCTGTTTTCTCTGCCTTTTCACAATTAAAAGGATTTTGGTGATTTCTGAGCTTGTGCTTTTAACTAGATCTGATTGGATATATCTCTGTCTTGTTAGGTGTGTGTTCAAGTGAGAGCTTATTCTGTCTGAACACTTTTTTTTTTTTTCAAAGTCGATAGACACATTTCTTAAACAATTATTAAATCTCTAACTGAAACATCACATAAATATTTTAGAGAAATAAACTTGCTGTTTCAGAACCCTTGATAGACCAAGTTAGCTTGGATGGTAAGTAGCAACTTTATTAATCGATTTAACCAATGAATTATATCAATGATAGCCAAATTTGTTAACTTTACTCTCTATACACATTTTTGTTATAGAAATATTATAACCGTTTTACCATGGTTTCAACTTTTTTTTTGGTAAAGAAATATTTCAAATACTTCATTTTTCAAATAAAGACATGCCGCCAATATGTAAATTCAATCAGGATTTCTGCTTTTCCATTTAAAAGTAGATTCCTGATTGGTATGAAAGTGTAGTTTTGATTTAAATGTACAAGTGAAAGCTGAGAAGTTTCTTTTCTTAAACATGTCTGGGGTCATGTCTCCTTGAGTTTGAAGACTGCCAACAGATTTTGTAGTCATACTACCATGATTGAAAAATATAAAAATCTTTGATCTCTTGTATCATCCAAGAAGCTGAATATGGAATCATATTTCTACAGAGAAAGAGAGACTTACTTGATTGGAAGGTCTGAAAGAAAATCCCCCTTAAGTTACTGCTGCTAGGACTTTGGCAAGACATTCATATTATAAGATTCTAAGTCATACAGAAAATGGCTGTGGACAGATTTGGAAATCCTTGATCTTTGTATACTTTGTATACACTTAATTAACATGTGCCTTTTTAAACAGTCATTGTTGTCAATTTACTTCTGATCCATTTGCTCCCCAAGATATATATAAAAAAGCCCTGTTGTAATAAAGATAAGTGTGAATTCCAAGAGCAGTTTGCTCACATCTGCTCTGAAAAATATAGACCAAGGAACTTCAATGAAGCCAACGAAGAATAGACACCAAAAGATTATAGAAAGGAAATGTTTACTGTTAAAATGGGAAAAAGATGTGATCAGCCAATAAATAATTAAATAATCTGAAAGAAAAAAGAAACCGGGATATTTTATACGCTTTAATTTACATGAAATGACAATGACAAAATGCTTTATTGAACATTCAATTATCATTGACATGTATCATTTATTCCTAATTTTATATTATTACCTAATATACTGATTATATGTTGCAGGTAGAAAAGTTCATGCATATTTCTATCTCTTTTTTTGCTTATGGTAGGAAACGGGTTGTCATAATTTGAAACATGAAGTAATTTCTATGAGTTCCCGTAAAGTAGACCGTAAGGTGTGCTTTATGGATGCATGGATCCATATTCAATTGTGCCTTTGTTTGTTTTTTTACCCTGAAATAATTTTTTTCCATTCAAATAGCGCTCATTTTGTTAAAATCATGATAAAAATCAATAGACATTGATTACTGTGATCAAGAAAATTAGGATAAATATTCACATGACAAAAATGTTCGTGATTGATGCAGCAAAACATAATAAATGAGTAAATATGACTTGGCAAAAGGAGCAGTTTTTAGTGTCACCAAATGATCAAAATACCTATGACTTAATACAGGGTCTCTGAAACTTTCAAGAAAATCCCAACCTTATGCACAATCTTTATCTTTTGGAGCACTTTGAGCTCTTGTATTCTCTGAGAATAAGATTTCTACTTGAGATTGATAAAGACGTCAACAGTAGTTAGCTCTTCCTCATTTTTCAGATGATTTACTTCATTGAACGAATTAAAAATCAGAAAAATTTGGTTTTGTATCTATAACTATTATAATGTCTGTGTTTCTTTCAGATGCAATAACTAGCAATTGATGATATTGAATGGTAAAATATGGATAATTAAAGCTTAATATACATTCTTTATAGCTTGTATTTCTAAATCTAACCTGTTAGTTACATGTATTCTTGCTAAAATTTGCAGATACAAAACCTATGTATCTTTATAGTTTCTCTAAAATATGTCCTCATGAAACATCGTCCATCTTTTCAAACTTGTTTTAAAAAAAGCAGTAGTAGCTAACAATGGAAGTCTCCATAAAAAAAGAGTCTTTGTTTTTAAATAAGAATAATTTTATTCAAGATTAAATTTGGAAAAAAAATTGGCAGTATTTTTGGTCAGTTGCAACTTGAGTTGAACTTGTAGTAACATCTTTAAAAAGAAAAATAAACATCTTTCGTCCGATTTCTATTCTATATTAAAAGGTGGAATAGGAAAGATCCAGAAAGCCCAGGCTGAGGAGTTCATTCACATATTTGTGAACAATGCAGGGAAACTGACAGAGTTTTTGGAGCATATGATTGAGGTAGGGCACACTCATAGGATTATCCTGAAAGTGTTTTCCAAGTGTTTATCTTACATTTTTAGACTATTTTGCAGACAAACATTGGGGCAAAAGAAAATCTTATTTTTTCTGACAAAATATGATCTGATCATACTTTTTAATTTAGCAAGTAACCTTTTTGACATGAAATACGAAATGAAAAGGAAAAGAAATCTGATTATTAATACAGAGTTTAGCAAAGGAGAAATGAAGAAGAGCAAGAATTGAAAAAAAAAACAACTTTCATTTTAAAAAAATGTTAGAGCCACTTTCAACTTAAGGGCTACCAAGTAGCCTTTCATAATAAATGATGAAATTAAATTTTGAAAAGCACATTTCATACACTGTTTCAGAAGTTTACTTGCCAAGCATAAGATTGTGTCCAGGTGATTCTTCATAAATCTAGTTTTGTATTCCTTTAGGTTCAGCCTGCCTCCTCAAATCTAGTGTACAATACTCTCTTGGAGCTTTACCTCCATGACATGGTGCATGAAAAGGTTATCTCGGTTAGTAATCATAGTATGTTGCTCTATCTGTAGCCCTTTTGACTTAAAAATCTACAAATGAGTGATAAATAAGTATAAGACATTGACACAATGCAAACGAATTTAATGTAATTTTAAAGAATTTAAGTTTCTTCAATAAGTATATTATTAAATTTTTCAAAACTTGTTTTTTTACTTGATAAAATTTTTTTGGAAAAATGTAGAAGATAGTTATAATCCATTCCAAGCAGTGCAGCCATCATCTTATGAATGAGTCAGCTAACTTGAAAATAGTGCTGGGATATTCATAATTGTTGTAGCTTACAATTATTATTTTATGGACTCCACATTTTCCCTTTGCCAGGCAAGAGTAGAAAGAGAGAGGAAAACTTTGGAATTGTTGAAAAATCCAGATGTGAGTACTTAGTTTTTCTTTCACTCTAGAAGTATGTGTTAATTTGTATAAAATATCTATCATAAGTTGACTGTATAGGAGATTTATAAGATTCATAAGATACTTTTTAGTTGGAAAGAAAAAGTTATTGAGAGGTGCTATAATGCAATCTAGATCTTTTAAAGGTGAATGGAGAGAACTATGTTATTAAGACAAGCTCACTTTATGAAATCCTGCTAATTAACTTTTGAATCTTCCATTTTTTAAAAGTAAAAATACCAGGGTATTTTTCTTCGGATGTAAATTTTTTTGTTTAAGCTGTAGCTTTTAACAAGTATAATGGCTCTGTAAATTTGAGGTAAAAATACTCATTGGACTATTCTTTCCTATTAGATTAATTTTCTTGTATAATGAGACACTCAAGTTAGTTTTTCTATTTTTTGATCAACTCATTCAACAGGCCAACTATGATATAGATCAAGCTCTGATTCTGTGTCAAATGAACAATTTCAAGGCTGGAATCCTTTATCTCTATGAGAAAGCACATTTGTAAGAAAATTAATTAAAGTACTCGTATTACCATATTTAGCAGTAACTAGATTTCATAAAGAGGGTGCTATTAGTGCATTGAAGATGACACATTTTAAGCAAGATTTCAATCAAATAAATATCTATTGTATATTTCCTTAACATAGTGTTTTTAAATATTAAATATGGTTTCAGAAATCCTTATAATTTTTTTTATCCTGCTGAAAATTATAAAATATATTATAACATGAAGTTCAAAGGTTAGTTAGGAAAAAACAAAACAAAACAGGGCATCATCCTGATTTACCCAGGCAGCTTCTCATGTTATAAAAAAATTACCTTCGTGAAGACAGAGCATATATTCTAGATGTTTTATCCATCTAATGGTGCTGCAAAAAAGATCAGATTGCAACGATGCTAATCCAGGGAGTTAAACAATATTAATAAGAGTTTGGATATGTTGATATTACTCTTGAATCTCTTTTTGTAGCAAATAGGAATGAGTAGGTAGTGAAACTAATTTGTTTTTAGATTTTTTATTGTAACTATTCAGGAAAATGTAGATGTATCATTTTTGGAAGAGATGCATTTTATAAGCAAAGTTTGTGATCTTTGAGCGAAGTTTTGTTTTTCATATCAATATAGGATATGCTTCATTACCAACCAAATGCTTAGAATAATCAATAGGACAGCCAGAAACAATACAGCAATTGTTATAATCATATAATTGTTTGTGTTCAATGTTAATCTGATAAACCTTTTTCTTTGATAACTTCTTCATCTAAATCAGATATCAGCAAATTCTTCGCTACCACATGGAACACAATGAATATGTGCATGTAATTGAGTCTTGCAAAAAATTTGGGTAAGTTCTTTTGTGTGTGACTCATTTTTCCACATGATCAGGTTGGGGTAGAGGAACATAATTTACTCACCTCCCTTTATGTTAATTTTGTTAGTGTCATTCAGCAAATATGAAATTATCATTAAAAAAAAATCAAAAAAAATCAGCAGCTCACACGGAGACAAAAATGTGCCAAAAGTGAAGAAAAAAAATTTGTTATACATCCAATAGAAAAAATTTTCATACAATAAATTTAAGCAGAATGTTTGCAGAAAATGGATGACATAAGAAAGAAACTTCCCATCTATTTTGGATAAGAATGCCATGATCACATCTATCGTGTAATTTCGAAAGGAATTAAAAAAAAATCTCTACTGTGAACAAGTAAGCCCAAGGATGAAAAGGTAAAATCAGTAAGAACTTGAAAGAAAAGGCTAAAAGTGAAGTTGTTTACAGACAGCTAGATGTCACAAATTAAAATTTAGGAAAAAATTGTTTGAAATAAAATGTTTTTCATCTCTTCTCAAATTAGAAAATATTATAAGCAAATAGAAAATATGATACTTCCATGCAATTTTCACAATTCAGAATATAATAAAATATTTTACTCATGTTTATAAAAATCCAGACAACAAGACCCTCAATTGTGGGTACAGGCCTTGTCTTACTTCGCATGTAAAGAAGAGAACTGCAAGTCTCAGCTGATGGAAACTTTGACTCGTATCCTTACTGCTTAATACCTCAATAAAAAATAGTTATCAATCATTTTTAAATAAAGTTCATCAATGAAGTGCATTTGTTGGAGTCAGAGGAGGAGAGGTTGAGTTACATAGGGGAAATTTGAATATTGGAAAAGCTAAAAATTTAATTTCCTCTAATTTGATGCAATTTTCAGCACCATGAAACTAAGGAAAATGCACTGCTCTAAAAATCAAATAGTCATATGTGTGACATAAGACACATTTTGACTGCATTCGAGAGTTTTAATTTATTTCAAGAGCTTTTTCATGGACATATCCTTGACTCCTTGTAACTTTAGTTTTGGGTCATATTATTAAGGATGATATAGGTCTTAATTATTTAACAACATATAACTTTCTCTCAAAATCTTATACCAGATGGAAGTATGTTTAGCACTAAGTATTAGTCGCCTCTCCAGTAAAGAGGAACATTATCATTTGTGAACTGAACTCTACCCTGAACCAATTTACAGTGCGATGTAAGTTTGTTAATTTTTTTGTTGGTCTGAGACAAGCAATGCACACTCGGCATCAAGTGAACAATTTTTTTAACCTCACCATTTTGACATAAACATTTCATTTCACTTACTAGTATCTAAATCTAATGAATGAAGATTTCTTTCTTAAATTGTTTGTTGCAATCATGCTGCCTATGTTATTGATAGATTTTAAATGAATTCATCTTGAAATTTCAAATAAAAAAGATTGAGCTATATATAAAAAGAAATTTTAAATGTTTCAGAGTCATCAACAACCAACTTTGGTAAATGATGCAAGCAGAATACTATGTGGATGTGCAATTATTTTAGATATATCAATAATACTATACACATTCTTTTTCAATGTAACTGACAGTGGACCAGCCAAGGTAGGCTAAGGAAAGCTATGAATCTCTTAATATTAATAAAGAGGATACTTGAAGGAGAGAAAATTGGGGGATATTAAAGTTTGTGTTTCTTTAATAGAGAACAGATATTGACAAGAAAAATCTCCTGCCACCTTTGATGGTGATTCAGATTCTTGCTCACAACTCAACTGCAACTCTGTCTGTCGTGAAGGTGAGTCAGTGTTTTTTTTTTTTAATGGAAGCAGAAATTATGTTCAACAGTACCATTTCTTGGATCATACATGATTTAAAGAAAAAAAAAAAAAAAGGAATACATCTTTTGAGAAGAGCCTGAAATTTACACATCAAGTAAAGCTGTAACTGGTTTTATCTCTAATTCTTTGCAGATAAGTGAAAAAAACAAACATCAACAGATTACTTGAAATTTAGATGCATCAAGGTCAATAAGTGTATCTCACTAACCAGATTTCATATCGTTCAGGACTATATTGTTCGGCGCCTTCAAATGGAGAATGACCAAATAGCAGAAGACGAGCGACTTATTAAACAGTATAAAGAGGACACAGAGAAAAAGCGCATTAAAATTGAGGACCTAAAAACATCGTGAGCTCTTAGTTATTCTCTTTATTAAATGTAGTCTGACATTTTTCTTTGCATGTGTAGACACCCATCATTGGCTAAATTATATAAAAAAAATTGCTGTAACCATGATATTGAAGTTAATGGGTCAATCTTAGCCCTTTTAATTTAATATTTGCCCAGAGAAGCTTGAAAATATTGGTTTACCCTAATCTCCATTTTTGTAAAATGGGTAAACATTTGTTGCTGTGGGCTTGCTGCAAATAATAAAGATCCAGCCCTTCCTTGCTGTGTGCCTGTCAGAAAAGAGAGAAAACTAACTAATTTGTACATCATATGTTTTGTTTTCTTATTGACAAGGCAAAACTTGTTCCATAATAGGTTAAAAATATGTGTTGTACTAATATAGGGGAAAAAATTTGCATGAAAACAAATTGATATTTTTCTTCAAACAGAGCCAAAGTGTTCCAGGCCTCCAAGTGTAACATTTGCAGCCATGCTTTAGAACTTCCTTCGGTGCATTTTCTCTGTGAACCCCATTCCTTCCATCAGCAGTGAGTTTATTAACCATGTCATTCACAATTGAATTTTATGGTCCAGTAATGGAAATCAACTGGACTAAAAACTAAAAATACTTCATATATCCATTTTTTTGATTGATGGATTATCATGACACTCGAAGTCTAAATAAATAAATGAATGAATATATTTTAAATAAATGTTGTTTTTTTTCATATTGAAGTTGTTGAATTGTTGTACCTGCTCCTTTTATGGTACAAATTAATAGGTTTCACATCATTATGAACATTTCAAAATCATTACTATATCACCTAACATTATCTCTGGACCACTAAGTTCAGTTTGCACCCCTGACTATTTTGTTAAGTAACCCAGCTAAATGATTCAACAAAAGAGTTAACGTACTCCCAGACGTTTGTGATGGCCAACTACTTAAAGATGTTGTGAAGGTCAATTACTTAAAGATGGTCTTTAATATTTTTCATTGACTTGCCACTTGACAAACAGATGAGTTTGATTGAAGAAGAGGGCAATATTGATGAATCAAAAGTTAATGATGTACAATGCGTGAAAATGGTGTGATGTACTTAGATATAGGCTCAGGCAATGATAATTGATTTATAGATTAGTTTTCTGGCTCCTAAGTCCTTCAAAAAATCTTATAAGGAGACAGCAAATTTCTATCAAGCCAGAGATAGGGTGGGTTGGATGGGATCGGATGCAAGTGTCAGATATTCAAGCCAGTAGATGAACCCATGACATTCAGCTTGTAAATCTAATGCTGTACCCACTGAGCTACCTGGTACCCCAGGCTTTTGCATGGATCTATAGAAGACTCTATATGACTTTTGACTTTTTCTTTTTCATTTTATAATGCAGTCATTAAAAAAAAAAAGTTAGTATGAAGATATATTATGGGACAAAGCAAACATTTTTAGTCTAAATATTTTTTTCTTCATTTTATTCCATGTGGAGATAATTAATCCCTTTTGTTATATTTAAAAATGGGTTATTATGCCCAACCTTAAGAAAATACTATCAATTAATGTGGAAAAAGTGTAGCAATCCATGAGCTACTTTTATTTTTAGACCAAACTCCCCGACTGAATGAGAGGTTTCTATACTATGTTTTCTTTTTAAAACCATTTTTTTCTGATACAGTGGAATCCACTCAAAGTCTACACCTTTAAGGGAAATTCTTGCTTTAAATCAACTGTATTTGACAGTCCTTTTTTGTATTCCTTCATATTTTTGCAATGGTTAAAGTCAACTAATTGTTTCAGTCCTGAGGTGATCACTTTTCTAGATTCCACTGTAGTATGGAAATTTCATGACTGAAGAGCTTTTCTTTGATATACCACTTTCTTGATTATGCAAAAGATATCAAAGTCATGATATTTATAGTATTTCAATATAAAAAAATAGAACTTTTGCAATTTTTGTGCTAACGGATAAATAATCAGAATGTGCATTAAATTTTCTGCAATTATGATTGAATTAGCTGTGACCAAATCAATGAATTCGATTTAGGATTTTGTAGGTATAAGGTACTACTTCAAATCATAGCTGGGTCCTAGCATTAAATTAATTAAAATAAAAAGTTAAAAGCTGCAGAATATTGCACAAAAAATAGAAGTAAAAATGGCCAAAAACTTTAAACCTTACTGATAGTTGTCCCTTTCCTCAATTATAGATTTTTTATGGTGCTCTTTGCATGGGATTTCTGTATTTTCCTCTTTTCATTATTTCTTCTTACTTAACTTGCTTCATTTTTTAAATATTTTTATCTGCTTTTTCAGCTGCTTTGAAAGCTATTCGGAGAATGACATGGAGTGTCCAGTTTGTGCCCCAGAGAATAGGTAATTTTAGTGAAATTCAGTTTTCGTTTAATGTCTGTAGATATTACTCATAATTGGATTGAATTATGTCACATTTTATTTTTATCCCCATTACTTAAAAAATAATGGGAATAATAATTAAAAAAAAAAAATTACTTAAATTATACACTTTAGGTCTATGTATTCATTGTAGTCAAGTTGATCAATGTGTTCAGAACTGTACAAGCAAAGGATTGTATGACAAAGCAGTGATCTTATTCTTTTGTCTTGTTTCTATTGTTATGAAAGACTTAAATGTTTCTCTTCAGGAAAATTATGGACATCATACGAGCACAAGAACAATCAAGAGACTTTCATGAATTTTTTCACAATCAGGTTAGCAAGTCCTGCAAGTTTTAACTTGATCCTCAGTGCTAGATGAATTTGGTCTATCCATTTTAGTGATAATAGGCTTCATTCTATCTTTTGAAAATTCCCCTTTCTCCATATATTATGTTCAGACATTCCTTCATGTGACCTTTGTTTCATTGAAGACATTTGATTCAATTGACTTTTGCAATTAATGCTTTTCATGATGGAATTCTGGATTTTTTAATCTGAAATCTCTAAGCTTTTTATTATGAAATACATTTAGATTCTACTCTGAATAAGAATGGAAAACACCATTCTCATTTTGCGAAACAAATCTTTTTTTCTTTAAGGGATGAATGTCAAAATCTACTGATAAGTTATTCTAAAATTTTCCTCTTTTAGCTGGAAAGAGCTCCAGATGGCTTCTCTGTTGTGGCAGATTATTTTGGCAGAGGAGTCTTTAACAAGGTAATTTATATTCTTTGAATGAGGTCATCTAAAGCTGTATTGTCTTTTCTTAAGTAAAGTTTAAATGGTCAAGCCATGATGACTATGTTTCTGTTTTATATATGATAAAAACAAGAGGAGGTAATGGAAATATAAAATGACACTATACGTTTCTGAGAATTATCATTATTGAAGGTCACAATTAATTTCATAGTTTTAAAACCCTCATGTATGAGAATTTAATACTTGATATCCCTATCAGGTGGACCAAAGCATTCAGCATTATGCATGAGATAGTAATTATTGCTTTAGCTGTCATTGCTATCTAAGACTATTATTGATTTTTTTTTCAACCAAAGTCACTTTGATCAACACTGCCATCATTCTAATGAAAATAATTTTTTCAGAGCTATTTCTTTTTATCATTTTTCTTTGCTTCAAAGTCATGAAATGCATGTTGCCTCCTCTGTGGGTGTTATGTTTTCTATCTCAAAATGCTAAGTTTTTCACCCTTCAATTTGAGCTATCAGAATTTGGATTGAAAGACCAATTTGGGCTCTGAAAGAAATTGTTTTCTTACCAACTGAAGTCATTGTATCAGGAAAGAGTTTTGTGGCAACCTGGCAATTTTTTTTTTTTCAAAATCTTGGGGATGATCATGAAGAAATTTGGGGCTCCATTTTATATTAGTTCAAAGAAAAATCTGATGAGTTTTGTGATTTTTACTCTAAGTAATCTCCAATCTGATGTTTGTATGATACAATTTTGCCTGTTTCATAAAATCTCAAAGTCTTTTTCTTTATGTTTTCTTTTCAGGTAACACTCATCACAGATCAAACAGGGAAAGGTGTCAGTGGTACTTCAACTTACAGGTGATGGACTCATACATTTGCACTGACAATGAAAAGATTGTGTATCTATATACTGATACCTATATTTATAGGTAGAAACTTTTGATGGTGCTTGCTAACATAAACATGTTTCAGAGTTTAGGCTTGAATATATAATTATTCAAATACATCTTTAAAGTGTGGATGAAAGTTCTGATTTGCTTGATAACTATTGACTTGTACTTTTGAAGAAATGAGAAGAACAATTCTCAAAATTAAAAAAAATTTAAAAAGACTCAAAAAAAAACAATCACCCCCCCCAAAAAAAAAACAAAAAAACAAAACAAAAACAAAACGGTATAGATTTACTAGATATTTATATTTATTGATTTATTTTACAGTACATTGACCTTCATTAATACATCTATAGTGATGAAAATGTCAAAGTTATAAAGAAAGGAACAGAAGCATGATTTAAATTTTGAGGTTGGTCTCCTAACAGGTTAACTGCAGACAAACTCATTTGCTAAACTATTTTGCAATGAGATAATAGTCTTCTGCTCCAGTAGGGCTTATGTCTTGGTATAAAAAAAAAAAGATTATTTTATTCTGATTTTGAAAAATCGTGTTTTTTAAATTTTGCAAACCTTTGTATGCAGGATTCTAAAAATATTTATCACAAAATATAAATTTAAGTAAGACTATTTTACTATTATGTTTTGTGCTTTTTTTGTATGGAGCTTTTGAAGGAAACCACATTTTGATTGCTTTCTGTATTATAAATGCCAAAAGAAAAGATTTTTTTTATCGCACTTCATAGATTATCTGTTTGTTCACAATAAGTGTGATTGAATCTTGTTTTCTTTTTCATGGTATTTTTCAGCGACACATTTTGTTCTTGAATCGTAAGAGCAGAGAATGATTAGAATTCTAATGAGGGTGCTTTAATGCTGTTTGCAATGTTCAGAGAGTATTGGTTCACAATTATGTTTAAATATAGTACTGATGCCCCTTATATTAACACAGTTGTGTTAAAAAAAATTTCAGGTCAATTAATTTTACTGAAAACATGAATTTTCAGGTTAAAAAAAAAAACCAACAAAATTCAGTAGGATGTAATGTGATTATCTGTTTGTTCACAATAAGTGTGATTGAATCTTGTTTTCTTTTTCATGGTATTTTTCAGCGACACATTTTGTTCTTGAATCGCAAGAGCAGAGAATGATTAGAATTCTAATGAGGGTGCTTTAATGCCGTTTGCAATGTTCAGAGAGTATTGGTTCACAATTATGTTTAAATATAGTACTGATGTCCCTTATATTAACACAGTTGTGTTAAAAAAAATTTCAGGTCAATTAATTTTACTGAAAACATGAATTTTCAGGTTAAAAAAAAAAACCAACAAAATTCAGTAGGATGTAATGTGTTGAATAAATTAGATTAATTCCAATTCACTAGTTAGTGTCTTTTTTTGTTCTGAAAAATACTTTACAGAGAAGGCAATGCAAGCTGTACTCTGAGCTACAGCATTTCCCTTGCGTTTGCAACCAGTAGGGAGATAAAGGATAGGGAGTGGTCTAGTGTGAATTCGTGGACTGGGAGAGTAGGAAAGCAAAAGGTAACTGAGCCAATCTCTTAGCAGGTCTAGTTTGGTGGTCGGACACAGAGTAGGCCTAATTTTTTATCATAATATTTGTTCTGTGAATCATCACCCTATCTAAGGTCTCAATGATTGACTGACGATTGGAAATGGGGAGCTTGGAAATTTTATGATTGGATGGCAATGCTTTGTTCTCTTTCTCTTTGTAACATTGTACAATTTTAATTTGAGTTTATTTAATTTTAAGGTTTGTTTTGTATCCCAAATTAACAATAGACATTTATAGATGAGCCATAATTTAAATTGTTTATTTGAAATGAGCAAAAATAAGGTGCAAAAACGAATAATTTCAAAATTTGAATGATATTTTGACTTGTATAATTCAAATCAAGTTTTTATTTTCCATGCCCTCAGAAAGTTTATTATCTACTACTTAAGTAATTTCTGAAGTAGTTGCTCTATAAATTTTTGGCATAATGTTTTTGTGTGCCATGCAGATAATTTGTATGAGCAGTGTGAATTTTATCTGTTTAAAAACGAGAGCAAAGTCCCATTAATATTTAAATGAAAAAAATATAAGATTGAAACCAGAACTAATATAGTTCATGTAAAACTCCTGTATAAATGGTATTTGCCACATGACTAGCTGTATGAAAAGCTATCTTGACTGCAATATAGACAACTAATTTCTGATTCCTTTTCCTGTTTACTCAAACCAAATTTTAAATTTGTATATCCAATTGCTATGCATAATGGGAAGTCAATAAGCAATACGTTTACAGTGGTCTCCACCTAACATCTCATTACTTTATAAACGGTGTTCATTATGACTGTAACCAAATTTGTCGTGAGGCAAAGAGGCAATGTAATGTCTTTTGATTCTTATATGAACAGGCAAGATTATATAGTTAAGCTTTTTCATTTTCAAGTAACTATTCTTTAAGTTATTGCCTTTTCCCTTTTTGTTTTGCTTTTTAACTTTTTAAATTATATCTGTATGAAAGGAAAATTAACAACAAAATGTTTAGGCCTATTTATAATATCAGCACAAAAATGGAACATTGATCAATCACAAACTTGGCAAGCTAACTAAGTAAAAGAAGCATCTGCAAATCTCATCATGGTTGTATTCACCATGTCCATTCCATCCATTTATGTAAACAGTGATAGTATACAACTGCCCTTCCAGCTTCGAAGGAAACTCACTGAACAAATAGGTCTTTTGCAATGCTATGGGAAGAGTGGTGTGTGCTTGTTTCGTGTATCTGTCTTACACATGACATGGTCAAATACCTTATTCAGTTATTGGGTTATACAGTCTAATTTTTCTATTTAAGAAAGAAAAGTCAGGCAGTGGAAGATAAACAAAGATAGTTCTTCACAAAGCTTTAAAAAAAAAAGCTTTATCTTAAACAATTTTATATTTGTAAGTGTGATAATACTGATAGTGTGGACTTCTTATACAAAAAAAATTCTGTCTTGGAAATCTAATGTAATCTAAGGCAAATCATGGAGGTAGCCAATGTGATGCTAGGTTGTACATACAGCTGCTCTTGGTACAAATTGGATTTGTTCAATTGATTTATAATTATTATCAAAGCAAATGCTGCAGTTTTTAAATAATGGTCTTCAAATAATTATGTCATGAACAAACAAAAAGCGAGATGAAATAAAATTCCATGTAACAGCCTCAACATATGTGTCCCACCCAAGCCATACTCAATAAATTAAATGCCTAAGCAATAGTATTAAACAATGTTTCAGAGGAAGAGAAAGTGGAAAGGCAACATCCTCTATCTTCAAGATTACAAAAATTAGCAGGCATTCTCTCCCTCATACCATATATGATTGAGGATAATCATGGCATACAAGTACTGAAACAACTCATATTAATTACATGCCAAGCCAAATGGAATATTTATCATGATAAACTCTAGCCCAACTTATAAAGTCAATCTTAACATAAAACTGTGAAAACTTGTATATTGTCTTCCTATCACTAGTATCAGGCAAATTTGTAGCAACAGGGCCATAGCTCAGACACTTGTATATTTAGGTTGTGATCCACAGCACACAAAGAAATTCTGCTTGCCCACAGACAGGAAACATGACCACATTGTGGCCTCAATACCCAGGCCTGGAAAAGGTTGTCACCAGTAGGTAAAATGATAAATTGTTGTGGTCAATTCCCCCTGTCCAGGCCGAGCAGAAGCCACAACATTCTGTTATTTTTACTGTTCTAAGAAGTTGGAACCTCTTCATTCAAAGATATGGTAATTTTTTTCTAACTTCTAATGGCAGTTAAAATTGTTTGGGACTTAAAAATCTTCAGTCATCATATGATTGCCATGAATCTGAAGTGTATAGTCTTTCTGTGCTTTAGTATTGTTGAGTTAGAAAAAACAATATCATTACTTTCATCCTATATATGCTCAATTTTCAAAGTGAAAAAAATTTAGTCAAAATTTATTATGATAACTATTTATATCAGAAAAAATGGGAAGCAAAAATAAAAAAAAACAAAACAAAATCAACCACCCCCCCGTAAAAAAAAAGAAAAACATCAAAGAAACAAAAAGCACTGTAGGCCTACCTGAGATTGTTTGAAAAGAATCAGTCAAATAAATTACATGCACTTTAAAGGTAATGTGTGAATATTGCTTTCATTCTACTAGTAATAGAAAGCTGCAATAAAGCCCTTACAATTGTATATTTTATTTACTTACTGTATAGAAGCATTTTCTTCTGTGAGATTTCATTAACAGAGCAACATTTATTGAATTTATACATTCCTTGAAAAAGAGTGAGATGCCCAATTTGTTGACTTTGTTGATATATGTGTACTTGTTATGTTATGATGCTTGGAACATATGGTATGTGAAGATGTGAAGACAGATTTGCGCAATTTGCTATGAAATGTTTTGTCTTTCAACTTGATTGCACATGTTTTTACCAAGATGTAAATCCAATGAAAAACTCTCAGTACATTGATTCTTCATGTTCTTTGTGTGGATATGTGAGCGAGACCTTTTTGTGTTGCCATTGAACATTGCCATATTTATTTACTTGGTTGAAAGTTAGCAGGTGAACAAAGGTCAGTTGGAGAAGAATGTGTGCAAACTGTTTCATCTCATCTCCCCCACTACATACATGTATTATTTTCTATGATATTGTCTCTTAAACATGTAATGATAAATACTGGAAAGGCAGTATCCCTACTCATCTTGGAAAAGCAGGACTTGATCGAGGCCAACCATTAACAGGTGAAGCATCAATGATGGAGACCTCTATAAAATAATCTTTTGTAAGATCAGTAAAGGATAGGCCAGTCGTTGTAGAACAAAGGTGAGAACTCACCTAAAATTTCAAAGAAGTCATTGGACCAGTTCTAATGCTGGGCATGCAATTCAAGTATTTTTCTTTCTCTTTATTTTTACCAAAAAAATTAAGTGACATTGCTTGATACTGCTCCTTTTCTTTTATCTATGATGATTATCTATTCATATTGCTAAAAGCATTGATTTCTCAACAACATAAAACTGGCTTGTTAGATTTTGCTTGGGGTCTCATGAAAAATAAACCTAAAGATCATAATCAAGAAATTTTATTCTTTAAATAAAATAGCTGCAACAAAGCACAAATCATGTCTGTCACACAGCTTATATAAAACCTTAACCAGAATCTATAGACTCTTTCTTTTCTTTCGTAATCCATGTCTAAGCATCTAAAAAAAAAAACCTTAAGTATCTCGATCTATATTTGAATCTAATAAATGAAGAAATGGCAAGGAAGAGGAGATATTCTCACTGATGCTACAATTGCTTCAAATCAACGCATGCTTACCAAAAACTTAATCCTTTTCAAGTAAAAAATCCTTTCAGTATAGTCATTAAATATTCTTTTAATAAAAATTGTGAAGATAATTAAGCAGAAAGTATTTTCTTTAATAACGATTTTCTGATTTGGAAAAAGATTGCGAATTGAAACTTTTAATGAATTAAAAAATTTTAGTCACAAACCTTTGGAACAGTGTTTGGATGCAGTGTTTGCTACTGATTCAAATTTGATTCACCATTGACGCATTAACGTGTAGAAGTTAGTCTTACAGATAATGGGCCTATTGTATGCGCATCCCTTTTTCTTTTACTTGTTAGAGATTCTGTACCGCAAAAAACTGAAATAGTAGTTTTAAAATTTGTACGACTATTTTATCTGTGCAGAGATTTTGACATTTTTCAGAAAATGATTTGCTTTCTTCTTTGTGTTTGACTTTTTTAACTTGAAGGTGAACAACAGCTGGACATGACAAGCTCATTCTCTCTTGTTATCCCGTTGTCTTTGTTATGATACCATTGGCAAACAGCTAATAATGTCTAGTCCAAATTAAAAAAAAAAAAACAAAATCAAAAAACTATTTTAAGCGTTATTCATACAGAGTGGCATTTCTGTCTACGACCCTGTCAATGTTTCTGTCTGTCTGTCTGTCTCTGTCTCTGTCTTTCTCTCTGTCTCTGTCTGTCTGTCTCTGTCTGTCTGCCTGTCTGTCTGTCTGTCTGTCTGTCTGTCTCTCTCTCTCTCTCTCTCTCTCTCTCTCTCTCTCTCTCTCTCTCTCTCTCTCTCTCTCTTCCCCCCCCCCCCTCTCTCTCTCTCTTTCTGTCTTCCTCTCTCTCACAGGCTCTCGTGTTAAGTTCAAACTCCTTCCACCCCCCCTTTTCCACCCTTTTTTCGCCTCTCTCAATCTTAATCTTATCCTTTGTCATCCGGTTGTGTATAGTTCTGGTAGACATAAATGTAAAACAAAACAAAACGAGCAAATAGAAGAAATGAAACACTTCACAAATATCCTTTTAAAGTAATTTTGCTTAAGTTTCTCATCGAAGTATTATTATTTTGCAGTTAAAAGATGGTATAGCGTTGCACATTTACAAGTTCAAATTCGAAATCTGTAGGGGTTTCCATGGATAGGTCATTAAGAAGACCTGCTTGATTATAATAAATTAAAAAAAAAACAATTTAAGAAACGCGTTCGTCAAACCATGCAGATAGCGGAAGAAATATTTTTCCTATGTCACTAAATGTATTTCTTCATAGAGGATGAACTATCTACCACAGCAAATCGTGGCAGCAGGGTAGCAATGTGATAAACTGGCAAGATTTTATTAAAAAATCACTACCATATTTTGAGTAATCGCATTACACCTGAAGAAAATATGGAAAAAAATCTTGTTTGATGACTCTAAGCCGAGCCTGACTCAGTCGGGTTTTAAATTTATTGACGTCTTTACTTCGATGATGAATAACACCAAACGCTTCTTTCTTGTGCAAATTATCACTGTACATTTTTTTTTTGTGTGGAAATGATCATTGGTTCATGACTAGAGTTCGCGTTTTGAGATTGAAAAGATTGTAAGGCAGGTATAGAAAAATCTTAGCTGTGATATTATGTTTCACCTTGACATAAAGAAAAACACTATTCCCTTTACAAACACTTAAATCAACAAGTAAATTATGCTGTGTTTTGAAGTTAGGAAAAATACCTTATACCACCACCAGGTCTGTTACTGCGGTTATCTTACAGAGTTGAAGAAATCACATCAAAATACACTGAATTTGTTGTAACGGAAAACGAAGCACTTTTTATCTAGTCAAAATCCATTTCTCTTTCCTGTCCCTACCATTTCTTTAAAAAAGTTAAGACATAAAATCCACAAGGAGAAAGGAATACCCGCGTTTGAGCAAACTAATTTATACTGAGTGAAAGGAAGGACAAATACTTCACGCGATGAATAAGGTGTAATTTTCACGGCTCCAATGGTTGAAGGGTGTTACAAAAGACGTCAGTCCAATGGTATTTGACCTCAATCGATCACCTTCGTTTCTCTGGTAACACATTTAACCACATATTTGCTTGAGCCTTTTACATTTTTCTTTGATATTATGTCTTTAAAAACGAATGTTATGCAAGCTTCTTTAATTTCACCTTATAAAAATTGAAGCGAATGGCCTTTTGAAAACGAAGTGAAGGTAATATTACATAGTACTTGTTTAAAAAAAAAAACCCGATACAAACGGTTATACCTTTGTTGTACAAACTGTCTGGCAACTCATCTTCCACGCTCACGTAATAATCTTTCATCCAGATACTGTGCATCTTTGAAATCAGTTTTGTTCATCGGAAAAGGAGAGTGGGAAATATTCCTTGATGCAATTCTCGCTACCAAGTAGAATTCAGTAGCTTGTGCAGAAAAAGATAATTTTTCTCTATCTTTCTATTTTGATAGCTTTCAGTTTGAATATATACAAACTTTCGGTGAGCGCTGGACTCTAATTAAATGCAACAGTAAGCAGCAGCTCTATTGATCATGTGAATCTAGCCAAGACTCAATGCTCGTTCGGAAGCTTAACCTCGCTGACCTCGATCTATGACTCCACCTGTGCTTACGATTGATAGTTTAGGACTCATTCTTTTAGTCATTTTTTTATTAAGTTTATGGCAAAGACACAAGAATATCTTTGGGCAGATAAATTATATCAATATCACGCGAAATCGGCTATTCCATCTGATCAAAGAAACCAACAGCTTAATAAAGAAAAATTGTTAGGGAATCTTATGAGTGATTCGCGACTATTTCTTTGATTTTTTAATAATTTTCACAAGAATTTACAAATTATTCCATATTAGCGTTTTAGATTCTATCGTTTATTTATTACTCAAATCTATTAGATGACTAACGTGTGATACATGCTACGTTACCATTTTCATCAGAATCCAGAAACTATGTAAGCCTTGAGCATTAATTTCAATGTGGACAATATGTCTAAAACTGGCGAGTTCTTTCACTATATGAAGTCTTGAAGAAAGAAACGTAAAAGCGGTATGAAAGAATTCATTTTGGAAGATAATAACTCCATGACTAAGGCTTTGTAGGAAAATGATGGACCTAAAATCAGTTTTTAATAAGTAAAAAAAAAAAAAGAATCTTTACCCTTATATCAATAGGAATGTGATTTCTGAAAGAGCTGGGCTGAACTCTGCTTTATATTATTGATTTGGCAAAATCAAAAAATAATGTTTGCTCTATGGAACGTAACACGTACAAAAGCACTAACATGATGCTCTTAACAGTATCAGAGATGCACAAATTGAAGTCAGGGAAAAAATCATTTAAAGTTGCAAATAGTAAAAAGATATTCTGAATATATAAAAAATATAATCATATAATTGATTTGATGCCTTAAAAATGCATTCTTGGACAGAATTCACAGTTTTTTCTTTGGTAGCATAACTATTTCTTTGTGAAGTCCTATGGTTTAAAAAAAGTGCCCATGATTTATTGGCGTGTGAGCTCGGATATATTGGCAATATTTTAGCCTACTGTCTTACATAGAAAGGCGAAAGCTCGACCAAGAGCAATTCTCACCGTTTTGCACATAGCTGGATTGAAAGTATTAGTAACACCTGTGGCCAATGAATTACACTAAAACTGACTTCTAATATTCTGCGGAGGAAACATTTTCATTAAAAAAGTTTTGAAACAGCGTATAATGCCTCTTGAGGTTTGATTATTTAGGTTCACTTATTTTATGCAGCATGAGCAAAGGCGTACAAAATCACCAGAGTCCTTGAATTTACAAACCTAGACCGGTTGATTTTTCAAAGAATTTGACCAAACAGACACTAATTAAAATAACTGATATCAGATATTCGTGTTGATGTTGCGCATTCTATGGCTCTACTACGGCAAAAGCTCACAGTTTCCGAAACCAGCAGCTGGCTATATTCGTATAAAATTGCTCATCAAGGAGGGAAAAGAGGAAAATAATGTTAAAGATTTAAAGTTTTTTCAAATCCAGCATAGTCTTAGAATTAAGTTTCCAATCTTGTCTAAAAGTTTTCTATGAAACAGAAGGAATCTTCGACGAATTCACATGTTTTTTGACTTCTTGAAATGAACCTTTCAAATTGAATAAAGCAACACTTCTGTTTTGAAACTCCCACGTATTGCAAGGCGAAAACTGAAGCCATTGAGCGCCGAGAATCTATTTAAATAAAGATTATAATCAAGATGAACAGTTTAAGAACAGTGTATGAACTTCTCTCGACCAATCTTCACATTCCTAAAAAAAAACCAAACCAAAACAAAAATGCAAACAAACCTAAGTGCTGCCATCCCATGTCCCAAGGCAAACAGCTTTTATGTTTTATTTTTTTTCAACTTTTTATTTGGAGCACTTACTATTTATTCAAACTTGACGAGACTTAAGCTGCTGTGTTATTTCGATTCTTGTTCATATTACTGCAAGCATGATTCCCTGTTCAAATGAAGAGGCGTGAAGACAACTACATTGAAGAAATGCAAACTTCACAAAAATAAAAGACAATTATCCTCCAGAGACATAAAATTGCACTAAAGAAAAGCAAACTTTACAACAATAACACATTATACCTCCTACAGAACCACTCATAGTAGGCCTACAGTTTTAAAATATATAGAACCTTGAGACATTGGGATTCTTCTCACGTTTGCATGTAGACATTCTTTAAATGTAGGAGAGATCTCAAGCAAAAAAAGTAAACTTAATTTGGGTACAATCTTATAAGCAGCCTTCTTTTCGGTTTATCTCTTCAACGAGACCACAATGTGGTGCTGATGACCCATTACAGATGAATGCAGTGCTCTTCCTGATGTGGTGAAAAAATGTCCTCCAAAACAAATTTTGGAGGACATTTTATAAACTGCCCAGAAAATATAAAAAAGAAAAAAAAATTCAAGCCCTGATTTTTTAAAATTGATTGTGTTACCCTGGATTGCTAAAGCTTAAAGTTGTTGTAGATCTAGATATAGTCACAATCTGTATACCCGGTACTTCATGCCAGACAAATTAAGAGTGGCAAGTTAATAAAAATGGTTTAGGGTAACATGAATATTTCCATCGTTTCTTGTTGACATTGGTGGATTGGGTCAATATCTGAGATATTAAACAGTTTAGAAGTACGAAATGCTTGCAAAAGAAGCAGAAGTGGTATTTACATTCGCAACCGCCACGCCGGAAGAAAATGCGACGATGGTTTCTATGACGCGTGTGTCTTTACGCTGGAGGAGGTCAAATTTCATTTAATTTTTAAAAATTTTCCAGTTTTTCACCCCAGAAAAAAAATGTGTTTTTTATAAATTGATATTTTTAAAAATAAAATAACAATAATAACAATAATTTGCTTTAAAAATTCCACCCGCTTGAAAAATTGTAAACTACTGAGAACAGTCTTTTAAATGTTATTTGATTCATCATATCAAATTTGGCAAAAAATTTTGATGAATTAATTACAATAAAATATATAATGAAGTTTCAAATGCATTTTTAGCCTAAATCGAAAACTTTTCATTGTTTTGTACCGCGTGGGACACTGATCTCAACCGATTAAAATTCAGTTAACTTCATCTCTGTACATTGAGTGGTTTTGGAGGAGATATAGGAGGAAGAATTCAAAGTTGCCGTTTATAATATATTATATAAATAACAATAAAATTAACCAAGCACTTCCTGAAGGATTAAGGCATCATGGTCTAAAGGGAGAGGGAAATACATGTACAAAAGAGGGCATCATCTTGATTTGCTCCTGATTTCGTTTACTTCGGCTGCGTTGGCGTTGCAACTTAATACAAATTGGAAACCTTTATTTCTATGACTGTTCACTACAATAAATGAAATGTTGCGCTTGGAGGGCTGGTCAATGAATATTTCTTGAAGATGGATTTTGTGATTGAATCCTACTTATGCACTTAAAAATCAGCATCGGTACATAGATATATGACTTAATATAAAATTGTTAGCATCGATACATAGAGATGTGACTGTAATATAAAATTGATGGGATTCTATAACTCAGTTTCAACGTCCATCGTCCCTGGCTTCAAGCACCCGGCTTGTTTCATGTACAGTGGTTTCATTTGTCGACAAAACTCGCCGCCCTTCAAACTTTTCATTTTCATAGCTACGGAGTTGAGCAGCTACCTTGTCAACCCTGCCAGCTTTAGGATCAGATGTAGTAAGCAGGAGACACATTATCCAGAAAACAAGGTAAAGTGGGATACTTCTTTTTTCCTCAAAATGGTTTTTGAAACAAAGCTTGTTCACACAAGAGTGTATCAACAAACTTGATGGAGTTCTGACTCAGGTAGGAAAATAATTGCTTGAAAGTTGACGAGCGAAAAATGCTGCAAATGGTACAAAGACATTTTTTTTTTTGTTCCCGACTTTCTAGACATTTATTAACACCGGAATAATAGCTTCAAAACACTAAAAAGAGATCAAACCATTCAAATCCAATTGGGCCAGTGATGTCTGGCATGTTCGCTATAATTCATTACAAAGAAATTTCAAATACTGATTCAGATTCCCATTAACAAATGTTGAGCTATGCGTAACGACTACTTTAGAAAGCTAGCACCGATCGGAACAGATGCCATATAATTATAGTTTAGAATTAACGACTTGTTGAATACAAAGTGCTGCTTTATTGTTGAGTGAGTACAAATAATTTTAGGCGCCGATATGTGTAAGCACTTCAGATATGATGACTTCTGAAGGAAAACAGTTAAAAAAAGAAACACTTTTAGTGCGATAACACCAATTTTTATTTAATAGAAAATGCTAGAGGACTCAAAAAGCTCAGTATCAGCCCTCGTTTCAGTTTATCTCTTCACCTAAATCACAATGTGGTGCTGATGACCCATTACAGATAAATGTAGTGCTCTAACATGTATTTCTGATTGTCAAGATCACGTGAAAAAGAAATCAGTTTCACGAAACTTTTATCTAAAAACACCGACAGAATATCTCTGACAATAAGTTTAGAAATCTTGTACATCTATAACCGTTTTGTTCAAATACTAAGTACGTTAATTAACAGGATGTTTAATTGTAGACAGTTTAAAGATAATGACCTCAATGATAAATATTTGTGTATGCTTTTGATTGTTATCCCAGGTTGCATCGAATGTCATCGCACAGTTCTTATCTACATTGTACACGTCCTGCCGCTCATTTTATTTATTTTGCCGTTTCGTTGGTATTTGTGCCATCAATGTTGATAGTTAAAAAAACCAATGTCTCCAGGAATGATTACTTCCACCATATGGTAGATAAGTCCGAAGCTAATATCTGTAGAGGAGGCGAATCATCACACTTTTTTAAAAGGCGCAAAAGAAAGAAAATGTAATGAAGCAGCAGGGCATTTTTTTTAGATGTAAATATAACTCCAACCAAAGCGAGCAGAAAATATTGCTTTTGCATGTTACTAAAAAGTCTCTGGGTTCGAACATCAAATTTCAGATCATTTTGTTAAGGAGCAGAATGCTTCGACAACCACCACCACCGCCACCACATAGTCTCTTGAGTGTAAGCGTTGTTAGAAAGCATTTTTTTCCACACCCTATAGGAGAGTAAATTGCCAAACACGCTTTTTTAATTAGATAAATCTTTGGTCTGTAGTTAAATATTCTTTATAGTTATTACATAGATTTTTTGTCGTGGTTTTTTTTTTTTTATTTTTAATTTTGTGCTCTCTGTTATAGGCGGAGCGTAGCACATGTTTAATTCTAGTTTGTATCGATCTTTCTTTCGTCCCATGGTTTTCTAGAACGATCTCTAATGAATCATATACAGAGCTGAGAGGTTATTTGGGTATAAGATCTTTGATAGAACTAAATATCTCTTTTAATGCTCGAGTGTTGCGTAAAGAAACACATGAAAGGAATTTTTTTTCATGGACATCTTATACGAAATGGTATTCTCAATATGATTCTTAAATACTGGTTTGTAAATACTGACTTAAAGTACGCTTTGAAAGATGGTATTGAGCTTTATCCTGCCATAATTCTCACTATGATTTCTCCCTCCATATTTCATTTGGCTCTTGTTAGACTCCTTCTGGTCAAAATTCTTTTGCAAATATGGTGGTGTCTCTTTGCAGTTGGGTTCCTTTGACTTGTAAAGTATTATCATCTATCTATTTCAGTAACTCCAATATCCGACCACAATCCGTTAAAATTTTCAGAACATAATACAATGTACGTGTACAAGAGCTTCTACAATCGTGAGAAAACTCAACTACTGAAAATGGTTTTGATCGTAAATGACTTTTTTCACATCTTCTTACAATCAATTAAACAATAAAAGCGCCCCCCCCCCCCCCCCCCCTTCCTCCAAAAAAAAAAAAAAAAAAATCCAAAACAAAACAAAACAACAACAACCCCCCAACCCCCCCCCCCCACCCCAAATAAAAAAAAATAAAATCCTAAACTAGTATTCAGAAATTTGTTAGTGAAGAATTGTTTGTACAGCCTTTATGAAAAAATAAAAACCACAGGTTTCTACACTAACCGTATTTTCTAGAAAGTGACTAAAATTTTTCATTTTTTTCCAAAAAATTGATTTAAACTTTTTTATGTGCAATTTTTTACATTTCAGACATACGAGCCATATTGCGGTGTTCGTATCATTTTATATCATATTCCACGACATAGTTAATCGAGCGTAGATTCAGCCTTATTAAGACATATTTGTCTAAACGTTATGAAATAAGAATATTTTTTTGATATTGTCTGTAACTACACCTGATCAATTTTATGATTTGCATAAATTTATTAAACTAACAAGAAACGATTTGTGTACACCGTAAGCAAATGGTTTGTTTATTGTGTAACGATTATATGAAAGGTTAGTGTCATTTCATTCATGCCTACCATAAGATGGATTTTTTGTATGCAGTAACAATAGAAAATAAAACACACACACACACACAAAGAAAAGCGCAAAAATTTTAAAACTATCCCTTCAATTAAAAAAAAAATATTGGTTAGAGAATAAAAGGAGAAAGGATAAAAAAAAAAAAAACTTGAAATATGAATTTTTTCTTCATCTTGAATAATCTTTAATTAAAAAGTGAACAGAAAATGTACACGGCATAGACCTTAACACAATATTTTATTTATGGAATAACCAGTTACATTTGGTAACCTGATAGACTAATAGTTAGAGAGCGCCCTCTCTCACCCACCATAGCGGCTTTTTCTGTGAAAGGAATCTTTCGCTTCTTTTGCTTTAAATGACACTCCGTGAAATGATATCCCTCCATGAAGAACAACCCATAAAGGGACTCAGTTTGAGTCCGGATAGTATGCTTAATTTGCTCTTCAGACTTTTGAACGATTTGCTCACTCTTTGAGTTATATATACTCGGTTGAATAAATGTTGGGTGGCGATTTCGATTCATCAGGTACGTTCGCATTCAGTGCACAATAAATCATTCGTGCTCAGCTATTGCAATTTAAGCTGAGCTGGGGTTCTGCGTTGGCCTCTTTTGCATTCTTTTGAGGCTGGGAGTTGAGATTGTTTAACGCAGATTTTGATCTTGATGATCAAAATTTCCCCATATGCACTATTTAACACACAATTATATGCACTTTGATACGTTGAATTTCAGTTTCAATCTATTTTTTTTATTATGTAAAAGTACCCATATCACCAATCCAAAAAAGTAGACTCGTCGACAGACTTTCCTTTCATTCTTGATAGTAGGTGTCTGGTTTTCAAAAAGGGAAAAGAAAAATTTAACTCACTTATTATAGCTGGAAGACATTGATGGGTCTGTGGTAGACTCAACAAAATTTAAAAAGATACAAACCATATAATAAATTTTGTCGTCCTGCACTATTCTCTTCCATTATAAGCCTCCATCAATATCGCACGGAGATAAATAAATATACAAATGAGCATTTTAAAATACATATCACGTTTTCACTTAACGTACTTTCCAAAATATCTCCACCCCCTATTAACGGGTCATTCTAACATCTGGCAAGATATTTCGTACCCTATTACACATGGATAAGGGGAGAAAATACGAGTTGTTGAGGCTTTCCCCAGAACCCATACTAGAGTCATCCATGATTTGAATCCCACGGATCTTAATCGGCGAGCGAGTGGCTAACACTAAACTTCGTCACTACAGACGAACTTGGCCTTATCATCTCGTGGGAAAATGGGAAAACTAGACATGAAAATAATTTGGAAACAATAGTGCGGGGACAAGGGATTACTTGGATTTCTTCTGGGTTGCTTTAATTTTTAACCTTCGGAAAAAATGCTCAGAATTCATAAGGCTTGCAACTTATCCTGTTTAAGTCAGCTTTTAGCGGACGTAAACTTGTTTTGTCACATGATTTATCTTCCTCTCTCCATCCTCCCATCCCCCTCCCTGACTTAGTAGATTCAGCAATAACTCACTGACCTCGGACAGAATGTCGAAAACTACGGAAACCTCAAAAACGCAAAGCCTCGTCAAGCTACAGCCTAGAATGCCCCAATTCAAATCCCAAAAACTTCGACCACAAGACTATTAACACAAAATTTATCCCAGTATCTATGGAATATAAGAGAGTCTATTTAAATATATACTGCCGTAAAAAAAAGAAAGAAAAAGAAACACTAAAATGCCCACCGTGAATTCCACAACAGGAAAATGATGCAACTTAGGTGAAACGTTACAAAAACAGTCAAGCCTTCTCCTATTGATTTCATAATACCTGAAAATGATAAGTTGAAATTAATAGTTAAAAGAAACCCAATTATAGAGCATATAATTTGCATCTCGAAAAAAATCTTAATGTTCGAGAAATGAGTATTAAGTTTAGTGAAACATAAAATTTAACTAAACAAGAAGGATTTGGAAATAGACCACAATGAAATTTAATGAATAAAAAGATAAAGTATTTGATAGAAAAGCAAATAGTTCCTCGTTTGTTTACTTACAATTGTCACAGACTGAATTATAGTAACAGTCAACCAAGCTGTCGCCGCTAACACTTTTCAACCTTTCAACGAGGGGACAAGGGAGACAATCATTGTCATCAAGGATGGCGTACCAGCCCCGAGGACAACGGAAACACATCTGAGTTTTCCTGTCCAGGTACAAGCCGCGGTCACAAGTTCCTGAGGGCGTGACACAAACAATTGCAGTTGTTTTTGCAGTCTCACAGGCATTAAATGCTTGTTTGCAATGCCACACTGCACTGCAAAGAATAGGATCCAAAAACCATAATGAGGTTGATCCTTTAGGTAATATCTGTGGTCTCTCTCGAAGAAAGCGCCTCGTAGACAAAATGATCGTAGATTGAGCAGCCGCAGCGAAGAGCGGATAAACTAGTCGTCAGAGAAAACACTTAAGGATGTTGTCAGAAGGATAACGAGAATGGTAGACGATCAACCTAGGAACTGTATGACTTGGAGCAAGTATTCCCCCTGAGAAAAGTTTAAGCCATGGTTCCAAATGGTCCACTACTTTGATATCCCACTTCTCCACAGCAGTGTTACAAAATCTATGTTTCATAGTTACAATTATAATTGTTACATTTAAGGGACCATTTGCCACTAACAATAACTGCTTTCATCAATTCAGAGAACTGTCTGTCGCAACTAACATCTAAATGCAAAAAAGGTATTATTCATCGACCCTATAAAAGTTGCATCAGAGAAAGATTGTTCAAGGTTCGTAATCAATTTTTAAAAAATATACAGCATTGCATGCCACATGAAAAGAAATGAAAACACCTTTATTGGAAAATTAGAAGTGTTGGGTCTGAATATCACTCCTAAAGTAGATAACTTTGTGGCATGATCTCCTTAAATACTATGATAAACTTGTATAGCCTCCATCTCAGATGCTGATTTAATGCATCCTGGCCTTTTTCTAAATTGACTGAACGTTTTAATTAGCTCACTAGAATCAGCAGACATTATTAAGCAGTCACTAAACACAGGACACAGGGGTTATGACATGGTCTCTGTCAGGAAAAAACTTTCAGTGCCTTATTCGTGGTTCATTGGAGTACATTGTCAAATAGAGTTTCTACCACCTCTATATGATCAAATAAGCTGATGCGACGCACTTCAAAGAGAAGCAATGATGTGCTAAAATTGATGACTATCCCTACCACCTTGTTAGTGCTGAGTGCGGCAATTGCTCGCTAAATGGACAACGAGGTTAAGGGGCTATCCAAGTATGATACCCAAGATAAGCAAACCAATATTGGAACAACTAACATTATCCTGTATTCAAACAATGAGGAAACCCATAACATATAAATGAAAATCAAATATTATTACCAATCTTTTATCATCTATCTGCTAAGCAACTTGGATCAACAATTGATGAAAACAAAGATAGGCACATAAAGTGACATTAAAGAAAAAAGAAATTGCGTTCCTTGATTTCAAATATCAATAGGTTGTTAAGTAATATTTGAATAATAAACAGTGTTATATACCTTCCTTGATTCCTCACGATACATTTACCACATTAAGGCGCTATATATCATACATTGAATTTCATTGTTACTTCTTTAAGGTATCTCACTATTGTTTTCGCTGTATCAATTATTTAAAACTAGTTCTACTATGTTCTCTTTTAAATTAGAAACAATTTTACACTTTTTTTCTTTACTTATTTTGGCTGAAAATTAGTAAAAAGATGAGCACTCTCCGTTTGTACATTTTGGTCCATTATAGTTTCCATTATTCTGTTAAATTCCAACTACTAGCCAAATATTTTTGAATGTCACGATGAAAAATCATTATGCCAAAAAAAGTGTTTTGACTTAGTAACTTGAAAACAAACATCTTACTCACGACAAGCCGGTATTTCTGCAATGAAGTGGTTCTCCTTTAACTCGACAGTTCTCACTTGGTCTGCACAATGATCCACTTGAAAAGTGCTGTAGACGTCTAGATCAAAGAGGTCATACCACTCAAAGTCCCGCATGACTGAGCCAGGATGTTTTGGTAGATCAATGGCAATGAAAATTAGCGGTATCGAGGGAAAGGGTCATGTCATAATATGCATATTATCAAATACCGGAAGTAGAAGAAAAAGAGAGCTATAGAACATTAATACTCATCAAAGTTAATAATGCATGAAAAATCAGTTGGCATTTATTTAGCTTTCAAACGCCGAAAGAATGTTCTAGTTCACAGATGCCATAGTTATGGTTATGATGATTGAATGATACAACCTTTTAAAGCATCCAAATCGCCATTTAGTAGACATATAACGCCTCTAGGAGCACTCGAGCTCTCTATGGATAAGAGCTGTGCCTATATCTAGATTTATTCAGCCTTGTAGAAAATTAAACCTTACATCGAGGCACACACCTGGCTATTGATGAATGAGAAAAGAAGAACTAAAGATTGAACAAGCTGGTGATAATTTTTGCCGAATCGCGATTTATTTATTTTTACTATGAAGGCAAGATGCCATTATAAACGTTTCCTCAGTGCACAAGGGGAATTCGGCATCCTATTCTAATTTTTTTTAAATGAAGAAAAAAAGAACAACTTAAATACTTACGACCGACCGACCTTATACAGTGCTTGGTAAATCTAGCAATATGATTAGCACTTTCGACTTCTACTTCATGGTGCGTGTCGTCAGGCAAGGTGAAACTGTGAGGTTTGTGAAGCGTTCTAAATGTGACTTTAAGCTTCGTCTGTGAAGGAATTAGAAATGCGGTAAGCCTTTTAAAACTATCGTTCTAGAAAAATTGATCTGAGCGAACCGTTTCATTTTTCTGGATTAAAAATTGTATAGAGATTCTTTTACTCTTCGATTACAATGTTCAGGTTCTTTTTTCTCAAGTGAATTGATCACTATTATTTATTTAAGCTATTCTACTTCGGATTGACCGGTAACGATAACAATTCCGATATATTCACAAAGTGTTGAACTTAACTCGCCTTTCCCTGGGTATTCAATCAAACAGGTGGCCTGCTTTTTAGTGAAGGCGATCATGAGTTTCCAGGCATCTCGATCCCTTTCAGTGCATCTGTCACTCGTCTTAAATTTAACCATTTTGATTGTCCATTCAACATATTTTTCGATGCTACGTTTTCTTTCGATCATTCCAGTTGTCATGAGATGTTCCAGTTTCTCTCTTCTCATCAAGAAGCCGAAAAAAGATTGCGTAGCGTTTACATACTGTATCTATAAGTGATATTGTGTCGGCTTCTCGTTATACAGTTAAAGCCCCCTTCAGACGTACAGTTTTTTGTATCCGGTAAAGCCATCCGGTCAGTTGAAACTGACACTAACCGGATTAGCAATCATATGACCGTTTACATGCATCAGTTGGATATCAGTTGACCTGATCATTCAAATCTTGGCCTAGATGATGACATCATTGGGTTGTCGTGTCTAGTTCGCGCGAAATTCAAAACGTTCACAAAAATGGAGGATGATCAACATGATTTCGAAATTTTTATTTTTTAATTTATCGTTAAATTCTGTTCCCCGCGTAAATTTGACTAATTGAAGGTCGCTGATCACGAAAATCGTATTAATTTTTAGACTGGACCAGTAATTCAAAATATTTTTATACGTATTTTTAGCTCCGCGCGCGGCAAGATCAAAGTAAAGACCTCGAGGCGCCAGTGCCCCAGTTCACTGGATGTCCACCGGATGGGAAATATCTAGCTGCGCCAGATACCAAGCTATCCGGTACGATTTTTGTCAAGCCGCTTCTTTGCACTACTATTTTTATTCTCATGGACTGACCTGATGGCTTTACCGGATACAAAAAAACTGTGCGTCTGAAGGGGGCTTTACGCTTGATTCTTTATTTTTTTTTTGCAGTTCATGAATTTCATATTATTATTCGTGGGTACGTCATTTGTGTTGCCTCTACTTAACTTTGTAGTTATTGTAAAATTGTTCAGGCTTCGGATCCATACGCCAGGATGGGTTCAACATAAGGCTCTATGTGTATAGGGATGTAATTCTTTGTTAGTGTCGATTTCATTCTCTAGAAAATCATTATTACTTGCGCTTTTCTTTATGAAATCTCAGTGCTGTTGCGTCCAACTCGTGATGTTGAAGTTCTCACGTACTTGAAATGATCCCTTTGCTTGAGTTTATTCCAGCTTATTAAGAAGTTGAACTGTAGACACCCATTGTTTCGACCAACGACCATTACTTCTGTGTTTTCGCTGTACAACTCCAACCTTTTCTTTCTGCTTTCTACTTTCTTCTCCAAAAATATCTATTAACCATTGCAGGTCTTTATTTTCGGCATTTAAGACTGTGCATTCACAGTATTTTACTTGTGCCTTCCTGTAATAATTTCTGGGTATCTTTCAAGGTTTCCCATAATTATTTCAGTGTAGAGGGAGGAAAGATTTGGGAAAAGCACACTTAGTTGCAATTCCAACCCTTTCTTTATACTTTCTTCTTCAACAATTACTAGTAATCGCTTATTTCCAGTCCTGCATTGCACTTAAGGACAGGGAATCACGATAAAGTAGCTGGTGTTGATCACAGTCATTCCACCTGAAAATTTGAATTCGGACATCACCGCATCTCCAGGAGTAATCCACATTAAAGTGACATGTATCTATAATAAGAGATTACCTATTTAACTGCCTTAGATAACCTTCTAGTGGTAAATAAAAATATACATTAAAACTAGTTTTCACAACTCTTTTAAACCGCCTTCTCTGTTTAATGAAATATTAATTTATATCTTCGAAATTTAATTTGTGTATCTCTTATCTTAATGTAACGTTCGGGATTACCCATTTCAGGCGAAGGTAATTAACTTTATACAAAGCTTAATTAAAAAAAATCTCTTTAAAATACATTGAGCACAAGTTTACACACACACACACACACATATATATATATATGTGTGTGTGGCAATGTACTGCCGTAAAGCAAAGCTGAGACTCCCATTAAAATCCATCTTGGAAGAGTATAAATGTGGCAAAGCTAGGCTGCTCTCTTTGTTAGTGGACTCCGAGGACGTGGTTGTGAAGACAGTGCAACCGACCATAAAGACGGGTAGGAAATGGAAGTCGAAGTCCTAGACGAAGCCAAAGAGTGGCTTTAGATTAAAGAAGTGATTGGGCAAACTGACCTCAAAGGGCTAAGATCATCTACAGCAAAGTGGTGGTCAAAAGCAGAAGGGAAAGAGAAAAGAGACATGGTCATCAATGAGATACGGCTCAATGAAGATTCCAGAAGGGTTCAGAAAGCAGTTCAGCAACCTCAAGAGGGATAATGGACTAATTGGAATAATGCCCTGCAGAAATCCCTCACATGGAATGAGATCTGGCACATGGTGCCACTTCGGATCAGCTTTCTCATCAGATCAGTGTACGATCTCCTGCCCTTATACGCAAATTTGGTACGGTGGGGAAAGAAACAGGACCCCACTTGTCCACTATGCCAAGGCAGGCAAACCACAGAGCATGTCTTGAGCTCTTGCAAAATCGCCCTCTCACAGCGGCGATACACTTGGAGGCAAAATAGAGTCCTTCAGGAACTTGCCGCGATCATAAGCACGGCTAAAGGAGAGACTGCCCTCCCTAATACCAATGCATTGATATTCACAACAGAGGGAGGCACGGAGGCATTTTAAGTCATGGCACGGAAAGCCGGTGAGGACAACAAACCAGATAAAATACCTTCTAGACGGTTGTGATGACTGGGATGTTTCAGCAGACCTTCCAGAATGGGACAGACACCCCAGTATAATCAAAGAAACAAGATTAAGGCCTGATATCGTGATCCATTCAGCTTCCACACAACAATTGATCATGGTGGAGCTAACAGTTCCATACGAAAACAGAATGGAAGAGGCCTACATCTGAAAAAGCTATGGCGATGCCCGTTGAGGTTGGTGCCATAGGATTCGTAGGGTCATCAGCCTACGACCTTCTGACTAAACTTTCAATATGTGGCAACAAAAGAACAAAAGCTCTAAAGTTACTAGCGGAAATAACCGAAAACAGTTCCCAGTGGATCTGGAGCAGGAGAAATGAGAAGTTCCTTCATAAGGATTAAAAATGCTGTAACCATCGCAGGACCAGTTGGCGAAGTAGTATAGCGCCGTGATCAGCAATCCATTAAGAGATGAGGGTGTGGGTTCGAATCCTGGCGCTGTGCAAAATAAAAAAAAATGATAACAGGGAGACACCTGGGAGTCATGACTTGGGTGTGGCCCGGCCCCCTTAGAATGTCAGAAGTTCAGGGCCGAAACACTTGCTACAAGGGGGATTTCTTCTCTGAAGACCACCTACTATATGTATATGTATACATATTTATTTATTATCTTTTAAATGAAATTAAATATGATTTCATCAAGACATAAAGAAGGGGGAGGATTAAAAAATGGAACTGCTTGTAGTTTTTTTAACGAGAGGAAAGTCATTTCATTGAACCACCCCCTCGTCCCTTGATGATATTCAATCTGCTTACATCAAACAGAAAAGCAACCAATAAACAAATAAAGCATTTCAATCTGTAGAGAAGCGTGAAATACCTCGAATTTGCCGTTGTTATTCACTGCAACAGTACATGTGTCACTCAAAAGGACTGGGTCATGGCGAAATAGCAACCCGTTAACTTCAAAAGTTTCGAAGTGATTCTTTGCAAGAAATTTGATCCATTCAGCTCCAAAAACCTGTTTAAAGATGTCACACAAGATAGATTTATCTTGGTTTAAAAAAAAATAAAGCTTACTATGGGCACTAATGAATTCTTTCACATATTTAAGTAAATTATTGATAAATTGAAAAGAAGTAAATGGGATGCTTATAGAATTAGAATGGCTCAACTACTAGAACTTATTTATAAATTTGACTTTTAACGTCATCTCAGTGGATAGCTATTTGCTACCGATACTTCTCAGTAAGGGAAATCTCCATCTTATCTTACAAATGTCTTGATGGCACTGCGCCTAGATATTTGTAAAATCTTGTTCCTTCACAGTCCCTCGTTCGAGTAGAAAAAAAGATGAATGTAAAAAAAAATATAGGCTTAAAAAGTATGGCGTCAGATCTGTCAGTGCTGTGGCACCAAAAATCTGGAACAGCCAATTACACCTGCTGAGAGACATAAATTGAGAACCGAGCTACTAAGAACGCATTTGTTCCACCACCTACCGTAGTTCAATGTAAGCAATGTTCATGAATGCTGTTATGATTGCATGTTTTGTAATGATGTAATTTTCCAAAACCGCAATCTTTGTGGATGAGATTTTGAAGTGCATAAACGCTCCGAACTGAGATTTTTTTTTTGGAGAGCGGTCTATGAAATAATAGTCTGTATCATTTATTATCCCTTGTCCAAACATCTCTTTCTATATCTCCTTTTTCTTCTTATGTCTTTTACCCCCCCCCCCCCCCTCTCTATCTCTCTCGTTCTTTATATTGTTACAAAAGAAATTTTCTGTTTTTCGGACTCTATTCTTAAAAAAAATCTCAACTCACTGTTTATTTCAACCCATCACTACCGCAATCACTATCCCCATTTTAACTTTCATCTTCCACCTTTTCCACAAAGAGTGTGGTTTTGGAAAATTACATCATTACAAAATGAGAAGTATGCGTAATGACACAGTTGGTCCACTACTCATTTTTCCTCGTCAAAACATTATTTCTGAAGATGTTTCTGTGTCTCGCCTGAGCTTCCCATCGTTTCATTAAGGTTTCGGAAGTTATTGTTACCCAAGCAAAAATCGATATATAATAGACATTCTACTCTATTTCAACCTCGTTCTTGTGTGTATACAACAAAACAATATTTCCTCCGTGGAAGTAAGGAATAGATCATAGCATACCCATATTATTCCTGTCTATTAAATAAAAAATAAAATAAAAAATGAAATAACAAAATTAAAAAATTCCAAAAAACAAAACAAAACAAAACAAAACAAAAACAAAAACAAAAACAAAGAAATAAAAACAACAAACAAACAATAACCAATATTCCTAAAGTGACATAGTTTAAAACAAGATTTATTTAAAAAATCAATGTAGCTATGATGGCGATTAAGATAGGTAAAAAGTAAAAAAAAATGCTATAGACACACTCCGAACTACACTTGAGCTTTGGAAATAAAAAAAGAGGTATAATTGTCCTTCATTGACTACCAAAAGGCATTTGACGGAGTACGGAAAGATGAGATCATCACACAACGTGTTAAAGATAGAAGGATCGGATCTACGAAAGATCAAAAACTAATCCTGGGAATCAACAGCAGTAATGAGAGTTTGTGGGAAAATCATCTCATTGTAAAATATAAAGAAAAGGATGTGTTGCTTTCCCCAGGCTTTTTAAAAAAATCTCTACAGCAGAATAACTATGCCAGACCAGAAGGATACCCATGAATTGAAGGAGGAGGTTACAACGAAAACAACTCGACACGCTGTTGACCTGTATTAACTACAGAAAAGAAAGAAGACTTGGAACAATATGTGCTTTGCCATCACCTTTTCTCTCTCTACACTCAAACCGTTATACAAAACCTAAAAGGATACCCAAAAAATATTACAGGACGGCTCATCGTAAACATTGTGATGACACTGCATTAATGTCAAAAAATAAAGAAGACTTGGAACGATTATTACATATTGCTGAAGAAGAAAGGGTTGGAATATAACAGCAAAAAGACAGAGATAATGGTCGTCAGTCGAAACAGTGAGTGTCCACAGATCAACATCTTCATCAACAGGAACAAACCCAAGCAAAGTAATCATTTCAAATACTTGGATACTTTAATATCATGAGATCGACGCAACAATACTGAGATCTTATGAAGAATAGCGAAAGCAAAAACGGATTTTCAGGCAATAACTTCGGTGCTAACAAAGTACATCTCTATCCATATAAGAGAAAAGGCCTGGAGTACTATATTGAACCCATTCTGGATTTCTAGGTGCGAGTTCTGGACAATTTCAAAATAGCTACATATGAGAGTAAAGGCATCAGAAATAAGGTACCCAGGAAGAATGTTAGGAATCTCATGGACTGCAAACAAATCAAACAAAACAGTGTAACGAGAAGCTGACAGAACAATATCACTCATAAATAGAATACGTAAACGTCAGACAACCTTTTTGAGATAAATTGTGAGAAAATAGAACTGGAACATATCGTAAAAACTGGAATGATCAAAGAAAAACGCAGCAAGGAAAAACAGCGAGCAAAGATGTTGGATGGACTAACAAAGTGGCTGAATGTAGGAGTAGTGACAGATGTATTAAGAGCGACGAGAGAAGGGCACCTGATTGATAGATTTATATCGTTATCTTTCAATTCATTTGTGACATCAATTAGCATCCCTCTGTTTTGCCACTATTCTGCTGAAGCAGATATTTCTTTCGCTATATATATATATATATATATATATATATATATATATATATATATATATATTCTATTTTCTATCGTGATGAAGAAAAAAGATGCACTAAAATGCGTATGCTCTTGATTCAAGTTTGAAACAAAGAGAGAGAGAGAGAGAGAGAGAGAGAGAGAGAGAGAGAGAGAGAGAGAGAGAGAGAGAGAGAGAGAGAGAGAGAGAGAGAGAGAGAGAGAGAGAGAGAGAGAGAGAGAGAGAGAGAGAGAGAGAGAGAGAGAGAGAGAGAGAGAGAGAGAGAGAGTGTATTTTCGGCACACAAAATTTTGTAAACTATCATGTGCAGACTCATAGTTCCACTTGAAGCATATCTATTTCGATAAAGATACTAACCCCCTGCTTTGATATATGTTTATGGTAACACTATACCTCGAATTTTAGATTCTTTTGACCCGTTTTTTGCACATTATCCCTGCCGAGCTGTGTTGGTGGCTTGCCTGCTATCTCTGCCCCTTGACCATCCTTTCCACTAACTTTAAATCATTTGCATCAAATTTGGCTTATATTTCCAGTTCGAAAATGTCCCTCCTATTAGTTTTTTTGTTTCAATTCATTAAAAGTCATTCTTTACATTGGTTCAATTAAAGAGCCCACGGTCTCCTAGGGACAGAGTAGAGCAACTTTATTACTAAACTACTAAAAGCAAACATGTAATTGACGGTTTGATAGATAATTTTACAAGTTCTTCATACACTGGGATTTTAGGACTTTGTCTGATAACTGCTCAACAAACTTCAGGACCCTAAAATTTGAAGCGAATCAAATTCAGGCCAACATTGGAATCTGAATTGACCACACGGGTCGATTCATTGGTCGGTTGACAAAGAGCTTTCAGCTCATCGTGAAATACAATAATTTTTCTAATAAGTGCAGACAATATATTTGAGAGCGATCGAATCAAAAACAGTAAAAATGACTGTCAAATTTCTTAAATATGTAAGAAACTTAAATCTTATTCATACAAGTTCATTAAAATGTGCCATAAAATCATTTTGAAGAGAACGAATTGATCATAAAGTTGTGTTTAAGTGCGGACCATATATTTAAATGCAGTAATCTTGATAAGTACCATTGTAACGAAAACAGTAAAAATGACTGCCAAGTTTCTTTGATTTGGGAAAAAATTTGAAATCTTATTTATGCAAAGTTCATTAAAATATGTCTATATAAATATAGTCATTTCTAAGAGATCGAATAGAATTTGTACTTTAACTTCAACGTTAGTGTTTAAATACTAAAACTTATTCTGTTATGAAGGATACGAAATTGTTTTCCATTTTTATTCGCATTGTTTGTTTTGAAAACCATTTATTACCCATTAACTACTCATACCTTGAGAAACCCATCTCTATCGCATCCTGCTCTAACAGGATCAATGAAATTCATCTTAAGTTCCTTTGAGATCAGTGCTGGTAGTTTTTTCTCTGGACAAAAGATAAGAAAAATATTATTTAAAGGGAGAAAATATTACATTGTTTAAGGTAAAAGAAGAGAGAAGAGAAGAAAAAAAGGGATTTGTAGATAGGTAGATAGGTAAAGAGAAAAAAAAAAGAAAGAAAGAGAGAGACAGATGGAGAGAGAAGAGAGAGAGAGAGAGAGAGAGAGAGAGAGAGAGAGAGAGAGAGAGAGAGAGAGAGAGAGAGAGAGAGAGAGAGAGAGAGAGAGAGAGAGAGAAACATAGAGATACTAACAGAATAGGCTAAGAAAAAGAAAGAAAAGGAGGAGCGAAAGGACGGAAAAAAGAGAAAAAGAAATAATGAGAGATGGAAAAAGAAAATTTCAAGTAAGGAAAAGACAGCGAGACTGACTTATAAAGACTGCAAGAGAGATAGATAGATAGATTGATAGATAGATAGATAGATAGATAGATAGATAGATAGATAGAGAGAGAGAGAGAGAGAGAGAGAGAGAGAGAGAGAGAGAGAGAGAGAGAGAGAGAGAGAGAGAGAGAGAGAGAGAGAGAGAGAGAGAGAGAGAGAGAGAGACAGAAAGACAGACAGACAGACAGACAGACAGAGAGCAAAAACAAAAGAAAATGAACGACAGAAATCACAGTTTGGGTTATATTGATACTAACGTCCCTGAAAAGTGTCTTAATTTTTGTCTTTACCAATTAATTTACTAGATAGCTCTTTCTGAGAAAAAGGTACAAGAGCAACTGATAAGGAGCTCTCCTTAGGGTAAAGGTTGTACAAGGATTATTTTCAGGGGTCGGAACACACACACAAATCACAAAACCGAACAAACTATCTCCAACTCCCCACAAAAAAAGAGGAAACAACAAAAAATAAAACGAAAATAAAAACAAAACAGGCAGAAAAGCAGAACAAAATTTTTTATGCCTAACAAACGATTCCAATAGACAATAATATTTATAAGACCCATTTTCTCGGTCTATATCTCGATCTGCCCAAACAAGCAGATAATTTTCAACAAATTTTGATAATAATTAAAATAATGATTTTTAACAACAAAATTAAGATCCAAAAGGATAATTAAAAAAAATATAAAGATACAAGGAAGCATATCTAAGTGTCACGATGATAAAGCGATATTAATGTAAAAAATTTAAAACTGAAAGTGGTATTGCATTAAAACAGAACCACTGCGTCTCTTCACAATCTGAACTATCAATTCGCATGAAACAATATATAAGACAGAACAGTTATTTTTATGCATAAATTCTTAATGTACTCTTTGTTATGCTGACGACAAGTGTGCACCTTTTGCATTTATTTTCAGGATTAGGAGACAAGATAAACGTTTAAATCCTGTATAAAATGGAAAGCGTTGTGTTCTAGAGTTATTTTACTCCATCAATTTTTGGGGCCCAAATCCTTATACATAACTTATTCTCTGGAAAGTAAATTTGTGAAAATAGATCTAAGTACGGCAATGCAGTTAAGTGTATGTCCACGCTGAGAAGATAATCTACCCGTTGGTATTAATATTTTTATCTCTAATCTGCCACTTAAAACTCAAATTTTTATCCTCTTTCCAATCTTCTACCCCAATGAAATAATGGACCCGTTTAGGCCTTTTCTAATTTATTTTCGGCCTTTTAAGAGTCATCAGAGGAATAACATCGAGGAGCCGCTATACCTGTTGTGTTTGCAGCAATTAAATTGCTGAGGATCGCGCGTGGCTCGCTCCTGATGCTGATATTCTGCTGCGTTGATGTCCAACCTGGTAATATTTTAGTTGCGAAGATATACTTTGTTTCTATCAAGTCACCAAGAGCTACTTTGTTCTGCTGCTGCTGACATTCTCACAATGACTGCAACGACATAGCTTCTCCTTTTAAACGTCTCGCCTTTTCGGCAATTTAGTCAAATTATTCGTTCATTAATGATCAAAATGAAATCTCAACTTTAAAGTCTTCTTAAATGAATTCGGAAAGATTTCTCCTAAACTTGGGTTCAGCCTACTCGATATCTAACGTACAAGTCTTTTTGTAGATAATAAACGGTATGGCTCGGTTAGTATAGCGACGATCATCAATTGCGATTTATTTTACAATGGTGGCACAGTCATTTACCTTACTCTACTGAACATCTTCATTACTCTTCTCCTTTATTTTTTTATCAATAAAATAAATTTTAGCTCTTTCAAAAAATATGTTTCCCCATGAGTTAATTGCAAAGTTATAATTTACTTAGTATCTACACTAGTGCTTTAGACGTATAGCATTAGTTTTGACTCATTGACTTCTCTGTGGGTATGGTTAGTACTTCTTCACTATATTAAAAAGAAAAATAACAAACGTTAAGATATTTTGTATTGTGTGAAATAAAGGTCCCTCACCTCAGACTTTTGTCAAACACTCATGTTCTTAACAGGCAGGCCATTTTATTTCTAATCAGTAGCACAAAAGACAGCCTTACTACAACGAACATCAAAGCTACGTTTGTTAAACTCTACCTACACACGCTGTTGGTATGTGCAAACCGTTAATCAAGAGAAAGGAAGGGTCGCATTTCCAATATTTATATGTGTAGAGAGGTTGGATCATGCCTTCATCGCATTCCTGTAAGAAAAAGAGTGTCTTGGTTTCAATAAAACTGACACGAATATTACCGAAAATGTAAATTCTAAGTTCGAAGCTAATAACACATAAAGAGAAGAAAAATTAAATATTAAAATGTTCCCCTATGAACCGCTAGAACAAAAATTTCCTACCAATAGTTCTATAAAGAATTTTTACGAAGCAACAGAATGTTGCAAAACAATCTGCAAAATTGGTGTCCAAATGTGCATGTAAAGACTATCTGAAAATTGTACTTTTCTTCTTATTGGTTCCCGTTTCTCGGACGTCTTATGTAAAGCGTGCATTTTTCGTAGTACAAACGTCTTAACTTTGGTTAAGAATTCCATAAAGAAATCAAATCCATTTTGAGAAGACTTTAGGCCGAACTTAACAAATCAATTAAATACTGGATTTTACCATATCTGTCTAAAGGCAAGATGAAAATGGTTCTCAGCTCAATGAAATTTTAAATGCAATATAAACGCAGCAGCATAAGATAAACAAATATTCTGAATACTTGAGGTGTTAGCCCGTAGAATGATACCAGTGGGAAATAACTTTGTCAGGGTGTTTACGATGCAAAAATAACTGACTCTGAAGCTTCTGCATCAATCTGTTAAGATATTTTCTCCAAGCTCTTAAATTCTCTGCTTTGATATAGATCTGATCTTTAAGTCCAACTGTTTTATAACATACGATCTTTCCGTTTTCATAACCTCACAGCCATACCAAGGTAAACGTGTTCGCTTGATGAATGATGAAATAGCCTTCCTCAGTAGTGGCTATGGAAGCTGGAAGACATTGCATTGATATTTGCTCGAATGCATCTTTTGCAAATTCATCCAGAGTAGCTTCTGATGTAAAGAAAAAGTAATAGATGGGAATACACTTTTTGACCCAGTTCAAACATATGCCAGATATCTTTTCTTTCATGCACATCGGCATCATGATTATACGTTGTAGATATACTTATTCTATTTTGACTGCCTGTACCAAAAGTAAATTTTCTGATTTTGCCCATTTGTTATCGAAAACAGACTAATAACATATACATAGATGACCCCCTCCCCTCCCAAAAAAAAATTGAAATACCTATTTAAGTCAGAAGTTAGAGAAATACAACTTGAAAATTGTACAGGTTCTTGAAATAAATCTCATCTTTGATCTAAACAAATTGAACCATATGTGGATGTTTAAAGTGTGACGGGAAAAAGGCCATGCTTCCTCATGTGCTCACTCATTTTCTGATCTTCAAAATAAAAAACAAATATCATCTTCGAGGTAAACCTCTGTTTTCTAGAGCTAACTTTCATGAATAATTCAGAACTTTCAAAGGAGCTCTAAATCTTTTAGTCCATAAGTTTCAATGGACCAAAACAAAATTATTTTGCATTCAAACATTATCTTAGTTTAATAGGGTTAACTGCTTAAAAAAAAATAAAATTATTTTCGTTCAATGATTTTTGAAACAGTGGTGTACCCCACCTCATTAACCAACCAAACATCACTAACGTTGAACGATTAAAGAAAAAAAAACAAAACAAAAAAAAAAAACAAACAAAACAAAACCAAAAAAACAAAACAAAACAAAACAAAACAAAACGTTCGGACGTCAGTCGCATAGCAAATGTCCCTAGATCCATGCCACAATGACAGCTCCAGAATTCTGTATCAGCAACACTTAGATTTTGTTTTTGCAGTTAAAAGAAATGTGTAAATGTGTGTAAATATGTGTAAATATGCTACTAAGACATACTTGAAACAGAAGCGCCGAGTTCCTCGATGTAAATTCTATCAGTAAATCTTCGATGTCGACGCAAATAATTGGTAGTTTTCTTCCCCAACATTCTTCCTCTCGACCTTATTATACTTGAAAATCTCATGCCCTTATGAGATATATCTAGATTTAAGTTTCCACTTGAACCCAGATTATTTTTTGAAATTTCCCTTTTCTTATATATGCTTTTGAAAGTTTTGAGCTCTCTCTCTGGGTCTGGGCGTATCAAACTGACATTAAATCTAGATTTAGGCCTAGACCTAGATCGTGCATGTTGTTTCGATCTTAAAGTAATATTCGTCCACTTCGAGTAAGAATGAAAACCTCCGCTGTCCAGGTGCGCTTCCGGGTAATTATTTAGGCTAGCGATTGTACAAATAAAAAAGAAAATAACAGAGAAACCTATCCTACATGCCATTTAATATCTTATTAAAAAGCGGGCGATACATATGGATATCTAATAGATTGATTCTTCTATTTGTCTTTAACTTGCTGAGATCTTTTTGGCTGTCTTCGCAAAATTGGCAATGCTTTGTCGTGCTATCAGTGTGAGAGAATAATAAAGAGACCTAACGGGAATTCTATTGATTTTTTGAGAGTTCTGACCTAGTGGGTAATATCTTCTCAGCTTATTCGATTTTGATTTCAAGATGTAAACTCCACAAATTAGATCCTCATTAACCTGTGGTAAACCCCGTTCTACGAACGAGACCATGGTGTCAATTTGCCGGGGCTTGGGTGCGCCTGTGTATTTAGGCTTATAAATGGTCTTGATATGTATCATTTTACTTACATGGTCCAGATAGATATATTCGTTCCACCTATCCATCTTTACCTAAATTCTAGATAGCTCGATAGTTCTTATTCTAACACAAAATTTAGATACAGGACTTAAGTTCTTTTGGAATAAAGAAAACCGACTAATTCTATATATTTACCATATGTTTTTAGATCCTTATTAGAACAAACTGAAAACCCCGTACTCTGAACGGGTCGCTAATGTCAATATGCCGGGCTTGAGGTGCGTGTATGTTTTTAATAGGCCCTCAAATTGCTTAATACCCAGATATCTCGATAAATTCTTATTCTTACCACAAAATTAACATGCAGAACTTAAATCCTGTTTGAACAAAGGAAATCGACCGATTTTATACTATCCCAGTTTGCTTTTAGATCCTTTTAAACTCTTATTAGAAAGCTGTGAAATTTCGCATTAAGTGCATAAATACATTTGCGGAAATTCTTAGCTGCGCAGTCATTTAAACCTTCATGATATTGAATTTTTAAAAAAATTAATTATATTTGGATTAAACAAAATTATTATTCTAAGCCTAAAAGTAAAATCTAGATCTATCTTGATTTGAGTTTAGCTGCTGTAAATATCCAGACACTCTACATTTAGAACCCATTTCCAAGCAACTTTTTAGATTCTTTAATAGAACTCACACAATAACATGTAGATCTAGATCTATTTCAGACGGTTTTACATATTGTCAGCTGTGTAAGATAAATGCCTAAGTCAGATTTCTTTGATTTGAGAAAAACAGAAAAAACTGTTTTATTTTAACAATTTTAAAGATTTTAATGTAATATTTTAAAGTTAGTTGCTGTATTACAATGCATTTATTCGTGTGGGATATTGTTGTAATAGGGATGAACGTGAGGAGGCATAACAGATTTCAGCTCCATGAGATCGGCAAATTTTCTGGCCGTAATTTTTTTTCTGCTCATAAACAGGGGCCTCCATTGGGCTTTGATTTTGCCAAGTCTTTGGGGCAATTCAGAGAACTCATTTTCACTGTGTGACAACTTAAATGCCACTTTTCCATCTTCATAGCACAAAGCTTTCATATCTGTTACTACCGGATCCCTTGCTTTCTTACCGGGTCTGATTGAACTGGAATAAGCATTGCTTCGGAGGGCAGACACTTCAGAATGGTCAATGACTTGAACAGCTTATGGGCTTTTCCTGCATGCTGTTTTCATGAGAAGAGCATACTCATGCGGAGTATAAACGTCGATTTTGGAAGTGTACCTTTCACTTGTGCTGTGAATTGAGTCACATTCCATCTGAGTGTGACCGCTGACTAAATATTTTTGAAATACCTTAACGTTCATCTCCAAAGACAGGTGATAATACATATTAGCAACAGCTGTGCACCGATTCTGGTACTCGAAGCCATCGCTCCAAATGGTGATGGTGGATAACTGTGGGCTCCCTGCGAGAATTTTTTTGAAGTGTTGATAAAATATGTGTGCAATCATGTCACTACTGAGGTCCCCCTCTGTCTCATCCCAATCGTAGCAACACCCATTTTTGTTTTTGAGGTCACACACCGTCAGGTTATGAACTTGCAATTTAGTTTTGTAGTACATTGCATTTACATTCGTTTTAGGACAAACCAAAACAGCCTGCAAGTCAGCTGAACAAACAGAATAGTTTGGATTTTCATCATTTTTGTCAGAGGCTTTTGATTCTCTAGCTTGATTTTTGTTGGTAACATGCTTGTAATGCTCTTCAACATCTACACCACCATACTTAAACTTGAGACACATGTTGCATTGATCCTTTTTGGGAACAAAAACTGAAAAAAATTGTTTGCGAAAAAATGATTTCTAAAATATGATAAACCAAACATTCTTTTGTTGTTGTTTTATGCATCTTTTTGGTAAGCTTCAAACAAATCAAAAACTCTGGTTCCAAGGTATAGGAACTTTTTGCTTTTGTAGGTTGGAACATTTCTGCAATATAGGCTATCTACTGTAGGCAGAGAGTTTAGCCAGGATGTTAAAAATAGCAGATCACCCTCAGAGGCTTTGGATCTTATACCAGATTTTGGAGCTTTGCTAAGTCTCTCTTGATTCGGTTCCTCTTCAACATTATTTGGTGACGATCTAGCCACAACCCGACAGTGGGGCTTATGCCTAAAGTAGAGCACACTGGTTTGCTTGTACCATCTGGAAGAGTCAGAGTGTATACAAAAGAGGCACTTCTTCGTGAACTTGGTGCAGGAATTTTTCTTTTGTTTAATGTCAACGCTTTTTACTGTTGTGGTGACATAAACCTTTCTCGACTCCCACGAAGACAATCTCCAAAACGTGTTAAACATCTTTTGCCTGTCATCTGTTGATATGGAGTCACAGTCTCTCAACTTTGACTTTTTACATGCCGAAGATGTACATTCTGGACCCATTTTTAATTTATCTTTTAGTTTTCCTGATGTATTAACATGTTCAGCACCTTGCAATCTCCTCTTCTTTCGCACAGCCTCTTTCCATTTAGATGGATTAGATTGTTCTCTCTTTGTTCTAACTCTATAGAAGGCTGTGTACAGCCGACTGGCAGCCATTTGCCATGCATGAAGTAAGTGACTGAAATGCCTATTTCATTGCTCTTGACTTAGGTAAAAGCGAAGTTTACTTATTGAAACGCCTAAGTCATAGGACTGACTTAGGCACAAATGCAATTCAGTGAACAACAACGGTATTGATTGGTTGATTCGAATAAGAGTTTTAACGGATGGTGGGGAGGCAGCCAATGGGCACTGTCGACTCTTTATCCTCTGTGGCCCAAAAAAATGACTTAGGCATTGATCTAATACAGCTGACGATATGCCGCCGCCTACATTGTATGCGCACTTTCAGTTTCATTGCTGCCATCTATGCCCAGCTGTGCTTACAGGAAATAGTTCGCTCATTCGTCTTTTTCTTTTAAGAAAATAATTATCACAATTTCGGCTTTAATTTTCGACAAATACTATTTTGGTGAAAAAAAATATTATCACTCTAATCTGTAAGGCAATTTACAACTTTATGGCAAATTTGACGATCCTAAGTGGTCTAGAAATGCTCGGTTAGATGGTCCTCATTTTTCGCTTAGCTCCATTGTATTTAGATGAAAAGAGCAAGACGTAAATCCTAATTCTACTTAAAAAAAAAAAAAAAGCCTTCGTTGGGCTTTCTAAAGCGAAGATCATTTCGCTAAACTTTTTTATGTTCACCGCGAGGTTGAAAGGAATCATGGCAGCTATGCTATTTTTACCAATCATGTGGTTCAGTAAGTAAGCTTACTTAAACAGTAAAGCCATTTCCATGCACTAATGAGTTCACAATTCACCACAAGCGTTCGGTGCATACCACCAAATTGCTTGACATTTGATGAGCAAAAATGCTGCATTTTGATCTGAACTTTCTAAGCATTTATTAAGAGAACAATAGCTTCAAAGTACATTTAAACAAAGATCCAACCATTCAAATCCAGTTGGGCCAGTGATATCTGGCATGCTCACTATAATTCTTTACAAAGAAAATTTCTTTAACACTGATTCAGATTCTCATTTATAAAATGCTGAGCTATTTGTAATGACTACTTTAGAAAGTTACTAGCCGGCGCGGATGAGAACAGACGCCAATATATACTATAGAATTCACGACTAGTTGAACATTTGAAAGTGCTCCTTTATTGTTAACTGAGTACAAAATATTGTATGCGGCGATGTGTGTAAGCGCTATATATACATGTTGCCTTCTTCAGGAAAACGCTTCTAATACAAGCACTTTTAAAATAAAACAAAAAGTGCTAGAGGACTCAAAAAAGCTCAGGGTCAGTCACTACTAATACGAGCTTTCTGATCGTCAAGATCACGTGAAAAAGAAGTCAGTTTTAACACTTTTGTTTGAAAACACCAATACAATATCACAGGCAATAGGTTTATAAATCTTGTAGATCTATAACCATTTTGTTCAAATTCGAAATATAGAAATTAATAGGATGTTTACTTGTCGATGATGTAAAGATAATACCTGATGACCTCATTTATAAACTATTGTGTATGTTTTTGATTGTTAAAATATCCCAGCTCTTTGCGAATGTCATCGCACAGGTTTTATCTACATTGTACACGCTCTGCCGCTCATTTTATTTATTTTGCCGTTTCGTTGATATTTGTGCCATCAATTTTGATAGTTAAAAAAACCAATGTCTCCAGGAATGATTACTTCCACCATATGATAGATAAGTCCGAAGCTAATATCTGTAGAGGAGGCGAATCATCACACTGCTTTAATAAGCGGAAAGTGAGAAAAATGTAATAAAGCAGCAGGGCATTTTTTTAGAATCCATAAGCACGAAAATGTAAATATAAATCCAGTCAAAACGAGCAGAAAACATTGCATTTGCATGTTGTTAAAAAGTATCTGGGTTTGAACATTAACTTTCAAATCATTCTGTTTAGGACCAGAATGCTTCGACGACCACCACCACATAGTCTCTTGAATGTAAGCGTTGTTTAAAAGCACATTTGTATATACCCTATAGGAAAGTGAATTGCCGAACACGCCTTTTATTAAATAAATCTTTCGTCTGTGTTAAAGAATCTTTAATCATGTACATACATCTTTTGTAGGAACCAGTTTCTTCTTCCCAAAATCTTAGTGTTTTAGTAAAAGGATCCTTTTCTCATAATACATTTTACCTTTTGTGCTTTCTATAACTTCATTGGCTACATAGGCGAAACGTATCACATAGTTAATTATAGTTTGTATAGTTCTTCCCTTCGTCTCACGGCTGTCTAGAAAGTTTGGTGGATTTTTTATAAGTCATATACACAGAGAGATTGGGTATACGATCTTTGATGTAACTTAATATTTCTTTTAATGCTGATGGATCTTTTAGAAATTATTTTAAGAACAGAAAAACTATGGTAGTCCGACGGGCTGTCTGTTATTTCTTCAACTCAAGAGCTGAACTTTTAAATTGTAATTTTATATACTTGCTATTGAAAAAAAAAAATGAAAAGAAAGCCGCATGTGTCGTCACTGCTGCCTACAAAAACACCCGAAATGACATTATTTTTAAATCGGCTTATCGGACAAAATGTTATTCTCAATATGATTCTTAAATACTGGTCTGTAAAATAATATGGATATAAAAGTGCGCTTTTAAAGATTAAATTAAGCTATAACCTGCCATAATTCTCACTCTGATTTCTCCCTCCATATATTTTATTTTACTTCTTGCTAAATTCTTATAATAACAAATTTGTTATGTAAATATGATGGTGAGTCTTTGCAATTGAATTTCCTTTGGCTTGTAAAGTATCGTCACCTACCCATTTCAATAACTCCAAAATCCGGCAACAAACTTTCACATTTTTCAGAATCCAATACCATATGACAGATTCTACTATCATAAAAAAACTCTTCTTAAAACGTTTTTGGTCGAAAATAACATTTTCTCCACGTCTTCTTCCAATAAATTAAACAGGGTATACAGGGTTTTTGACTGCGTTACGATTATATGAAAGGTTAGTATCATTTTATTCATGCCTACCTTGAGATGCATTATTTGGAACGCATTAAAAAAAGAAAAAAAAATATAAATTAAAGAAAACATAACAAAAAAAAAAAAAACAAAAAAAACAAGACAAAAAACAAAAAAAACAAAAACAAAAACAAGAAAAAAAACCAAACAAACAAAAAACAAACAAACATTATCCCTAATCTTTTTTTGGGAAAATGATTGATAAGAAAAAAAAGAAGAAGCAGCAATGTAAATCCCGTAAAATATGAATTTTTTCTTCATCTTGAATAGCCTTTAATATAAAGGTGAACAGAAAATGTACATGTCATAGACCTGAACACAATGTTTTATTAAAGGAGTAAACAGTTACAAGTGCCCTAATATACTGTTACAGAGCACCCTCTCTCATCCATCATATACATGCATATACAAACTCATAATTTGATTTTCATTTGAAAGGAAATATTTCCTCCTTTTGCGCTAAATGACAAAAAGGTGAGATGATATCCCTCAATCAAGAACAACCCCTGACTTTATTTGAATCCGGATAGTATGATTATTTCACAATGCAGTCTTTTGAAGGATTTGCTCCCTCTTTGAGCTTTACATGTGTATATACTCGTTTGAATAAATGTTGGATGGCAATTTCGATTCTTCCGGTGCATTCACATTTAGTGCACAACAAATCAACTGTGCTCAGCTATTGCAACTGAAGCTGAGCGCAGATTCTGTGTTGGCCTCTTTTGCTGAAAATTGAGAATCTTTAACGTGGATTTTGCTCTCGATGATCACTGGCACTATTAAACTCACAAATTTTGCATTTTGATACTTTGAATTTTGGAAGCTTCAATCTATTTTTATATTTTTTCACCAATCCATAAAATTAGTCGCGTCGACAGATGTCTTTGTCGTTCTTGATAGTAGGTGTCTGGTTTTGGAGAAGGGAAAAGAAAAAAATTAGTAAACGAAATATAGCTGGAAGACAAGGAGGACTAGATGAAACAAGGTTTAAACAGATGCAAGCCATACAATCGTTGTTGTCGTGCTTTATTACCTCTTAAATATAAACCTCCATCCATACCCCACAAAGATAAATATATGAATGAGCCTTTTATAATACGTATCACTTTTCACTTATAGTACTTTCCAAAAAATCTCCATCCCCTTATTAACGCGTCATTCTAGCATATTGACAAGATCTTTCGTACCCCATTGTTTAGTCAGCCCATTACACATGAGTAAGGAGAGGAAATGGGAGTCATTGAGGCTGTCCCAAGAACTCAGCATCATTATAAACTTATCCATGATTTGAATCCCACAGCTGCGAACAGCAGAGCTGAGGGGCTACTACTAGACTACGACACTTGGAGTTATTTTCTCGTGGCAAAGCGTGAAAACTAGACACGAAAATTATGTGAAAACAATACGCTGTCATTTCGACTCCTTCTGGGTTGCTCGGAAAAAAAGCTCAGAATTCATAAGGCTTTGCAGCTTACCCGGTTTAAGGCTGTTTTTAGCGGAAGTAAACTTGTTTTGTCACATGATTTATCTTCCTCTCTCCATCCTCCAACCCCCTCAATAACTTACTAGCTTCAGCAAAAACTCACTGACCTCGGACAGAATGTCTAAAACTACGGAAACCCCAAAGATGCAAAGCCTCGTCAAGCTACAGCCTAGAATGTCCCAACTCAAATCGCAAAACTCCGACCTTAAGACTATTAACACCTCAATTATCTCAGTAACAAAAAAAAATGAACACTAAAATGCCCACCTTGAATTCCACAACAGGAAAATGATGCAACTTAGGTGGAACGTTACAAAAACAGTCAAGCCTTCTTCTATTGATTTCATAATACCTGAAAATAATAAGTTCAAATTAATTGTACAAAGAAACCTAAATATAGAACATATTAAAAACAATCGAAAAACAATCTTGGTATTCGGGAGATGGAGTATGAAGTTTAGTGAAGGGTAGGATTAGACTACATAAGAAGCATTTGAAACTAAAACCCGGAAATTCAATGAATTGTAAAAAAAAAAGTATTGATAGTAAAACAAATAGCTACATAGATTTCCAACTTACAATCGTCACAGACTGCAATATGAAAACAGTCAACCAAGCTGTCGCCGCTAATACTTGTCAACGTTGCAACGAGGGGACAAGGGAGACAATCCTTGTTATCAAGGATGGCGTACCAGCCCCGAGGACAACGGAAGCACATCTGAGTTTCCCTGTCCAGGTGAAAGCCGCGGTCACAGGTTCCTGAGGGCGTGAGACGAAAAAAAAGAAGTTGTATTTCTTCTCTCACAGGCTGAAAGAGGATGCTTGTTTTACTTCCTTTCACCTAGTATATGTCCTGATTTTCACCGTTATCACCAACATCAACTTACCATTATTATAATGATCATAGCCGTTATCTTGACTTGATGGAATAGTTACATGATACGCAAATAGAAATACAGAAAAAATTGAAACAATGCAAACGTAGAATTTTAGGCAATAGGAAATCATCGTATCATAGTTATCCTCTAATGATCATCATCCTCAACGTTTTCCAGTACACGAGCCAGAAGCCAGTCACTCAAGTCACCGTATCATCAACATGTGTAACTGGAAATCCTATAATGTTTCAGGCTATGAAATGGAAGGAAATAATCTATTTCTGTCTCGTTTGAATTGTTCATCCATCTTTTCTTCTCTCTCTCTTACCTGATAATCTGGTCGATTTTTCAAACATCTATGAGATCACCTTTAACAGTGAGTAGGCTACAAAAAAAAGAGACCAGTCCTTTGAAGAAAACTTAATTTCCCGTCAATCATCTTGACCGTGGGGTACACAGTGATACTCCAACAAGTGAAGTGGAGGACTAGAGACATCTCAAGATTATCTATGACCAGACTTATTTGTTCACAGGACAGCTTAAGCTCGAAATGCTTAATGTTACTGATGCAGACCGGTTTTTTTTTCAGTGGCACGGGGCAGTCCATATAGAACTAGTAGTAGGGTAAGATAGTATCACTTGAAACGAGCTGAGAATTAGGGCTCTATTCATCCGCAAACTCCATCAACCCATGCCTCAGCCACTACACGAAATGATATATATATATATATGGCAAAATGTTGGACGTGGGACTCAGATCCGCAGTATATTATAAAGATGGACAAAAAAAACAACCCCAAAACAACAACAACAACAACAACAACAACAGCAACAACAAAACAACTAAAAAAACAAAAAAGAAAACGAAAAAAAATGACCAAACCAACAAAGAACTATTTAACTCTTTTCAAAAAGTTGATTCCTCATGGGTAGAAATCTTTGTAAACCTACATAGTTAAGCTTCACAGAGGGATGAAGACTTAGAAAAAAAGTGAGTAAGGCGAGAGTGCGTTAGCTAACCCTTCAAAGTTCACTCTAATGCATAACGCGAACCAAAATTCTCCCGAAAGGGTTAACTATTCTTAATTAATTGCAATAATCCAATTGGTAACAACAATAGATGAAAGCGAGGCCATTTTCTATCTTTCAACGACGATCATTGTTGGAAATGCTGATTCCATCCGAGAAACGAAAGTCAAGTAGTTCTGAGCGTGGCTAGTAAATGGTAGGGAACACTAATAGAGCATTTCCTGCTTGATTCGGTCTATAGGCTTTGACATGTGAAAACTGACTGTGCATTACTTTCGTCACTGATATAGAGCAAGAAGTCAACGTAAAGAGAATTGTTGCTCACTACGAAGTCCATAGGTGCGAAACTTTGTCACACATCACTGCACAAAAATAGGATCTAAAAACCATAATGAGATAGACTCCGACAGGACTTGAGGTAATATCTCTGGTCTCTCTCGAAAGAAGCTGATACCAATTTTTTCCTACACCTAATCAACGTGACCTTCGGAGCTAAACATTCTAGCCATGTATCCAAAGATGAAAAGCCTACGAGCTTTATTGTGTGTGCGTAAACGAAACTGATCATAGATTGACAAGCCGAGCAAAAAGCGGATAAACTAGTCGTCAGAGAAAAAACACTTTAGGACTTTGTCACAAGGATAACGAGAGTCGTAGACGACCAACCCAGGAACTGTATGACTTGGAATAAATATTGCCCAGAAGGGATTTAAAGTGATGGTTCTAAATGGTCCATAACTTTGATATCCCACTTCCCCACTGCAGTGGTACAAAATCTACGTATCATGGTTACATATACAATTGTTATATTAAAGAGACCATTTGTCACCAGCAATATATATATATATATATATATATATATATATATATATATATATATATATTTTTTTTTTTTTTTTTTTTTTTTTTTTGTAGCTGAAAAAGATTGCTCAAGGTTAGTGATCAATTTTTCAAAAATATACAACAATGCAAGCATTGTAAGAAATGCATATATATGTCTTGGAAAACTAGAAGTGTTAGGTCATAATCTCTCTCCTACAGTAACTGACTTCGGGACATTATCTTCTCCAATATTATGATAAACTTGTATAACCTCTATCTCAGATGATGATTTTAAGTTTCAATTCTCTAACAAGAATTTCGGGATGTAGCACAATTGACAGCAGCTAATTATTTAATTACCAGAGGGGAGTTAAAGCAATGCTTCCGAATAGTTCACTACTTTGATATCTCACTTCCATTCAAAATTTACGTATCATGGTTACAAAAAAAATGTTACCTCAAAGGGACCATTTGCCACTGTCGTCTCTAAAAAGCAAGGTTCTCCTATTCTTTCATCCAAGTCTCTAAAGAGTATTATTGCGGACTTCACATATAACACTTAATACACCCTGGCCTTTTTCTAAAGTTGCAACTTGGCTAAGTAGAACTAGCAACATTAGCAGTCACTAGAAAACACAGGACACAGGGCTAATAGAATGGTCTGTACACTCTGTTGGGAAAACCTTTAGTGCCTTCTCCGTGATTCATTGGAGTAAATGGTTAATTAATTATAGTTTCTAACACCTTCATATGATCAAATAAGCCAATCAAGAAGCACTCCAAAGAATACCGTGTTATTCGTGCCATGAAGTGTGATACCCAAAACAACGAAGCCGATATTGGAATAACTAACTTTGGTGAAAGGCACATACAGTAGAGTTAAAAGAAAATCAATGTTGCGTTCCTTGAATTCATTGAATTATTAAATAATATTTGGATATAAACAATGATGTACACCTTCCTAGATTCTTACGGTACATTAATGCCTTTAGGGCGCTATATATCAAACATTAAATTTCTTTGCTGCCTCTTTAGGGCATCCCACTGGGTTTATTTTTTTCGCTGCATCAATTATATAAATCTGAGTCCTACTATTTTCTTTGTTAAAGTTATCAGCAATTTGAAAGATTTTTTGACGTATTTTAGCTGAAAATAAGTAATAAGATATGCACCCTCCCTCTGCACATTCTAGAGCATTATAGCTTTCATTTTACTGTGGATTCATATCATTAGCCAACTATTTTTGATTACTACGATGAAACATTTTTTTGCCAAGAAAAACCTTTTGACTAAGTAACTGGGAAACGGTTACATGTTACTCACGACAAGCCGGTATTTCAGTTTGGAACTGGTTCTCCTTTAGCTCGACAGTACTCCCACGGTCTGCACAGTGATCCACTTGAAAAGCGCTGTAGGTTTCTGGATTCATGAAGTCATTCCACGCAAAGTCCCGCATGACTGAGCCAGGGTGTTTTGGTAGATCAATGGCAATGAAAGTTAGCGGTACCGAGGAAAAGGGTATCGTGATAAAATGCATAACATCAAATGTCGGAAGCAGAAGAAAACGCTAAATCTGACTCAGAGCTATAGAAGTTTAATACTCATCAAAATTTAAAAAAAAAATAGAAAGCATTAAATATGAATCGTCATTTATTTTGCTTTCAAATACCAAATAAATGCTCTAGTTCACAGATGCCATAGTTATGGCTATGATGATTGAATGATACAATCTTTTAAAGCATCCAAAGCGCCATTTCGTAGCCATAATTATATCATCTCAAGGAGCACTCGAGCTCTCTACGGATAAGATCTGAGACTGTAGCTAGATTTATTCAGCCATGCAGAAAATTAAACATTATCGAGGCACATACTTGGCTATTGATGAACGAGAAAAAAAAAGAACTAAACATTAAACAATCTGGTTCTAATTTTTGCCGAATCGCGATTTATTTATTTTTACTATTAGGGCAAGATGCCATTATAAACGTTTCCTCAGTGCACAAGGGGAATTTTTATGAAGAAAAAAAAAACTTAAATACTTACGACCTGCCGTGCTCAGACAGTGCTTTACAAATTTGACAACATGATCTAAACTTTTGAGTTCTACTTCAAAATACGTGTTGTCAGGCAAGGCGAAACTGTGAGGTTTGTGAAGAGTTCTAAATATGACTTCCAACCTCGTCTGTGAAGGAATTAAGAGGTGCATTATGTACTTAATAAACTGTCTTTCTCGAAAAATTATTATGAGTCAAAAATTTAATTTTTTTTGGGAAAAAGTGTTCTATATTAATTCTTTCACCATTCGATTATAATGTTCAAAACCTTTTTTCTCGAGTGAATTGATCACTACCATTTATTTAAGCTATTTTGCTTGGGATTGATCGGTAAAAATCTATTTCGCGGAACTTAAAGCAACGATAATAATTCAGATATATTCATAAAGTGTTGAAATAACTCGCACTTCCCTGCTTTTTCAATAGGTGATCATGAGCTTTACACGTCTCGATCTCTCGTCGCTATCAGTGCATCTGTCACTCGTCCGACATGTAGTCACTTTGTTAGTCTATCCACCATCTTTTGTCGCTATTTTTCCATTCTCCATTTTCCTTCGATCATTATAGTTGTTACGAGATGTTCAAGTTTCTCTCCTGCCAGCACAAAGCCGAAAAAAGGTTGACAGATATCTACGTATTCTATTTATGAGTGGTCTTGTTGTGACAGCTTTTCATTTCACTGTTTCGTTTGATTTCTTTGTAGTCCATCAGATTCCTAGCATTCTCCGTAGATATCCCATTTCGTGAATGTAGATGTACTTATTTGTTAGACCCGATTTTTTTCTCTGGAAACTAATTTTGGCTTGCGGTATTATTGATGCGATCTCAGTGTTCTGGCATCCATCACTTGATAGGAAAGTATCCAAGTTTTTTTAAATCGATGATCCCTTTGCTTGGGTTTATTCTCGTTGATAAAGATGTTCATCTATGGACACTCATAATTTTGACAAACGACTATTATTTCTGTCTTATTAATGTTCAATTCTCACCCTCTCTTTCTGCTTTCTTCCTCAACAATTTCTAATAATCGTTTCCAGTCGTGTTCATTTCTGCAAACAATACAATGTCATCAATGTTTCCTTTGTGCCCTCTTGATATGATTCCTGGGTATCCTTCTAGGTTTCTCATGATTATTTCAGTGTAGAAAGAGAAAAGATTTGGGGAAAGCACACATTTAACACAAGTTCAATGTTAAATAAAGAAAAAATCAGTCTGTACCACACAAGTTCTGAGCAGACAATGTATAGAAACATCAAAAAATCTATGGAAAGAAAACCTTTTCATCCACAGAATACCTAAAGAAAAAAAATTGGTAAAATTTTTATGGAAACTGAAAAAAAAAATGAAAACGAGACAAATAGGCAGAGTAAATAATTGAACTTTGGAATTACAGTGTATATAAGGGCTATTTTGCTGGTTCACCTATCGTGAAATATAAGATCGGCGCAGCAATAAGAAAGATGATATCAGGTAAAGCAACAGGCTCAGATAGGACACCAGTGGAACTTTTTAGAAATCTTTGAAGACTATGCAATTGACTAGATCGCAACATTACTCAACGAAATCTAGGACTGGTCAGATTCCACCACACATCTCCAAATATATATTTATAGCACTGCCAAAGAAAACAGGCAACAGAATGTGAATTGCTGAGAACGAATAGTCTTATAAGTCACATCACAAAAATACTTTTAAGAATCATCAAGATGCGAGCCAGAAACATACTCAAACCAAAAATAGTAGAGGAAGTGTGCCTTGTGAAGAGAAAAAGCTGCAACTAATGATATCTATATCCTTCGATTATAATTGAACGAACTCATGAAACGAAAAGAGGTATACCTTGCTCCGCTGACTACACCCATGCACTTGGCAAAGTACGATAGAATGAGATAATCACACATTCACACAATTAAAAAGTTGAAGATGGATGGTAAAGATCAACGAGCGATCGGAAACATTTTCGAGGAACATCAGCAGCAATGAGAGTTTATGGGGAAATTAGCTCATTTCAGCATAAATATGAATCTTTGTGTCAGACAAGGTTGTGTGCTTTCCCCAGATCTTTTCTCTCTATGCAGTGAAATAACCATGAGAAACCTAGATGGATAACCAGGAATTAAAGTAGGAGGCCACAACGTCAACAACTTGAGTCACGCTTATGTATAAACTGCAGAAAATTAAGAAGACTTCCAATAATTACTAGACGTTGTTGAAGAAGCAGTACCAAAGGTTTAGATTTGAACAGCAAAAAAAAAAAAACAGCAATAATCGTCTGCAGTCCACAAATCAACACTTTATCAACTGGAATGAACTCAATCAAAGAGATCATTTCAAATGCTTGGATACTTTAATATCAAGCGATGGACACAACAGCACTGAAATTGCATCAAGAATTGCACAAGCAAAAAATCAGTGTACAGAGAATGAAATCGGTACTAACAAATAAGTACATCTTAATCCACACAGGAGGAATAGCTCTGAAACGTGATATTGAAACCGTCTTGAAAATTATATGGATGAGAGGCCTGGACCGGAAACTGGAGGCAACAGAAATGTGTTTACTATGGAGGATGCTACAAATCCCATGGACTGCAAAGAAATCAAACTAAACAGTGTAACGAGAAGCTGACAAAAAAAAAATAAATAGAATACTTAGACACCATGCAATCTTTTTAGCCATGGAGTGAAGAGAAAGAAACTGGAACATTTCGTGACAACTGGAATGATCAAAGGAAAACGTAACAGGGGGAAAAAGAGAGGAAAGATGTTAGATGGACTAACAAAGTGGATAAATGTAGGACGAGTGACGGATTCACTGAAAGCGACGAGAAATCGAAATGTGTGGAAGGTCATGATCGTCTAAGCTAAAAAGCAAGGCACCTAAGTGACTCATTGTTATATAAGATGGCAACACCGTAGCGAAAATATGAATGTAAATTAAGTGCCGTTTTAAATTACGATTCTACACAGTGGAGCTACAATAGCCGCTCTGAGATTTGCGCGAGTTCAGAACACTTTGCCAATGGATGAAACAGGTGCCTTTCATTTCCCGCATTTCCAGTTCCGCATTAGATTAAAGGACGGGGAACAGCGATAAAGCAGCTGGTGTTGAGCACAGATATTTTGCCTGAAAATTTGCATAATATGGACACCACCGCATCCCGAGGAGCAATCCATAATAAAAGTGACATGTATCTATAATGAAAAAAACCCTATTGATCTGCCTTAGATAACCTTCTTGTGGTAAATAAAAAGATTAATCAAAACTATTTTTACTATTCTTTTAAATCAGCTTCTCTGTTTAATGAAATATTGATTTTCAATCTTCGCAATATAACATGTCTAACTTTTATCTTCAAGTAAAGTTCATGATTATCCATTTCAGGCGGAGGTAATGTAACTTATAAATAGCCAAAATAACAAAAAATATCTTTAAAATATTATGTCCAGAATGCTTTAAATATAAACAGATATACACATTATTTTTTTTCAATTAATTATATTTCATTTCATCAAAATATGAAGAAGAGGGAGGACTTAAAAATGGAAGTAATCTTTAAATTACCCAAGCTATCCAGACTCCCAAGCTCAGTTGTACAGGACATTTTTGGGGGGTTTATCATAACCTTCAGTACAGGCAAACACAGCAGCTACTTGTATTTTTTTAACCAGAGGAAAGTCATTTCATTGAAGCAACCCTCGTCCCTTGATGATATTCAATCTGCTTACACCAATCAAGCATCAACAAAGTAACCAACGAATTAAATAACTTCACTGATAAAACATTCTATCATGTAGAGCAGAGTAACTTACCTCGAATTTGCCATTTCTATTCAGTGCTAGAGAGCATGTTTCACTCAAAAGCACTTTGTCATGGCGAAATATCAACCCAAATACTTCAAAAGTCTCGTAATGATTCTCTGCAAGAAATTTGATCCATTCAGCGCCAAAGACCTGTTTAAAAATGTCCGACAAGATAAGATTTGAAATAATAAAGATTACTATGAATACACTTAACAATTCTTTTGCCTATAGAGTTAAGTTATTGATGAATGGAAAATAAGTAACTGGGGTGCTTATTGAATGGCTCTATTTCAAATAATTGACTCTAAATTTGACTTTCCATATCATCTTACTAAATAGATATTTGTTATCTTTCAGTAAGGAGCTTTCATTTTGTCTTAATGGCACTGCCTTGAAACACTGGATAAATCTTGTTCGAGTGAAAAAAAAAACAAACCAACCTCTGAAAGTAAAAAAAAAAAATCTAGGACTAATTAGTATGGCCGAAGATCTCTGACAGCAACTGAGAGACACAAATTGGGAAAAGACTTTTAAAAAGCTGCTATTTTTTCCACCAGCTCCCTTAGTTAAATGTCAAAATATTTTCTTCTATGCATGAATGCTATTGTGATTGCATGTTTTGTGATAAAATGTCATACTCTTTGTGAATAAGATTTCAAAGTGTATAAGCTCTGTGAGCTGAGACTTTTTAAGGAGAACACTCTAGAAATAATCTTTATCATTTATTACCATTCTCTTGCCCAAACAAGTCTTTTTTTTTGTTTCCTTTTTTCTTCCTACGTCTTTCTGCCCCTTCCCCTTCTCTCACTCTCGTTCTATCTGTTGTCACAGAAGATATTTTCTGTTTTTCCGACTCTCATGTTTACCTTTCTTTTCAAATTCGAACTAACTCAACTCACTGATTATTTCAATCCATCTCTAGCGCAGTTACTGCTGTCCTCATTTTAACTATCATCTACAAGAAGCCCTCTTCATCTTCGTTCTATTTTACAGATGTGGATTGCTCAGAGCTACAGACTGCTTGAAGCGGAAATATTGCAAGACCTTGCAACTGCTGCCTGCAAATCTTAATTCCTGGTAACCTGCTCTGTATAAAGTGAGCGCTCACACTGTCAATACCCTTAAAATTCCCGCAAGTTCCTTTTTTATGCGTAATGACATAGTCGGTTCACTACTCATTTTTCCTCCAGAAAATATTATTTCTGAAGATATTTCCGTGTCTCGCCTGCGTTTTCCCATCGTTCGTTGAGGTTTTGGAAGTAATTGTTACCCAAGCAAAAATTTGATATCCACTAGACCTTCTATTCAATTTCATACTTGTCTGGTGTGTATACAGAAAAACAATATTTCCTTTGTGGACATTAAGAATCGTAACGTACCCCATTGTCGATGTTAACACTTGACCGAAGCGTGTGTCATATCCCAAAAAAAAAAAAAAAAGAACAATCGCAACATAACGAAAACACAACCAATATTCCTGAGGTTTCATACTTTAAAAAGGGATTTATTCAACAAATCAACGAATCTGCGGTATTATTATTATTATTATTATTATTATTATTATTATTATTATTATTATTATTATTATTATTATTATTATTATTATTAATGATTTCTAAGGTACCTATCACACAACGCCCCTTCCCCCCAACCTAGGCTTATTGAAAACTTATAGTACTGCATAAAAGACAAAATAATCAGCCATACCAGATCATGGGTTTACTTTTAAATAAGCTAAGGTAGTGGAGCAAATGTGCTTTAGGTTGCCCTTTAAGTCTCTTCTGAATTTGTGTGTCTTGTTGTTGTGTTAAACTGTTCCAAGTTTTAAGTGTACTAGTACTGAGAGCTTTTTTGCCATACTTTTTCTTTCTAGCTGTGACGGTATTTCCGGTTCTTGGTCTTTTTAGACTCAGAGACCGTGATGATAAGTAAACATAAGGTGGGCGCAAAATTTGTCTAAGCGCAGTGCCGTTAAGGGATTTAGGGCAGAGAATCGAAGTCCTATGTTTAATGAAGGATTTTATTGGGAACCAATGTATATGATTTAGGAGACATATATTGTATCGGATTTTTTTTGCATTTTAGCGTGCAAGTATGACTATTTTCCACAATTCATGATGTACTAGTTTACAAAAGTTGCCAACACGTAACTCCATCGATAACTTATGATCTGCAAACACAATGAGAGGGCATGTTGAATATCTAACAAAGTGGCTAAATGTAGGACGAGTTACAGAGGGATAGAGATGAGTGGAAGGTCATGATCGCCTGCGCTGGGGAGTAGGGCACCTCATTGATTGATGGATGCCCATCGCGTTGAAGAAAAAACTCTGCATAAAAATACATGATCCTCTTCATTCAAGTTTAAAACAGAGAAAGTTATGTATTTTCGGCACACAAAATTGATTGAACTATCATTTAAGAGACGCATAGTTCCATTTGAGACATAGGTAAATCTTTCTTCCTTCTTCGATACAAATAGTAACTCCCTGCTTTGATATCTGTTTATGGTAACACTCTACCCCGAATTTTAGATTCTTTTGACTCGCTGTTCACAAATCTCCCTGCCGAGCTGTTTTGGTGGCTTGCCTGCTGTGTCTGCCCCTAGACCGTGCTTTTCACTAACTTTAAATCATTTTCGTCAACTTTGGCTTCTTATATTCTAGCTCATCAAAAACGAAATTGTCCTATCCATGAGTGAAAATGTCCTTCCTTATAGTTTAAACATGCTGATTGCCTATTTGATAGAAAATTTTACAAGTTCTACATACGCCGGTATTTTAAAGACTTTGATAACTGCTCAACGAAACTTAGGCATTATTAAGCCTTGAAGCAAATCAAATTCAGGCCAATATTGGACATATGAGATTACCGGTCGGTTTATTGTCCAGATGACAAAGAGTTTTAAGCACATCGTGAAATGCAATAATTGTTCTTATAAGTACGGACACTATATTCATATGTAATCTTCTTGATAAGTATCAATTAGAGGGATCGGATGTAAAAATGACTGTCAAATTTCTGAAATATGTGAGAAATTTAAATCTTATTCATACAAAATTCATTAAACTGTGCCATAAAATCATTTTGAAGATAACGAATTGATCTTAAAGCTGTATTTAAACTTCAAAGTACATGTTAAAATATTATTACTTATTCTTATGAGCTTACGAAATGATCTTCGATTTTCTTTGCAGTGTTTGGCTTGAAAACTACCTATTATAAATTTATACATGACATACCTTGCGAAACCCATCTTTATCGCATCCTGCTTTAACAGGGTCAATGAAATGTACCTTAATGTCCTTTGAGATCAGTGCTGGTAGTTTTTTCTCTGAACAAAAGATGAGAAAAATATTTTTCAAGAGACAAAGCATTGTATTTTTCAATGTAAAAGAAAAGAGAAGAGAATAGAAAAAAAGATGCATCATTTATAGGTAGGTAAGTAGATAGATAAAGAGAGAAAAAGAAAGAACGAGAGAATAAAAAAGAAATATACAAAGATGAAAGAGAGAGAGAGAGGGAGAGAGAGAGAGAGAGAGAGAGAGAGAGAGAGAGAGAGAGAGAGAGAGAGAGAGAGAGAGAGAGAGAGAGAGAGAGAGAGAGAGAGAGAGAGAGAGAGAGAGAGAGAGAGAGAGAGAGAGCGAAAGGAGACAAAAACAAAGGAAGCTAAGAAAGAGAAAGAAAAGCAAGAGCGAAAGGAAAATGAAATATTGAGAGATGGAAGAGAGAAAAACTAAGTGAGAAAAATGAAACGAGACTGAGTGAGGGTTGTGAGGGATGCAGTGAAGATAGAGAATCAAAAGACGAAATCAAGAGAAAGTGAAGGGAGAAATCACAGTTGTGTATATTAAAACAAAGGTCCCTGCAAAGTGTCTTAATTTTTGCCTTTATCATTTCATCGCTATTTCTATCCACGTTTGCTGCTCCTATGGAAGCCCTTTTTTAAAAAATCTGACGTGAGTGTTATCAAGAGACATATTACATAGCTCTTTTGAAGCAAAAGATGCAAGAGCAACTGATCAGGAGCTCTCCTTAAGGTAAAGGGTGTATAAAAAAAAACTATTTTCAGGTCAAGTGTTTAGCTGATGTCTGATGTGCCAATATTTTAGTAATGAAGGTATCCGTTATTTCTATCAAGTCACCAAAAGGTACATTGTTGTTCTGCTGCTGACATCCTCACAATGAATGCAACATGAAGAAAACTTCCCGTTTAAACGTCTCGCCTTTTCTGCAATTTAGTCAAGTTGCTGGTATATAGTTAATTAAAAAATGAGAATTCGGTATTAAAACTTATTTAAATCAACGAGGATCAAAGTATTATTCAATCATTTGTCTAATTTAAACTGTTCCACTTTGATGAGTTTTAAGTTTTTTTGGTAAGAGTTATTGGCTTTGGCCTTTTGCGTTTAGCTCTCTTGCCGAGTCGCCTCAGCAGCATCTAATATTTTCTTGGAAAACCTATTCCACTTTGGTGGTCTGCGACTATGACTCTTAATATGTCTTCTACACTTGAGTTCAGTCTGTGGGATATTCAACTTTTTGAAGATATTAAAAGTTAAAGCTGGGGTAGCATAACGAAGATCATAAATTGCAATTTATTTTACAATGGTGATTCAACCATTTACCATACTCTACATAACTCCGTTATTTGAGATATATATATATATACCCCTCTTTGTTATTTTTTCACCAACAGCATAAATCTTAACGTTTTGAAAAAAAAAAACCTGTTTCCCCATGTGTTATTATTTACTTAATATATACATTTTTCTACATCTTAGGTTTCATTAGACTTCTAGCAATCGTTTTCACTCATTGACTTTTCTATGAATATGGTTAATACTTCTTCATCACATTTTTATAAATTAACAAACGTTAGGATATTTTGTATCGTGCGAAATGAATCCCCCTCACCTCAGACTTTTGTCAAAAACTCATGATACCAGTTCACTGTATTTCTAATCAGTAGAAGAAAAGACAGCCTTTATACTACAAGGAACATCAAAGCTGCGTTTGTTAAACTCTACCTATACACGCTGTTGGTATGTGAAAACTGTTAATCAAGATAAAGGAAGGGTCGCATTTCCAATATTTATATGTGTAGAGAGGTTGGATCATGCCTTCATCGCATTCCTGCAAGAAAAAAAGTGTCTTGGATTGAATTAAACTGACACAAATAATATTACCGAAAATGTAAAATTTATGTCGAAGCTAATAACACATACAAAAGGAAAGAAAAATGAAAGATTTAAGTGATTTCCTTGTGAACTACCAGAAATGAAGAGTTTTCTGCAAATGATTCTACAAAGCATTTTTGCAGTGTAGCAGAATGTTTCAAAATAGTTTGCAAAAGTGTGTCCAAATGTACACGGAAATACTTTTTGGAGATTTTACCTATATTAAGGTAGAATGATACCTGTGTAAAATAACTATTTTGTCAGGGTGTTTACGATGCAAAAACAACAGGTTCTAAAGCTTATGCATCAATCTGTATTTTCTCCAAGCTCTTACATTCTTTGCATTGATATAGATTTCTAAGTCTAACTGTTTTATAATATACAATCTTTCCGTTTTCATAACTTCACAGCCATACCAGAGTAAACGTATTCGCTTGATGAATCGTGAAATAGTCTTGTGCAGCAGTAGTAATGGAAGCTGGAAGACAGTGCATTGAAATTTGCTCGAATGCATCTTTTACAAGTTGATCCACAGTAGCTGCTGATGTAATTAAAAGGGAATACACTTTTTTGACACAAACAATGTCAAATCTTTTTTTTCTCCATGCTTTCTTTTCTACACTTTTTGGCTCCCTTTCATCCTCATCGGCATCATCACCACCACCACCACCACCATCATCATCATCTTTATACGATTTAGGTCTAGTTATTCTATTTTGACTGCCTGTACCGAAATCAAATTAATTGTCTGATTTCACCCATCGGCTATATGGAGCAGACTAATAACATGTACCTTGATGTCTTTTCAAATGAAACGGCTGTTTTAGTCAAAATTTTGAGAAATAAAACTTAAAAATTGTTCACGTTTTTTATATCGAGCTCATCTTTGATCTAAAAAAATCGAACCTGATGTGGTTCTCTAAAATGTGACGTGAAAATTGCCATGCTTCCTTATGTGCCCACTCATTTTCTGATGCCAGGTCTTCAAAATCAAAAACAAATATCATTATAGAGGTAAAGCTCTATTTTTAAGAACTTTCATGTATAATTCAGACCCCACAAAAAAGTTTAGATCTTTAGTCCAAAAGTTTCGGAGATCAGCATTATCCTAACATACATAGAGTGAACTTAGAATTAGATGCTCAAGAGGAGAGATGAAGATATTATAGATAGAGGGAAATGGAAAGATAGGGACACAAGAGAGAGAGAGAGAGAGAGAGAGAGAGAGAGAGAGAGAGAGAGAGAGAGAGAGAGAGAGAGAGAGAGAGAGAGAGAGAGAGAGAGAGAGAGAGAGAGAGAGAGAGAGGTCGGCTGATATTAACTCTAACAGAATAAATCTAACATTATTACTTTTCCCAGGTAACCGCGGAACACAATTTATGAAGACCCCTTGATCTACTTTTATTATTTAATAAATCTTAATGACAACGATAAGTAAATTATTTTTTACGTTTAAAGTAAATAAAAAAAAAAAAACCAGACGATGAAAGAAATGTGTATGAATATACTCCTAAGACATACTTGTGTCAGTAGTGCCATGTCCATTGATGTACATTCTATTATCAGAAAATCTTCGATATCTCCGCAAATATTTAGTGGTTTTCTTCCCCAGCATTCTTTTTCTCGATCTAAGTATGCTTGAAAATCTCATGGACTTATGAGATATATCTAGATTTTTTTTTGACACCAAACTGTTGTTTACAATTTCCCTTGTCTTACTTAGGCTATCGAAAGTTTCGATTTCTCTCTGTAGGTTGGGGTCGATCAAACTGAGATTAAATCTAGATTTAGATATAGACCTAGATCGTATGAGTCGTCTCGATCTCAAAGTAACATTTGTCCACTTCGAGTAAGAGTCAAAACCTCTGCTGTCCAGGTGCGCTCTCAGGCAATTGCCTAGGCACAAATAAAAAAGAAAATAACATAAAAACATATCCCACATGCCATTTAAAATCTTATTAAAAAGCGGGTGACACACAGTGGATGTCTAATAGATTCATTCTTCTATTTGTATGTAACTTTCTGAGATCTTTTTCGGTGTCTTCGCAAAATTGGCAATGCTTTGTCGTGCTATCAGTGAGAGAGAATAATAGAGAGACGGGAATACTACTGATGTCTTTTTTGAGAGCTCTGGCCTAGTGCGTAACATTCTCTCATCTATATCTATAAAGGAGCTAAGCGAAAAATGAAGACGTCCATCTAACCCACCATTTTTAAACCACACAGGGACGTCAAAATGTGGCATAAATGTGTAAATCGTCCTTAAGATTGGAGTGGTAATATTGTTTTTCACCAAAATAGTAATTTTCGAAAATTAAAGGCAAAAATGTGATTATCATTTTCTTAAAAAAAAAAAAAATGCGAATATGCGAACTACTTCCTGTAAGCACAGCTTAACAAAGGTGTCAGGAAGTCAACTAAAAGTGAGCAAACGATGTAGGCGTCGGTAGATCTAAAAGTGTCTGGAATAAATCTGCATGTTATAGTGTAATATATAAGTGATGAATCTAACAAATTACTTAGCCATAGATTGTAGACCTAGGGCTTTCACTCAAATGAGATAAGTTCTGACTTACCTTTTCTTTTAAGAATAAGAATTATCGAGACATCTATATCTAAACTCTAGGGAAAGAAAGAAAGGAGCTTAAGTAAAAGGATAAATGTCGACACCATTTATAAGTCTATTTGATTCACTCTCGCGCCTCAGCCCTGGCAATTAGACAACAGGATCCCGGTTATAGACAGGATTTTACATCTTGTAAATATAATAAAGCTAAGTTAAAAATGAGGCCCAATTAACCGAGCATTTCTAGACCACCTAGGTTCGTGAGATTTGGCAAAACGTTGTAAATTGTCCTTAATATTGGAGCGGTAATATTATTTTTAACCAAAATAGTATTCTTGGAAAATTAATGGCAAAATTGTGATTATTGTTTTCTTTCTTTTTTTTTTTTTTTTTTTTTAAAAAAGGAGAATCTGGTGAACTACTTCCTGTTTGACGAAGATGTCAGGAATGAGACCGAAAGTACGCATACAATGTAGGCGGCGGCAGATCTAAAACCATCTGGAATAGATTCAAATGTAATAGAGGAAGATCAAAGGAAAGAATCTGAAAAAAAAAATTTGCTTGGACATAGGTTCTGGTGTTAGCGCCAAAATATTACAGCAACTAGACTCAAATTAAAAGTCTTAGTTCTACATCTAAATTTCGTGTTTAGAAAAAGAATTATTGTGATGTGTAGATTCTATGTGAAAGATAGGTGGAGGCATACATATGATGATGTATTGTAAAGGATAGATATCAAAACCATGTATAAACCTATTTAATGCATATACCCCAGCCACAGCATATTGACACCTGCGTCACTTTCATGTAATGGGTTTTTCAGGATGTCCATATAAATGGTCACTTTCATGTAATGGGTTTTTCAGGTTGTCTATATAAAATAGAGCTATGCGCAAAATTAAAACCACCTTAGCACGTCAAAATTTGGCATAACGTTGTAAATTGCCCTAAACATTGGAGTAATAACATAATTTTTTTCCGAAACAGTGATTTTGAAAAATTGAAAGCAAAAATGTGATTATTGTTTTCTAAAAAAAAAAAAAAAAGTGAAAAAGCGAACTAATTCCTGTAAGCATAAATGGGCAGAGGTGGGCAGGAATGAAACTGAAAGTAGGCATACAAATTTAATGTAGGCTGCGGCGTTTGATGTGCTTAGCTGGTCTAGAAATTTTCAGTTAGATGGTACTCATTTTTCGCATAACTCCATTTTATGTAGACAACTTGAAAAACCCATATTATAAAAGTGACCCAGGTAACAATATGCCGTGGCTGGAGTGTGTGTTTATTAAATCCATCTATACGTTTAAGAATATCATCTAATTTACTTCAGAATCTAAAAAAGTAGCTTGGACATAAATTTTAGATCTAGAACCTAGATATCCAAAGCAGCTAGATTCAAATCAAACGGTTTAGATCTAGATCTAGACTTCACCTTTAGGCTTAGAATTTCAAAAGGAGATCTAATCTAGATTCTGTGATTTATAGATATATCTTAGAGCGAGCTTTTGAGTAAATGGTCTATTTCCACTAATTTTATCTATTGGGCAACAGAGAAACTTTTTAGTTGATATAAACTAAGTATCGCTTTTTGAGAGCAGAACAATAATTCCTAAATCCTTAATCGTTTCTATATAAGCCCTACCCAGAACAGAACATTCATGCTCTAGAAGGCTAGATAAGGTTCAAATTTACATATTTTGCCGTTTTATGTATTGGGCTAGGATTACTTGCACATAAATTCTCATGCCACGGATGTAGATTCTATTTTAGGGTCTAGATATTATCAGCAGCTGAACTCAAATCAAAATGTTAAGATTTATATATGTAGATGTAAGAGTCTACTTTCGGCTTTGGATTTAAAATGGATTTAAGATCGAGATCTAACATTTTAGAGATATCTAGATTCTAGGTGCAGATAGATAGGTGGAGGCATATATCTGTATCGTGTTAATAAAAGGATAAATATCAAGACCATTCATACGCCTTTTCAATACACACAAAAACCTCAGCCCCGGCAAATGGACAGCTTTCAGAAGGTCTTCTTCACTGAAGATGAAAAGTCGAAGACGAAAATCTTAATTCTACTTTAAAAACCCATTTTGCAAAACAATTTAAAAAGCTTCTTTTTCCAATTTCTATTATCCTTTCCCCTTTATTTGATCTACGAATAAGTTTTACAAATCAGTTTCCGATCTCAGTCCAAGCATGAGGCTGCAGTTGGTGGTGACGTGTCACATCGCTCAGAAAATAAGTCCATCGCCAGCAAAGAAACTAAACTTCAACAAAACATTTTTTGCCAAGGTTTTATTGGATTTTTAAACTTTAATTTTTTAATCTTTACATTTCACAAACTAATAACACACCCGCGATATAAAATACAATTTGGAGCTGTAGTAATAAATCTCTTGCTTGTAACATTTCTCTTATTTCAAAGTGGATTACTTTAACGTTAATAAGTACCTATATTTACAAAGTGATGTATCGACCTATGCCACCTATTGACTGAACCTGTCTCTTACAATATTACTTTTCTGTCTAATTCTCTGCACACCTGCTTGTTACTAGACGCTTTGCCATGATGACAGTAAAAAGCCGCACCTAGTACTCGAAGTTACGTATGTATCCAGATTCTGGACCTTGTTACAAAATAAATATAACTCGATATAGTTATGGATGTTGATTTTCAAAAATTTACCTGAATACTGGCATAGTAGAAAAAAGAATCAGATTTTGAGTTGTTTTTTTTTGTTTTGTTTTTTTACTTTATTGTGCAATGCGTTGGTCTTTTCTACATGTATGACCCGCAAAAAAATTACTGTCTCTTTCTAATAGTTTTAAAAGTTGTCTTTCTGCATGAGCACGTCTCAATACTGTATTGAAATATAGAGAGCGAAATAAAATTCTCTTTAAGTTTTACACCGATTGCAACATGCGCATTTCATTCTTTTTGTCAACCATATCTTTAAAACTTGATACAATGTCTCCGATATCTTTTCCAAAAGCCACTCGATGTACAGTGGTGACGTTTACCTAATTATAATCTGTCGAGATCAAGGTACAAAATTAAAAAAGAATTAAAGACAAGTTATGGATTATATTTATTGTAACTGATTCATCAAAAAATTTTGCCAAATTTGTTATGATGAAACAAATAGCATTTAAAAGACTTGCCTTAGCGATTTGCAAATTTCAAAGCGTATGACGTTTTTAAAACAAATTATTGTTATTTTATAAATATACATTTAAAAAAAATCTTACTTTACTTAATCGAATAAAAAACTAGAAAAATTTAAAATATTAAATAAAACTTAACCTCCTCCAACGTAAACACAAAAAGCGTTATAGAAACATCGTCGCCTTTTCTTCCTGCGCAGCGGTTGCGAATGTAAACACTACTTCTACTTCTTTTGAACGCGTTTCATACTCCTATAATGTAATATCTAAAATCCACTAATTGTCAACAAGAAAGCGTAGAAACATTCCTTTTAAGCCATTTTTATTAATATGTCACTCTTAATTTGTCATGCAAAAGTTATACAGATTGTGACCAGTTCTAAAATTATTATGTAAGCTTTAGCAATCCAAGGTAGCCCCAAATTTTTTTTTTTAACCCGGGGCCTAAATTTGTTTTTCTTTTTTATATTGTTTGAGCAGTTGCACGTTTTTACTTTGTTTTCTGAGAGAACTTTTTCACCACATCAGGTCGAGCACTACATTTATCAGTTACGGGTAATAAGCACTACATTATGGTCTCGGTTGAGAGATATCGTAAAATGAAAAGAGGGCTATTTAATAGGTTGAACCGAAATTTAATTTTTTTTTTTTTGCTTGAGATTTCTTCTTCATTTAAAGAATGTCCACATGACAACGTGGAAAGAATTCCAATTTCTCAATGTTCTGTATATTTTAAACCTGTTCTAAGAGTATCTTTTATTGTAATGTTTGCTTTTCTTTAATGTAGGTTTATGTCTCTGGATGTGATATATCTGTGATTAGTGTAAAATATGCTTTTCTTTATTGTAGTAGTCTTTCCCAAATGTTCATTGTTGTAGAGTTTGCCTTTTTTCAGTGCGGTAGTATAGCTCTGGAGGATAATAGTCTGTTTGCGTTTCTTCAATCTAGTTGTCCTCTCCACTTGTTCATTTGAACAATGATGTTTGACCAAATAACATTTGAAAAGACTGCTCTCAGCGGCTTTCAGTTTTCAAAACTGATGACGCAAATAAAACAGATTATTGTTATTTTGTAATTTGTAAATATATAAAACCATGACATTTTACTTAATTGGAGCAAAAAAACTGAAAAAAAAATTAAATCAAATTTGACAACGTAAAGACAAAAGCGTCATGGAAAACACGCCGTTCTGTGCAGGAAAGTAATAATTATAAGTTAAGCTATACTTACCACATTCAATTTGTCTTGCATGAGTTGCACAGATTTTGACTAGATCTAGAATAATTCTATAAGCTTAAGCAATCCAAGGTAACCCAATGTTTTTAGAAATCCGGGGCCTTGAGCAGCTCCACGTTTTTACTTTGTATTCACCACATCAGTCGAGCACTACATTGTATCTGTAAATGGATCATCAGCACCACATCGGTAAAGGGATACACTGAGAGAAAGACTGCTTAAAAGATTGCACCTACATTTAGTTTCCTTTTTTTATTTTGGGTCTCTCTCTCATTTGAAGAATGCCTTCTTGACAACGTGAGAATTTCAATGTCTCAAGGTTCTATATATTTCAAAACTGTACTTTGAGGGGCTATAGAGGATGTATATATATATATATGTGCTTTTTTGTAAAGTTTACTTTTCTTCAGCGTAGTTGTATAGCTCTGCAGGATATAAGTGTTATTTTTATGGAAGTTTGCACTTTTTCAGTGCGATTGTCCTCCTAACCTGTTCTCTTGAGCGGGCAGCCATGCTTACATAATATATAGATAGATAGATATAGCTTTCTCTCAATTTCCAAAAATGTAATAATTAATAAGAGACAACCAACCTTTGATTAAAGGGTTTCATCTTAATGTTTAAAAATGGTCTTTTGTGCTTGATTTAACTTAAGTCACCGAAGATATCCACCAATTGAACACAGGTATAAGATTGATTTGAGGTTCAAATGCTATGCTCATCAAAAAATATCAGTAAGTTATCTTAAAATACTCGCTATGAACGAGTAAATGTGTGTTAACATTTCTTTCATTGATCTGAAAACACCGATCACTATTTTTACAGCAGACAAAATGAAAAGATTTCGGAAGGTCTCGTTCAGGCATTTCCTTTTCATGCATCGTTGAGAAAGAATATAGAAATAGTTCCATGCGAAAAAGAACAAGACAAAATTTAGAGAAAAAAATAATTAGTTGTCTGATATTTTATACGGCGTCGTATCTGAGAGCATTGTACATTGTAAGAAAGCTACGTTGGCTACAGAATTCTATATTTACCTAAATATTAACTTACGAATTAATTGTTGATGATTTACTCATTGTAACTTAAATTTTTTTTCTAGAATTAGGTGTGGTTGACAAGCTAATATAAAAAAAACCAACAACAGAACAATAGCTCTTCCACTAGACCTAAAACTAATTCATTTACGAATCCTTTAAACAACTTTTTTTTGCTCCAAAGAACAAAACGTAATGATTTAGAATTATATCTTGGGTACAGTGATTCAAAGAGTGACTTCTAGTTTAGTCTGTGAAAAAGACGTTTACGGTATGATCATTATCATATGTAGCATTAGATTAGCTAATTCAAAGATCGATTGCATGTACTACGCCTACTGTCATTTGTGCAAAATCATAGACTTTACAAAGTCACCAACATTTAAAGAGGTATCTGCCAGCATCACTTCTTTTAATAGGCACATACTAAAATATATTATATATGCGCTGATTGCTAGCTAGATTTAAAAAAAGAAAACAATCTCCACAATATTGAAAGCTGCTCAAATGCCTTCAAATCAGAACTTAAAAATATATTTTTCTTTAACATTTCAAAGAAGAGGAGGAAAGAATGAAAGCTTTTAAGACAAAAGGAAGCCGTTCTACAATAAAGCACAATGTTAGAATTCTGCCCCCACATCGGATCTTTAGTTTACAATGTGACAGAGAAAACCTACCCCCTACCTTGTCAAATTGAAATAATACTCCCTCTGCTCTACAAATCTCTAGGCCTCGCAATGAACACTCGTTTAAATCAAAGTCCAAAAAGATCTATTGGACAGACAGAATCAAGCTTACATTTTATTGTGTGTATTTACTTCTTCATAAATAATAATTGTTAATGTTTCCAACTCTTTATAGCTGTCATATTCCGGAAAGTTCCATCTTACTGATAAGATCGTGTGGAAGTTCATTTTTTTTTTTTATACCATTTCAGCCATTTAGATCTGGCACATAATGCATTTTAAGAGTTCTCACGCGTCTTCTGCTTTGTGAAATTTTCGACCTCTGAATTGAAGAATAAAATCTGAATCAGGGTCTAAACTAGTCTAAGAACAATACTGAAAGCCTAATGTGACTCCAAATTAAATCTTTGTTTCATGTGGCTGTATGTAGTTATTGTAATGGAAGTTGTTGTTGCGTCTAGGATTAGCGCTATAGAAGTGATTTTTTTTACTATCATTCTCATTATTATTTAAGGCATCTGTAGATATCATAATAAAGATCGTAACCTCAAACGTGTAATGGGTCATCAAATTTTTATGGGCCGCCAATAAAATCAAAAAAAAAAAAAAAAAAAAAAATTAAAAAAATTACTCTAGATCACGCGATTTTATGTGGGCATATTTTTAAATCCCAAAGTTGTTTGACGGATTTAAAAAACATTTAAAAACCCTATATAAAATCTATTAAGCATGCGAGACAAACCATTGAGCTAGGTAGACATTTTAATTAGCCGCACAAATCTGTGTTTGTTTTTACTGCGAAACGAACACAATGTTTGTTTTGATTTTTAAATCCCGTGGTGGTTGGGATAAGTAAATGTCAAAACCAGATCAAGGATGTTAGCATACTATACTCTCAATTAGAATATTAGATCTAGATTTAGATCTCTAGAGTGATCTAGATCTATCGAGATATCTCGATTCTAGATAAAGATGGATAGATAGAGGCATATAATTTTATCTGGATCATGTAAGTAAAAAAGGAGATATATTAAGGTCATTATCTTATAAGTTTTATAGGCCTCTTTAAACACGCACACACATCCCAGCTTCGGCAAATTGACACCAGGGTCCCGTTTGTAGTACGGGTTTTTTGTTTAGCTTATTTCTCTAAAGTAGAATTCTTGTTGAATACTGTTTGCCGTGGAAGCCAACAGTTAACATCCTATCAAGGAGACAAGGGATCGACTGTGGTAGGGCTGATAAAAACCATCCCAAAATGGATCCATATCCTATCCCCTATGTTGATTTGCTGACACCCATATCTGGTGATAAAAGATCTCTTTGTGTCTCAAGTGTCTTAACCGATGGACAAGATCCGCTCGTCCTCGATTTAAATTTCGGTGTGGCTGAGATTTTTCTTTTTTCAATTTCTTCTATGGTACTGATTTTAGTGCCCTGTGAGATTTATTGAGCGCATTTGCGCATAATCCTAATAGGGAAAAAGTTTACAGTCAAATCTGGTTACGAAATAATGAAAAAAAATGGTGGACAGAGCGGCAAAGCTAATCACTTCTGATCCACCGCATCGGTAACATCACTATTAATCCCACCACAACCTACCTATTAGGTTCAATATGTCCAAGTTCGTTTTATAATCTCTGTACTTACAAGAAATGTTACTTTTTAAGGACAATAAATTATTAAATATCAATAAAGACGATGAGAAGAAGAGGGGAAGGAGATGGCATAATGACTGACCTTCTTTAAAATTTGCTAGTAACTTAACTCAGAAGAGGAAAGATTTATTAACCTGAAGGTTCTCTAACTCTAAAACCTATTGTTTTCATTTTATGAGACTTATTGAGACAATAATATCAGAAGCTGTTACATTTAACTATACAACATCTCGAAATTCTTGTCCGAGGGAAAAGTTTTAATCAACAACTGAGATAGAGGCCATAAAAATTAGTCATAAGATTATATAAGAGCATGACTCAAAGCCAACCTTTGTGGGAGAAGCATGATGACTTAACGTTTCTAATTTCCCAATACATCTTTGCAAGTTTAAGATGCTTTGGTACTAACATTTTCTCGAATAGCCTAAATAAGGAAAGTTTATTAATTGGATTTATGAAAAATAACTTTTGTTGCGTTGAGATCCTTCCTAGAACCTTTTTGATTTTAAGTTAAACGAAGGTTCGGTCATGATTTATATAATTTAGAATTGATTTTTCCACAGAAATACATGTAAAACAGAAATGAGAGTGATGATAGCCAAGAGTAGTTCATGAGGAAAGGAAAAATAAAACGTTGAGTCCTACCTTTAGTATACATATTTAAGTAAGTGAGACAGCTCGTGGCATTTCTCATTTTTTCGTACATGCAAAAAACAACCGTGTTAGCATATTTAATTTTTTATCTCTTCACTATATCGGTGTTTACTTCAATTAAAAATAATTCAGATCAGATTCCGAAAATTATTTTCTATCATTAATTAAAAAAATGTTGCGTTATAGTCGTTTTAAGCGTATTTTTTAAAGAACAACATCAGCAACAATAACAAAATCAACAACAACAATAACCACAAAAGGTGTAATCATAATAATAATGATGATGATGATGATAATAATAATAATAATAATAATAATAATAATAATAATAATAATAATAATAATAATATATTTTAAGAACGATTCGGGAACGCACTTTCAAAAGTGAAATACAGTTGACATCTTAAACTATAAGTAGATCCTAGAAACCAAGCTTTTGTACTCGAATTTTTAAATTTGTTTTTCGAATCTTAAAAACTTCATGTACGACATCTTTCTAAACCACCCCCCCCCCCCCCAAAAAAAAAAAAAAAAAAAAAAAAAAATTAATAAAAACCCTCAGAAGTTTGAGCTTGTGGTGTTCATGCAAAAAAGCAAAAAAAAAAAAAAAAATGCCTAGCCGCAGAGGAAAAAAATCGTAGGCCTAATCTCTTGCAACACAAGCGATATTAACATTTCAGCATCGGGAGCGACAAAGGGCTCTAAAGGTCTGTTCAGACGAAGCGATCTGCAGCTAGCAACACAAGTCCACAAAATGCTCTGACGTCATGATTGGCAATTCGTGTTGCCAGCGATTTGTGGAGAGCAGCAAATCTTCCAATTTTATTGGTTTGTTTACACGAAGCGATTTGCACCAAGCCACAAAAATATTTTTATCATCTGATCGTAGGTCAAAGGGTGCTTGGATACCAATAAAACTATAGCGTCCTCAAGTGATCGTGGTTTAGACTTATCCAGGAATTATTTGCTCATTAAAGTACATCATATACCAACAAAAGAAAAAGGTAAAGGAAAAAAGAGAAAGGGGTGTCTGTGTGCGTTCTTGGTTAAAACCATAGAACAGATGTACATCAATTTATTCGCCAGTCAATTGCTGAAGATTGCTCAATCTTTCTTGATTTCCTACTGATATATTTTGAACGTTTTATCAATTGTTTCAAATGATAATATTGATTTCATTATTTAGAAATGTGTTATTATTTTCTTCATCAAATCTAGATCTATCTGAATAAATTTACAATGTAACCTTTCTGGAAAGAAGCCCAGATCAGTTTATTTATATCTTGCTACTTGCTACTACTACTACTACTACTACTACTACTACTACTACTACTACTACTACTACTACTACTACTACTACTACTACTGCTAATTTTCTCCTACAACTAATACTCCTAACAATACAACTGCTGCTCCCGCTACTTCTACAACTGCTACTACTATTGGTGCTGCTGCTCCAGCTGCTATTACTAATACAACTACTGCTACTGCAAATACTATTGCTATCACTACTTCGGCTGCTGGTACTGCGACTGCTGCTGCTGTTGTAGGTGATGGTACCAGGCTTGTTGTTGTAGTGGCAGAGAACATGCAAGAAAGCTCTGATTAATTCAAATGTCCATGTCACTCAAGTAAATTTTCAGTGGTTTATATTATGATTAGGGTGGAATTGTTTCTTCTGGTCAGTAGCGTCAATGGAGGGTGAAACAAAAGTCCGTCATTAAAAGCCAAAACTGTATGAATAATACTATCAAGCCTTTCATTGGCAAAGCTGCCATATAAAAAATAGGTAACTCGAGAATAGGATTTGCAACTCTAGAAAGTGTGTGCTGGGGTCCTTGAAATCTCAGTTACAGGGTCGTATTGGACTCTTTAGCCTATTTGCTGCTAGAATATCAGTCCAAGGTGTAAATTTGAATTTAGATCTCAAATTAAGCCTGGAATTTAGATGTCAAGTCTACATGAACAAAGATTAGATCTAGATCTCTATCTTTGATCATTGATAGTCTAGCGACAAATATAGATCTAGAGTCCAACACGAACTGAGATTTTAATAGCCTGGCACTCTCTAGGATTGCTAGTCTTCTATTTTTGTGGAAACTTAGGTATGGCTTTTGTCCTGCCGACATTAATGCATGTGAAATTCATGAATAATATCAGAATTAACCCCACTAATTTGGCAGCCATTAATTTCCAAATTTTTGTTGAGCACAGCAACATATTACTATGTGAATGCGCATGTCAAAGTTGATGGTTTTGAGGTCTTCTCTATTTGAAAAATCGCTAGCGACGTGCAGAAAGCGACCAGCAGAAAGCGACAGAGCACCAAATCGCCTCGTGTAAACAGACTGAATTTTGTGGCAAGCGATTCTCTGCAGAAAGCAGCTGCACATCGCTTCGTCTAAACAGACCTTAAGAAACTATTCTTAGATTTTAGCAGCTACCGTTTTTATCGGTAAAACTGGCGGCCACATCACACTGAAACAGGAGAGTATAATAACCAAGATACATTTTTTAAAGTTTCAGAAATTTAACAGTATATGAGCTATTTATTGCCTTACAAAAATGCAACATTCAATCAGTTTATTATTCGAGGATCTTGTCTGCCTTGAAACAACAAGCTCAGTCTCTCGAAAATTCAAAGCTAATTTCATTATTTTAGGTAAGCTGAGCTATTTAAATTCGTTGATTGATCTCATCATAGCATTGTAAATCTTTCATAAGTTCAAGAACATTTAAAAGACGGTGAAAATAGCAGTGTGCCAGTATTATTGCTTTCAAGTTTCTTTACACTACCCCCCCACCCCCCCCCAAAAAAAAAAAAAAAAAAAAAAAAAAAATCCACATAGATCAGTTGTTTTGAATTGAAAATAATTTGCTTATACGGATCTATTTAAATTCTTATCAAATAGAGAAAGAAAATGAAGTCTTTTTTTTTGCTCAACAAATCAGAACCCAGAAGGTTTATATCTCGCTCGAGCCATCATCTATTGGACTGATATATCGGAATGGTCAATGGAAGAGATTAAAGATATATATGTATATATATATATATAGGCCTATATTACTTCTCTTGAAATAAATGATAAAGTTGAAAAATAATATTAAAAAAAATAATAAATAAGCCATGGTAAGCAAAGGGCATGAAGTATAACTCTCTACAGGAGAGATGGAAAGGCAGAGATAAATAGGGAGATAAAGAGATAGATAGATAGATAGATAGATAGAGAGAGAGAGAGAGAGAGAGAGAGAGAGAGAGAGAGAGAGAGAGAGAGAGAGAGAGAGAGAGATAGAGTGACAGACGGTCAGACAAACAGGTAGACAGGCAGATAGACAGAGACAGAGACAGAGAGTTATAGAGAGAAAAAGAGAATTAGATAGATAGAGAGAGAAAGAGAGAGACACACACCCAGAGAGAGAGACACACACACACACACCCAGAGAGAGAGAGAGAGAGAGAGAGAGAGAGAGAGAGAGAGAGAGAGAGAGAGTAAGATGCCTAAATCCATGAGATAGGAACCAAAGAATTCACATTCTCATTGATAGTCAAATAAATTCAGTTATCTCTCTCTCTCTATCTCTTTATCTCCCTATTTATCTGTCTTTCCACCTCTCCTATAGAGAGTTATATTTCATGCCCTTTGCTCACCATGGCTATTTTCTGTAGACTGTTGCTCATGTCAAGGCACTGCTCATGTTTGCATTGCTGTCGAAGGGACATTTCTGTTTGCAGCTCTGTTGTTGCTGACGACAGCCCGTCTCTCGCTGCTGACTATGTTTGCATCCTTGACATCTCTAATGCTCCTGTCTGAGTCGCTAGAATGTCCGCTGTTCCTGTCAGCTTGATAAAGTTCCGCTATTCTAGGATGAAAGCAATTAACATGTTGTAAAATCCAAAATCTATTTATAGATTTCTCTTCAGTATCCTTTTCGTGTAAGTTTCAGAAATGTGCAGCTATGAATTACGCGAGGCAGTGCAACATTAGGCTTTTTAAAGATATTTCAAAGCTTTCTAATACGTGTTTTGAAGGATCTTTAAAAAGATTACGAAAGTAAAGAGTTAGGTGATTCGCCATAATTTGTTCTTCCTCTAAACGCTGCAACTAGCCAACACATGTCAAAAAGAAGTTAATAAACCTGTTGTCAGTGCGGTGATTGTACTAAATGGTAGTACGGGTTTATTGTATTACGGACTTGGGTTTGCTAGGATTTGTAGAGAAATCAGATCCGATAAACAGATAATTTGATGTCTTTTGTAAGATGTTAAATATTACACTTTTAGATCTTCCTATATCAGTTCAGCAGTATGAGACTGGTGCTTCTTTGAACCTGTTCTTCTTAAAGTTAAAGTTTCATTCAGATTACACAATAGAGATCTGTGTTGATGATAATCCATCTTGATGTGAAAGGTTGCCTTGTGAAATAATCATACTTATCGCGACAGAGGTATTATTACCTTCTTTCAGAATATGCTCACACTCGTCTCATAAAATGAAAACGTAGTGCAACCTACGTTCAAAAATAAGAGAGAGAGAAGTTTTAATAACATAGCGAAAACTAGAGTGCTACAAGCTGCGATAACCAAGGAACATTTTTTTCTCGTTGGTTTTGAGCAAGGGGGATTAGCTATATAATCACCGAGAGCTCAGTACGCGCACGGGTTAGAAACTCAAAAATCTTTCTTCGAATCCAAAGACATGCACAAAAAATAGCTAGAAGATAGTAATCATGATATGGGTATGGACTGGCTTCTAATCGTAAAAATGCTAGGAGCATGCAGTCAAAATACTTCTACAAGGGGAAGGGAGGGGGTACGGGATTTCTAATCAGAACATTTCCAGCTTCTTAACTCCCAGCCGATTATTTTGACGTGTGCTGATACTTCAATCAAAAAAGACAGAGAGTGGGGAAGGAAGAGAGAGGAAGAGAGAGGGGGGAGAGAGAGAGAGAAAGAGAGAGAGAGAGAGGGAGGGAGAGAGAGAGAGAGAGAGAGAGAGAGAGAGAGAGAGAGAGAGAGAGAGAGAGAGAGAGAGAGAGAGAGAGAGAGAGAGAGAGAGAGACCAACAGACAGACTAACGAAAAAAAAAAAGATGAGGAAGAGGGATCTGACATAGTTGCCTTACACAAAAAGACAACTAAATGTTGTTCTGAGAAAAAGAAAAAAAATTAATGATTCACTAATGAAAGAGAACAAGAATGATTTTTCTCTCTGTGTGTTCATTATCTTTGTAAGACGAATAGTAACGATGAAATAAAACATTTGCGAAGATTGTTTACTACAAACTAAATTGGTCACAGCAGGGAATGCTGGTAATGTTTTTGCAAAGAAAAAAAATGAAACCTTACTCTCATAGTTTTGACTAAATTCTATCATACTGTTAGCCCACCTTAGTCATTTTTAAAGAAGCTTATAGTAATCCTATTTGTCAACAAACGCCTTAAGGAGGTCCTATTTAATCAGCATAATCTGTTGAGGCGGCAATTACGTCATGCGCATGACTATGGCAACCACTGGAAACATACGTCACTAGGACCTGGTTTAAGGCAAATATTCCATACAATGTACTCAACCACACAAACCTAGGAGAGAAGATAAGCTATATGACAGCTTTGAAGTACTTGAAAAATCAATTTCATGCTACTTTACATGAAAAGCAGCATATTTTGTATTTTCAAATAACATTGTTTCAAAATAATTAAGAGCATTTAATAGCAGGTGTCTGAAAAAGTGTCTTTTTTGTATGCGAAAATGTTTTGAACAGCTTCATCGAAAACTAAAAGAGATGCCTGTCATTTCTCGCGCAAAATCTAAGTGTTAAAACATTTTCATATTTTTAGATGCTTAAGATTTTCTAAAAATATAGATCTGTGAGGAAAAAAAATCATTTTTTTTAAATTACAGATAATATAATTTCGTTCAGAACCTCAGACTGCAGTGGTGCTACATTTTGCTAGCCCTGTAATGAAAATATTTGCCTTTTTGGTAAAAAAAATGAAATCTGGCCGATGAAGTGAATTTTTATAGCCTATCAATCCCTTTGAATTATACCATGTTAAATTTGCTTGCATAAAAATCAGAATAGTATAATGTGAAATAGAGCTAAATAAAAATATAACTCTATTGTGGGCTTGTTTGCCTCCATGGAAGATTTCTATGCAGTTAATGATGAAATTGATTTTTTGTTTTGATCGAAATTATTCCGCACAGTTCTGCTTGATAGAAGCGTCTGCGGTATAATTGTGGAGAGAGCTGAATATATGTCTACATACAATATACGCAAGATATAAAATAGATTATAAAAAAAAATATATATCGCAAAATTTGATTTTTCAGGAGGTTCAGTATTCTTTCAAGTAGAGTATCTAAGTGTAATATGTGAGTTATGAACAAGGAAAAATTCATCAGTGTGTTGTAAGTGAGGCAAATCTCTTTGTATTAAAGGCAATAGAAAAAATTGTACGGTTGCGAAAAGAGATGTCAGAATCTCGATAGAAAAAAATGTTTACGTTAAACATTGCATCATTATCGCTACAACTTTACAATCTGTTGTAATACTGAAGTTGAAACTTAATCTTATCTCCTTTGTACATGCTGCACGCTACATGCTCCAAGAAACCTAACAAATGAGATAGAGACCACTATTAACTTCAAAACAAGTTTGTATTTCG